>SSNP01000150.1:522878-638678 GCA_006937955.1 Pachypanchax playfairii | reverse complement strand
GTTAACTAATCACATGTTAGACTGTTAGCTAATCACATGTTAGAATGTTAACTAAAATCATTGTTAGATGGTTAACTAATCACATGTTAGACTGTTAACTAAAATCATTGTTAGACTGTTAGCTAATCACATGTTAGAATGTTAACTAAAATCAATGTTAGACGGTTAACTAATCACATGTTAGACTGTTAACTAATCACATGTTAGACTGTTAGCTAATCACATGTTAGAATGTTAACTAAAATCATTGTTAGACGGTTAACTAATCACATGTTAGACTGTTAGCTAATCACATGTTAGAATGTTAACTAAAATCATTGTTAGATGGTTAACTAATCACATGTTAGACTGTTAACTAAAATCATTGTTAGACTGTTAGCTAATCACATGTTAGAATGTTAACTAAAATCAATGTTAGACGGTTAACTAATCACATGTTAGACTGTTAACTAATCACATGTTAGACTGTTAGCTAATCACATGTTAGAATGTTAACTAAAATCATTGTTAGACGGTTAACTAATCACATGTTAGACTGTTAACTAAAATCATTGTTAGACAGTTAACTAATCACATGTTAGACTGTTAGCTAATCACATGTTAGAATGTTAACTAAAATCATTGTTAGATGGTTAACTAATCACATGTTAGACTGTTAGCTAATCACATGTTAGAATGTTAACTAAAATCATTGTTAGATGGTTAACTAATCACATGTTAGACTGTTAACTAAAATCATTGTTAGACGGTTAACTAATCACATGTTAGACTGTTAGCTAATCACATGTTAGAATGTTAACTAAAATCATTGTTAGACGGTTAACTAATCACATGTTAGACTGTTAACTAAAATCATTGTTAGACTGTTAGCTAATCACATGTTAGAATGTTAACTAATCACATGTTAGACTGTTAGCTAATCACATGTTAGAATGTTAACTAAAATCATTGTTAGACGGTTAACTAATCACATGTTAGACTGTTAGCTAATCACATGTTAGAATGTTAACTAAAATCATTGTTAGATGGTTAACTAATCACATGTTAGACTGTTAACTAAAATCATTGTTAGACTGTTAGCTAATCACATGTTAGAATGTTAACTAATCAATGTTAGACTGTTAGCTAATCACATGTTAATTGTTAACTAATGACATGTTAGACTGTTAACTAATCACATGTTAGACTGTTAGCTAATCACATGTTAGAATGTTAACTAAAATCATTGTTAGACGGTTAACTAATCACATGTTAGACTGTTAGCTAATCACATGTTAGAATGTTAACTAAAATCATTGTTAGATGGTTAACTAATCACATGTTAGACTGTTAACTAAAATCATTGTTAGACTGTTAGCTAATCACATGTTAGAATGTTAACTAAAATCAATGTTAGACTGTTAACTAATCACATGTTAGACTGTTAACTAATCACATGTTAGACTGTTAGCTAATCACATGTTAGAATGTTAACTAATCACATGTTAGAATGTTAACTAAAATCATTGTTAGATTGTTAACTAATCACATGTTAGACTGTTAACTAAAATCATTGTTAGACTGTTAGCTAATCACATGTTAGAATGTTAACTAAAATCATTGTTAGACGGTTAACTAATCACATGTTAGACTGTTAACTAATCACATGTTAGACTGTTAGCTAATCACATGTTAGAATGTTAACTAAAATCATTGTTAGACGGTTAACTAATCACATGTTAGACTGTTAGCTAATCACATGTTAGAATGTTAACTAAAATCATTGTTAGACTGTTAGCTAATCACATGTTAGACTGTTAACTAAAATCATTGTTAGACTGTTAGCTAATCACATGTTAGAATGTTAACTAAAATCATTTTTAGACGGTTAACTAATCACATGTTAGACTGTTAACTAAAATCATTGTTAGACTGTTAACTAATCACATGTTAGACTGTTAGCTAATCACATGTTAGAATGTTAACTAAAATCATTGTTAGATGGTTAACTAATCACATGTTAGACTGTTAACTAAAATCATTGTTAGACTGTTAGCTAATCACATGTTAGAATGTTAACTAAAGTCATTGTTAGACGGATTAACTAATCACATGTTAGACTGTTAGCTAATCACATGTTAGAATGTTAACTAAAATCATTGTTAGACGGTTAACTAATCACATGTTAGACTGTTAGCTAATCACATGTTAGAATGTTAACTAAAATCATTGTTAGATGGTTAACTAATCACATGTTAGACTGTTAACTAAAATCATTGTTAGACTGTTAGCTAATCACATGTTAGAATGTTAACTAAAATCAATGTTAAACAGTTAACTAATCACATGTTAGACTGTTAACTAATCACATGATTGACTGTTAGCTAATCACATGTTAGAATGTTAACTAAAATAATTTTTAGACGGTTAACTAATCACATGTTAGACTGTTAACTAAAATCATTGTTAGACAGTTAACTAATCACATGTTAGACTGTTAGCTAATCACATGTTAGAATGTTAACTAAAATCATTGTTAGATGGTTAACTAATCACATGTTAGACTGTTAACTAAAATCATTGTTAGACTGTTAGCTAATCACATGTTAGAATGTTAACTAATCACATGTTAGACTGTTAGCTAATCACATGTTAGAATGTTAACTAAAATCAATGTTAAACAGTTAACTAATCACATGTTAGAATGTTAACTAAAATCATTGTTAGAT
This sequence comes from Pachypanchax playfairii, assembly GCA_006937955.1. Lineage (NCBI taxonomy): Eukaryota > Metazoa > Chordata > Actinopteri > Cyprinodontiformes > Aplocheilidae > Pachypanchax > Pachypanchax playfairii. The sequence continues at coordinate 635,970 of SSNP01000150.1, read as the reverse complement.
GGTTAACTAATCACATGTTAGACTGTTAACTAAAATCATTGTTAGACTGTTAGCTAATCACATGTTAGACTGTTAACTAATCACATGTTAGACTGTTAGCTAATCACATGTTATAATGTTAACTAAAATCATTGTTAGATGGTTAACTAATCACATGTTAGACTGTTAACTAAAATCATTTTAGACTGTTAGCTAATCACATGTTAGAATGTTAACTAAAGTCATTGTTAGACGGATTAACTAATCACATGTTAGACTGTTAGCTAATCACATGTTAGAATGTTAACTAAAATCATTGTTAGACGGTTAACTAATCACATGTTAGACTGTTAGCTAATCACATGTTAGAATGTTAACTAAAATCATTGTTAGATGGTTAACTAATCACATGTTAGACTGTTAACTAAAATCATTGTTAGACTGTTAGCTAATCACATGTTAGACTGTTAACTAATCACATGTTAGACTGTTAGCTAATCACATGTTAGAATGTTAACTAAAATCATTGTTAGACGGTTAACTAATCACATGTTAGACTGTTAGCTAATCACATGTTAGACTGTTAGCTAATCACATGTTAGAATGTTAACTAAAATCATTGTTAGACGGTTAACTAATCACATGTTAGACTGTTAACTAAAATCATTGTTAGACAGTTAACTAATCACATGTTAGACTTTTAACTAAACTCATGTTAGACTGTTAGCTAATCACATGTTAGAATGTTAACTAAAATCATTGTTAGACGATTAACTAATCACATGTTAGACTGTTAGCTAATCACATGTTAGAATGTTAACTAAAATAATTTTTAGACGGTTAACTAATCACATGTTAGACTGTTAACTAAAATCATTGTTAGACAGTTAACTAATCACATGTTAGACTGTTAGCTAATCACATGTTAGAATGTTAACTAAAATCATTGTTAGATTGTTAACTAATCACATGTTAGACTGTTAACTAAAATCATTGTTAGACTGTTAGCTAATCACATGTTAGAATGTTAACTAAAATCATTGTTAGACGGTTAACTAATCACATGTTAGACTGTTAACTAATCACATGTTAGACTGTTAGCTAATCACATGTTAGAATGTTAACTAAAATCATTGTTAGACGGTTAACTAATCACATGTTAGACTGTTAACTAAAATCATTGTTAGACAGTTAACTAATCACATGTTAGACTTTTAACTAAAATCATTGTTAGACGGTTAACTAATCACATGTTAGATTGTTAACTACTCACATGTTAGACTGTTAACTACTCACATGTTAGATTGTTAACTAATCACATGTTAGATTGTTAAATAATCACATGTTAGACTGTTAACTAAAATCATTGTTAGACAGTTAACTAATCACATGTTAGACTGTTAGCTAATCACATGTTAGAATGTTAACTAAAATCATTGTTAGATGGTTAACTAATCACATGTTAGACTGTTAACTAAAATCATTGTTAGACTGTTAGCTAATCACATGTTAGAATGTTAACTAAAATCAATGTTAGACTGTTAACTAATCACATGTTAGACTGTTAACTAATCACATGTTAGACTGTTAACTAAAATCATTGTTAGACTGTTAGCTAATCACATGTTAGAATGTTAACTAAAATCATTGTTAGACGGTTAACTAATCACATGTTAGACTGTTAGCTAATCACATGTTAGAATGTTAACTAAAATCATTGTTAGACGGTTAACTAATCACATGTTAGATTGTTAACTACTCACATGTTAGACTGTTAACTACTCACATGGTAGATTGTTAACTAATCACATGTTAGATTGTTAAATAATCACATGTTAGATTGTTAACTAATCACATGTTAGACTGTTAACTAATCACATGTTAGACTGTTAACTAAAATCATTGTTAGATTGTTAGCTAATCACATGTTAGAATGTTAACTAAAATCATTGTTAGACGGTTAACTAATCACATGTTAGACTGTTAACTAAAATCATTGTTAGACGGTTAACTAATCACATGTTAGACTGTTAGCTAATCACATGTTAGAATGTTAACTAAAATCATTGTTAGACGGTTAACTAATCACATGTTAGACTGTTAACTAAAATCATTGTTAGACGGTTAACTAATCACATGTTAGACTTTTAACTAAAATCATTGTTAGACGGTTAACTAATCACATGTTAGATTGTTAACTACTCACATGTTAGACTGTTAACTACTCACATGGTAGATTGTTAACTAATCACATGTTAGATTGTTAAATAATCACATGTTAGATTGTTAACTAATCACATGTTAGACTGTTAACTAATCACATGTTAGACTGTTAACTAAAATCATTGTTAGATTGTTAGCTAATCACATGTTAGAATGTTAACTAAAATCATTGTTAGACGGTTAACTAATCACATGTTAGACTGTTAACTAAAATCATTGTTAGACGGTTAACTAATCACATGTTAGACTGTTAGCTAATCACATGTTAGAATGTTAACTAAAATCATTGTTAGACGGTTAACTAATCACATGTTAGACTGTTAACTAAAATCATTGTTAGACGGTTAACTAATCACATGTTAGACTTTTAACTAAAATCATTGTTAGACGGTTAACTAATCACATGTTAGATTGTTAACTACTCACATGTTAGACTGTTAACTACTCACATGGTAGATTGTTAACTAATCACATGTTAGATTGTTAAATAATCACATGTTAGATTGTTAACTAATCACATGTTAGACTGTTAACTAATCACATGTTAGACTGTTAACTAAAATCATTGTTAGATTGTTAGCTAATCACATGTTAGAATGTTAACTAAAATCATTGTTAGACGGTTAACTAATCACATGTTAGACTGTTAACTAAAATCATTGTTAGACGGTTAACTAATCACATGTTAGACTGTTAGCTAATCACATGTTAGAATGTTAACTAAAATCATTGTTAGACGGTTAACTAATCACATGTTAGACTGTTAACTAAAATCATTGTTAGACAGTTAACTAATCACATGTTAGACTGTTAGCTAATCACATGTTAGAATGTTAACTAAAATCATTGTTAGATGGTTAACTAATCACATGTTAGACTGTTAACTAAAATCATTGTTAGACTGTTAGCTAATCACATGTTAGAATGTTAACTAAAATCATTGTTAGACGGCTAACTAATCACATGTTAGACTGTTAACTAATCACATGTTAGACTGTTAGCTAATCACATGTTAGAATGTTAACTAAAATCAATGTTAAACAGTTAACTAATCACATGTTAGACGGTTAACTAATAACATGTTAGACTGTTAGCTAATCACATGTTAGAATGTTAACTAAAATCATTGTTAGACGGTTAACTAATCACATGTTAGACTGTTAACTAATCACATGTTAGACTGTTAGCTAATCACATGTTAGAATGTTAACTAAAATCATTGTTAGACGGTTAACTAATCACATGTTAGACTGTTAACTAAAATCATTGTTAGACAGTTAACTAATCACATGTTAGACTTTTAACTAAAATCATTGTTAGACGGTTAACTAATCACATGTTAGATTGTTAACTACTCACATGTTAGACTGTTAACTACTCACATGTTAGATTGTTAACTAATCACATGTTAGATTGTTAAATAATCACATGTTAGATTGTTAACTACTCACATGTTAGACTGTTAACTAATCACATGTTAGACTGTTAGCTAATCACATGTTAGAATGTTAACTAAAATCATTGTTAGACGGTTAAATAACACATGTTAGACTGTTAACTAATCACATGTTAGATTGTTAACTAATCATATGTAAATTGTTAACTATCACATGTTAGACTGTTAACTAAAATCATTGTTAGACAGTTAACTAATCACATGTTAGACTGTTAGCTAATCACATGTTAGAATGTTAACTAAAATCATTGTTAGATGGTTAACTAATCACATGTTAGACTGTTAACTAAAATCATTGTTAGACTGTTAGCTAATCACATGTTAGAATGTTAACTAAAATCAATGTTAGACGGCTAACTAATCACATGTTAGACTGTTAACTAATCACATGTTAGACTGTTAGCTAATCACATGTTAGAATGTTAACTAAAATCATTGTTAGACTGTTAGCTAATCACATGTTAGAATGTTAACTAAAATCAATGTTAGACTGTTAACTAATCACATGTTAGACTGTTAACTAATCACATGTTAGACTGTTAGCTAATCACATGTTAGAATGTTAACTAAAATCATTGTTAGACGGTTAACTAATCACATGTTAGATTGTTAACTAATCACATGTTAGACTGTTAACTAATCACATGTTAGAATGTTAACTAAAATCATTGTTAGATGGTTAACTAATAACATGTTAGACTGTTAGCTAATCACATGTTAGAATGTTAACTAAAATCAATGTTAGACTGTTAACTAATCACATGTTAGACTGTTAACTAATCACATGTTAGAATGTTAACTAAAATCATTGTTAGATGGTTAACTAATCACATGTTAGACTGTTAACTAAAATTGTTAGACTGTTAGCTAATCACATGTTAGAATGTTAACTAAAATCATTGTTAGACGGCTAACTAATCACATGTTAGACTGTTAACTAATCACATGTTAGACTGTTAGCTAATCACATGTTAGAATGTTAACTAAAATCATTGTTAGACGGTTAACTAATCACATGTTAGACTGTTAGCTAATCACATGTTAGAATGTTAACTAAAATCATTGTTAGATGGTTAACTAATCACATGTTAGACTGTTAACTAAAATCATTGTTAGACTGTTAACTAATCACATGTTAGACTGTTAACTAATCACATGTTAGACTGTTAGCTAATCACATGTTAGAATGTTAACTAAAATCATTGTTAGATGGTTAACTAATCACATGTTAGACTGTTAACTAAAATCATTGTTAGACTGTTAGCTAATCACATGTTAGAATGTTAACTAAAATCAATGTTAGACTGTTAACTAATCACATGTTAGACTGTTAACTAATCACATGTTAGACTGTTAGCTAATCACATGTTAGAATGTTAACTAAAATCATTGTTAGACAGTTAACTAATCACATGTTAGACTGTTAGCTAATCACATGTTAGAATGTTAACTAAAATCATTGTTAGATGGTTAACTAATCACATGTTAGACTGTTAACTAAAATCATTGTTAGACTGTTAGCTAATCACATGTTAGAATGTTAACTAATCACATGTTAGACTGTTAGCTAATCACATGTTAGAATGTTAACTAAAATCATTGTTAGACGATTAACTAATCACATGTTAGACTGTTAGCTAATCACATGTTAGAATGTTAACTAAAATCATTGTTAGATGGTTAACTAATCACATGTTAGACTGTTAACTAAAATCATTGTTAGACTGTTAGCTAATCACATGTTAGAATGTTAACTAAAATCAATGTTAAACAGTTAACTAATCACATGTTAGACTGTTAACTAATCACATGATTGACTGTTAGCTAATCACATGTTAGAATGTTAACTAAAATAATTTTTAGACGGTTAACTAATCACATGTTAGACTGTTAACTAAAATCATTGTTAGACAGTTAACTAATCACATGTTAGACTGTTAGCTTATCACATGTTAGAATGTTAACTAAAATCCTTGTTAGACTGTTAACTAATCACATGTTAGACTGTTAACTAATCACATGTTAGACTGTTAGCTAATCACATGTTAGAATGTTAACTAAAATCATTGTTAGATGGTTAACTAATCACATGTTAGACTGTTAACTAAAATCATTGTTAGACTGTTAGCTAATCACATGTTAGAATGTTAACTAATCACATGTTAGACTGTTAGCTAATCACATGTTAGAATGTTAACTAAAATCATTGTTAGACGATTAACTAATCACATGTTAGACTGTTAGCTAATCACATGTTAGAATGTTAACTAAAATAATTTTTAGACGGTTAACTAATCACATGTTAGACTGTTAACTAAAATCATTGTTAGACAGTTAACTAATCACATGTTAGACTGTTAGCTAATCACATGTTAGAATGTTAACTAAAATCATTGTTAGATGGTTAACTAATCACATGTTAGACTGTTAACTAAAATTGTTAGACTGTTAGCTAATCACATGTTAGAATGTTAACTAAAATCATTGTTAGACGGCTAACTAATCACATGTTAGAATGTTAACTATTCACATGTTAGACTGTTAACTAATCACATGTTAGACTGTTAGCTAATCACATGTTAGAATGTTAACTAAAATCATTGTTAGACGGTTAACTAATCACATGTTAGACTGTTAACTAAAATCATTGTTAGACTGTTAGCTAATCATGTTAGAATGTTAACTAAAATCATTGTTAGACGGTTAACTAATCACATGTTAGACTGTTAGCTAATCACATGTTAGAATGTTAACTAAAATCATTGTTAGACTGTTAGCTAATCACATGTTAGAATGTTAACTAATCACATGTTAGACGGTTAGCTAATCACATGTTAGAATGTTAACTAAAATCATTGTTAGACGGTTAACTAATCACATGTTAGACTGTTAGCTAATCACATGTTAGAATGTTAACTAAAATCATTGTTAGACGGTTAACTAATCACATGTTAGACTGTTAGCTAATCACATGTTAGAATGTTAACTAAAATCATTGTTAGACGGTTAACTAATCACATGTTAGACTGTTAACTAAAATCATTGTTAGACAGTTAGCTAATCACATGTTAGACTGTTAACTAATCACATGTTAGACTGTTAACTAAAATCATTGTTAGATTGTTAGCTAATCACATGTTAGAATGTTAACTAAAATCATTGTTAGACGGTTAACTAATCACATGTTAGACTGTTAACTAAAATCATTGTTAGACGGTTAACTAATCACATGTTAGACTGTTAGCTAATCACATGTTAGAATGTTAACTAAAATCATTGTTAGACGGTTAACTAATCACATGTTAGACTGTTAACTAAAATCATTGTTAGACGGTTAACTAATCACATGTTAGACTTTTAACTAAAATCATTGTTAGACGGTTAACTAATCACATGTTAGATTGTTAACTACTCACATGTTAGACTGTTAACTACTCACATGTTAGATTGTTAACTAATCACATGTTAGATTGTTAAATAATCACATGTTAGATTGTTAACTAATCACATGTTAGACTGTTAACTAATCACATGTTAGACTGTTAGCTAATCACATGTTAGAATGTTAACTATTCACATGTTAGACTGTTAGCTAATCACATGTTAGATTGTTAATTAATCACATGTTAGATTGTTAACTAATCACATGTTAGACTGTTAAATAATCACACGTTAGATTGTTAACTAATCACATGTTAGATTGTTAACTAATCACATGTTAGATTGTTAAATAATCACATGTTAGACTGTTAACTAATCACATGTTAGATTGTTAACTAATCACATGTTAGACTGCTAACTAATCACATTTAAATTGTTAACTAATCACATGCTAGATTGTTAACTACTCACATGTTAGACTGTTAACTAATCACATGTTAGATTGTTAACTAATCACATGTTAGATTGTTAACTAAAATCATTGTTAGACTGTTAACTAATCACATGTTAGACTGTTAAATAATCACATGTTAGATTGTTAACTAATCACATGTTAGATTGTTAACTAAAATCATTGTTAGACTGTTAGCTAATCACATGTTAGACTGTTAAATAATCACATGTTAGATTGTTAACTAATCACATGTTAGACTGTTAACTACTCACATGTTAGATTGTTAACTAATCACATGTTAGACTGTTAAATAATCACGTTAGATTGTTAACTAATCACATGTTAATTGTTAAGTAATCACATGTTAGACTGTTAACTAATCACTTGTTAGACAGTTAACTAATCACATGTTAGATTGGTAACTAATCACATGTTAGATTGTTAACTAATCACATGTAAATTGTTAAATAATCATATGTTAGACTGTTAACTAATCACTTGTTAGACAGTTAACTAATCACATGTTAGATTGGTAACTAATCACATGTTAGACTGTTAACTAACCACATGTTAGATTGTTAACTAATCACCCTAACCCTTAGATTACATGGATATAACAACACACAGTTAACACTTTAGCATCATCTGTTTAAGTGATTTAATCCCACTCTGTAAGCAGATGACATTAGAGAGAGAGAAATTATTCATCTGATTATTATTCATCTGACTGAGAAACTGACAGGATTATTAATAAAAAACATTTTAGATAAATGATGTAAATGATGCTCAGGTTGTCTGTGCCCATGTGATTGTACAACATACATATACGTCAAAGCAAAGTCTAATTCTAAAGACACACTGTCCACGTGTGAGACAGGGTTTGTGAACAAGCACCTGTCCTGGGTAGAGAGGTTTGTTGGTGGGGTCATTGTAGTTAAAGAGACACATGTTGATGAAGTGGATCAGCAAGCTGGGAGCATCCTTGGAGGTGGTCGCATTATAGGCTGTCCACTTGTAGAAGACCAGCAGGATGAGGTAACCAAACAGGCTGGACATGAAGACGATCTCTGGGATGAAGCTCAGAAATATGTTTAAGGGTTTCTTAAAATACCTGCAGAGACATTGGACAAGAACAAAGATATTATTGATTTGTAAACACGTCTACAGCCAAATGGATTATATAGAGTAGAACATACAGGTGGTTGAAGAGACTGAGGGAAACGCCGAACAGCATGTGAATGACACCGAGGATCACCGACATCTTCATTTTAAATGAGTTGAGGAAAGTTAGCTTGTTGGTGGCGACGTTCCAAATCTGTAGAGAGAAACAACAAGTCACATGACTGAGAGACAAACACACTGTGCTCGTGTTTCTTCTTATCTAGAATTGAACGTAACAACTGGAATGTTGGAAAACATCCAAATTTTAAAGAATTATCTACTGCAGCAGATTGTTTCAAATGACATTTGAAATCCAACCTCAACTCCAAACGTTTCTGAGTAAAATGTCAATAAAAACTGAATGTAATAATCTGTAAATCTCAGATTCTCAGTACAAGAAGTTCATTCTCCTCTGGACCATCAACTGAAGAGGATCCAGATCAGAACCAGAACAGAACCATCCTTCTTTATCAGTTTGTTCACATGTTCTGATGCTCCGCCCCTAACAGATCCATCTGTTGTCCAGGTGAACACCCAGGTATTTATACTCCAGTTCTTCTCCATGATGGAAATGGGTTTTGGCTTTTTATCCTTTAATTCCCATCAAATTCCAAATCAGTTCATATTTTGTATGAAATGATCAAATTTCTCAGTTTCAACATCTGAATGTTGTTTATGTTCTACTGAGAATAAAATATGACATTTACAGATTATTACTTTTCATTTTTATTTACATTTTACACAGAGTATGGAACCTTTCCTGGTGGTGTGTGTGTGTGTGTGTGTGTGTGTGTATGTGTGTGTGTGTGTGTGTGTGTGTGTGTGTGTGTGTGATCAGCAGCTGAAAGGGAAACAAGCCTTTCTGACTAGAGTTCATGTTCTAAATCAGACTTTTTTCAACAACTGGACCAGTTTCTGGGCCGGCTCTAGCTCAGGTGGTCCGGTGGCTGTTTGGTGGTGGTCAGAGGGTCCGGTGCCTGTCTGGTGGTGATCGGAGGGTCCGGTGCCTGTCTGGTGGTAGTCAGAGGGTCCGGTGCCTGTCTGGTGGTGGTCGGAGGGTCCGGTGGCTGTCGGATGGTATCAGAGGGTCCAGGGGCTGTTTGGTGGTGGTCAGAGGGTCCGGTGGCTGTCTGGTGGTGATCGGAGGGTCCAGGCGCTGTTTGGTGGTGGTCGGAGGGTCCAGGGGCTGTTTGGTGGTGGTCAGAGGGTCCGGTGGCTGTCTGGTGGTGATCGGAGGGTCCAGGGGCTGTTTGGTGGTGGTCGGAGGGTCCGGTGGCTGTCTGATGGTGATCGGAGGGTCCAGGGGCTGTTTGGTGGTGGTCGGAGGGTCCGGTGGCTGTCTGGTGGTGGTCGGAGGGTCCAGGGGCTGTTTGGTGGTGGTCGGAGGGTCCAGGGGCTGTTTGGTGGTGGTCAGAGGGTCCGGTGGCTGTCTGGTGGTGGTCAGAGGGTCCGGTGGCTGTCTGGTGGTGGTCGGAGGGTCCGGGGGCTGTTTGGTGGTGGTCGGAGGGTCCGGTGGCTGTCTGGTGGTGATCGGAGGGTCCAGGGGCTGTTTGGTGGTGGTCGGAGGGTCCAGGGGCTGTTTGGTGGTGGTCAGAGGGTCCGGTGGCTGTCTGGTGGTGGTCAGAGGGTCCGGTGGCTGTCTGATGGTGATCGGAGGGTCCAGGGGCTGTTTGGTGGTGGTCGGAGGGTCCGGTGGCTGTCTGGTGGTGATCGGAGGGTCCAGGGGCTGTTTGGTGGTGGTCGGAGGGTCCAGGGGCTGTTTGGTGGTGGTCAGAGGGTCCGCTGGCTGTCTGGTGGTGGTCAGAGGGTCCAGTGGCTGTCTGATGGTGATCGGAGGGTCCAGGGGCTGTTTGGTGGTGGTCGGAGGGTCCGGTGGCTGTCTGGTGGTGATCGGAGGGTCCAGGGGCTGTTTGGTGGTGGTGGGTGGGTCCAGTGGCTGTTTGGTGGTGGTCAGAGGGTCCGGTGGCTGTCTGATGGTGATCGGAGGGTCCAGGGGCTGTTTGGTGGTGGCCGGAGGGTCCGGTGGCTGTCTGGTGGTGATCGGAGGGTCCAGGGGCTGTTTGGTGGTGGTCGGAGGGTCCAGGGGCTGTTTGGTGGTGGTCGGAGGGTCCGGTTGCTGTCTGGTGGTGGTCAGAGGGTCCGGTGGCTGTTTGGTGGTGGGCGGAGGGTCCAGGGGCTGTTTGGTGGTGGTCGGAGGGTCCGGGGGCTGTTTGGTGGTGGTCGGAGGGTCCGGTGGCTGTCTGGTGGTGATCGGAGGGTCCGGGGGCTGTTTGGTGGTGGTCGGAGGGTCCGGTGGCTGTCTGATGGTGGTCGGAGGGTCCGGTGGCTGTCGGATGGTATCAGAGGGTCCAGGGGCTGTTTGGTGGTGGTCGGAGGGTCCGGTGGCTGTCTGGTGGTGATCGGAGGGTCCAGGGGCTGTTTGGTGGTGGTCGGAGGGTCCGGGGGCTGTCTGGTGGTGGTCAGAGGGTCCGCTGGCTGTCTGGTGGTGGTCAGAGGGTCCGGTGGCTGTCTGATGGTGATCGGAGGGTCCAGGGGCTGTTTGGTGGTGGTCGGAGGGTCCGGTGGCTGTCTGGTGGTGATCGGAGGGTCCAGGGGCTGTTTGGTGGTGGTCGGAGGGTCCGGTGGCTGTCTGGTGGTGGTCGGAGGGTCCGGTGGGTGTGTGGTGGTGGTCAGAGGGTCCGGTGCCTGTTTGGTGGTGGTCGGAGGGTCCGGTGCCTGTCTGGTGGTAGTCAGAGGGTCCGGTGCCTGTCTGGTGGTGATCGGAGGGTCCAGGGGCTGTTTGGTGGTGGTCGGAGGGTCCGGTGGCTGTCTGATGGTGGTCGGAGGGTCCGGTGCCTGTCTGGTGGTAATCGGACGGTCCGGTGGCTGTTTGGTGGTGATCAGAGGGTCCGGTGCCTGTCTGGAGGTGGTCGGAGGGTCCAGGGGCTGTTTGGTGGTGGTCGGAGGGTCCGGTGGCTGTTTGGTGGTGATCAGAGGGTCCGGTGGCTGTTTGGTGGTGATCGGAGGGTCCGGTGGTGTCTGGCCTTGCCTCTGTCAGTGTGTGTTCCATGACAGCTGTGGCTACAATGTGTGTAGTTTATCACCACCAAACATGTGAATGACAAACTGTAGTGTGAAGAACTTTGGGGGTCGTCTGACCTAAATCAGTACTCAATAACTTTTCTGCAGCCGTGTCTCAGACTGTCATTGCTCAAACAGGTGTTCTGCAGAAATATGCTACCTGTTGAGATGTGCTACACACATGTGCTGTTCTACAGTCTTGACTTCATTAAACAGATCTTGTGAGCTCTGCAGGATCCATTGTGGTGTGTTTCCAATGGTTTTCTTGGTGACTGTGGTCCCAACTGCTTTGAGGTCATTGACTAACTCCTCCCATGTAGTTCTAGGATGATTTCTCACGTTTCTCAGAATCATTGACACTCCACAAGGTGAGATCTTGCGTGGAGCTCCAGACCGAGGTCGACTGATGGTCATTTTGTGCTCCTTCCATTTTTGAACAGTTGCACCAACAGTTGTCAACTTCTCTCCCAGATTCTTGTTAATGGTTTTCTAGCCCATTACAGCCTCATGCAGGTCTACAGTTTTGTCTCTGACATCTTTGGACAGCTCTTTGCTCTTTCCCATGTTGGAGAGTTTGGAGTCTGCTTGATTGATCAATTCTGTCGACAGGTGTCTTTTATAAGGGGACTAGTTAAGACAGGTGTCTTCAATGAGGGTGACTAATTGAGTAAGAGTGTCTAACCACTCTGTGGGAGCCGGAACTCTTAATGGTTGGCATGGTTGAAATACTTATTTTACGCAATTAAATTTAAATCAGTTACTATCTTTTTTAAATTTACTGTTAAAATAAACCTACCACTAAAATGATACTGTTCTGAAACTTTTCATTTCTTGTGATTATTTCCCCCACTGTACATGTTTGTTGGTATCATATCGCTCTGTCATGTACAAGCAACCTGTCTGGAGTGGACATACTTATTGACAGCTGGAACCGGTAATGAGCTTCATGACCAGAGAGGCTCATGAACAGTGAGGCTCATGAACAACAAGGTTTATGAACACTGAGATTCATGAACAGCGAGGTTTCTGAACAGTGAGGCTCATGAACCGTGAGGTTTCTGAACAGTGAGGCTCATGAACAGTGAGATTCATGAACAGCGAGGTTTCTGAACAGTGAGGCTCATGAACCGTGAGGTTTCTGAACAGTGAGGTTTCTGAACAGTGAGGCTCATGAACAGTGAGATTCATGAACAGCGAGGTTTCTGAACAGTGAGGCTCATGAACCGTGAGGTTTCTGAACAGTGAGGTTTATGAACAGTGAGGCTCATGAACAGTGAGATTCATGAACAGCGAGGTTTCTGAACAGTGAGGCTCATGAACCGTGAGGTTTCTGAACAGTGAGGTTTCTGAACAGTGAGGCTCATGAACAGTGAGATTCATGAACAGCGAGGTTTCTGAACAGTGAGGCTCATGAACCGTGAGGTTTCTGAACAGTGAGGTTTCTGAACAGTGAGGCTCATGAACAGTGAGATTCATGAACAGCGAGGTTTCTGAACAGTGAGGCTCATGAACCGTGAGGTTTCTGAACAGTGAGGTTTATGAACAGTGAGGCTCATGAACAGTGAGATTCATGAACAGCGAGGTTTCTGAACAGTGAGGCTCATGAACCATGAGGTTTCTGAACAGTGAGATTTCTGAACAGTGAGGCTCATGAACAGTGAGATTCATGAACAGCGAGATTCATGAACAGCGAGGTTTCTGAACAGTGAGGCTCATGAACTGTGAGGTTTCTGAACAGTGAGGTTTCTGAACAGTGAGGTTTCTGAACAGTGAGGCTCATGAACCGTGAGGTTTCTGAACAGTGAGGTTTCTGAACAGTGAGGCTCATGAACAGTGAGGCTTATGAACAGTGGGCAGGAATGTTTCTTGCCAGAATATAAGAGCTTATCTTTTGACAAAATTATAGTAAATGTATCACATTTTACCGGATCAATTCCAAGAGGATAAGGCCCGTTGAAGACACCAGGAACAGCAGGATCCAACTGCAGGACTGCATTTCCATCAAGCGTTTCAAACCTAGGGCAAAAGAATGTGTGAAAAGACTTTAGTCTTGTTAAAGTGGCTCATTGGCTCTCTGACCAGTCAGCTCTGCTTCTGCTTGTTTATCCACAGTATGACTCATTGCTTCTGCTGCTCTCGTCTTTTCATTCTGACAAACTGCCCAACTTTTTCAGTTTTTAGCTTGTGCAGCTTTTCTTTCTTCATCCTCCATTCTCACACCAGCTGAATGTCGATACAGGAATAAATGCACTTACACCTTCTTGTCCTTGTAAATTTCTACTTATGTAAAAAAGTTCAGTCACTACTTTTAAACTTTGTTACTAGACAATAAAAAGATGTTTTTTCATCACCAGCAGTGATATCGGCATGTGACGCTGCTGTTGAGATGCTCCATCCTTACTGTCGTCCCATGACAGAGAAAATATCCCTGCTACTGAGCAGAAGTGGAACCAGATGCACAGAAATAACTTCAACATATCTGCTATTTTGTTCACCAGCTTAAAAACAGCAGGCAGAGACTTCGAAGCAGATGCACGACCCAGTGGATGGTACGATTGTACCGGTCTAGTTCACAACAAACAGTTGGACATTTGGAGAAAACACCAGTGTGTTAATCAGGAGCTGCAAATAGGTGGTGGATGCTTAAAAGCAGAACTTCCTCTAAATTAAATGCAGCTCCCATTAACGCGCCTACGCATTTCCTACTCGCCCAAGTCAAAACATCTGCTGTAAAATAGGCCTGTTACCACCCAACCCAAATGGAAAAGGTTCTGGGTTCTACAGAACTCACTGAAAACACACAGCTCTCACTAAATACTTCGTTAAATCGCTGTTTGAATTTAGTCACAGTTGAGACTCAAAGTTAAATATCTGTGCTTGTTACTACCCAATAGCTCTGCTCCATCTTGTGCTGTTTGATTACCATTACTGTATTTATTGAATCTGTGTGCCTTGCTAATCTCATCATATCTTTATAGATTAGCACACATTTTAAACAGGAAACAGTTCAGGGAAGCTGAGACGCAGCTGACTCACGACCAGTTAGCTCCTTTGGTGCTAAACATAGGCCTGACGCTCCAACCAGAACCAAACATGTTCAGGGACTTGGAGAAGCAGTCGTTGTAAATGATGCCAGTGTAGACTGAGAAGATCCCCATCAGAAGGATGATGTAACGACCAGCAAAAACCATGTTGAACATCTGCAGAGACAAACCGTGAATTTACATTTATGTATCTAATATTCATAAAGTGGGATTCAACCAGTTTGCTGACTTTAGTTATTTTTGAGAAACATTACCTCGTTGTCACTCTTCTGCGCGAGGATGCGAGTCTCTCGGAGGACCAAGTACAGGGCTGCACAGGTCATCAGAAGACCATGACCCATGTCCCCAAACATCACGGCAAACAGGAAGGGAAAAGTGATGATGGTGTACGGAGCTGTAAAACCAAAGGATTGTCAAAACAAACTCAACAAGCTTTTCTATTCACAGCCTCCATGACACTTTCAAATAAATGAGCTACATGTCCTCAAATAAGGTAATGGTAAATAAGCCACGCCCATAGACAAGAATTAATCTGATCATTTCACTTTCAGTTACATCTAAAAATATTGATTATGTGTACTAATTTGGTTAAATGATGTTTTACACTACTCCCTGTGTAATGGGGGAAAACACATTTCTCCACTTGTTTCTAGATACAACCTCAAAACGTTTACCAAAATCTTTTATACTCAGACAAAAGGTCTGTGGTTTCAGAGCGACGAGTTTCCATCCATCAAAAACATCTGGATTCATCTAAACTATCACAGATCCACTGTCTCCTTCTTCTCCTTTCACCTGCTTCCTTCATCTGTCTTCTGTCCCCTCTGTGTCCCACTTGCTCGTTTCATCAAGTCTCCTTGTCTACTTTCCTCCCAGAGGACACACCAAGGACTCTCCTGCCCTGATCATAGTTCCACAAAACTCCAGATCAAATCTGGAGCTGGTTCAATCACGTCAAACTCATCCTTATCCGAGCCAGTATTGCTGCTGTTTCCTGGCAGTTCAGTGACAGTCCCTGCCTTTGTAGAAGCTCGGACCACAGTTGAGACTGCTATATCAACCCAGACATCCACGATCCATTGGCAAATTGTGGCGCTGTCTCCCCATCTTGGTGAACGAGTGTTCACCTTCGGTCATCCACCGCTCCCACGCAGTTCGCAGTCTAGTTTTGAAAGCCCTGTTCACACCAATATCCAGTGGCTGGAGTTCTTTAGTCAATCCACCCGGAATGACGCCAAGCACTGAATTAGTGTGCTTCTAACTTGTACTGTAGCTCCCTGACTACGGTAGCCAAACTAATAATGATCCATACACAAGGTGTATTTTTGAGAAAATGAAAGGCTTTTTGGTGCATCTTATAGTGCGGAAAATGCAGTACACTTTTACTTACAGTCAAACTCAGATGAGTTTAATAAAGACTTTAAAAAGGAAAACAAGATACTGAGAGAACAGCAAACAAAAAACACACACACACAATCATTGAAACAACTTGATTTGAGGAAAGGACGAGCATCAGGGCTGAGAGACTGAGTGCTGAGTGGAGGCAGATGGGCTAATTACCTGAATGAAACACAGATGTGAGTGCTGAGAACGCAGGGAAACTGATGCAGTGGGGTAAAACAACCAATGACAAAGGAAACAACAGACAATCCAAACTAAGAGATGACAACATGAAACCAAACCATAAACAGAATACAAACACAGGAAACAAACACAGATATGAAACTAAGGAAAGAGCAGTTAGATGTAAAACCTTCGATCTGATGAGAAACTAGAGCAGCATAACAAAATAACAATAAAAACACTCAAATTCATAAAAAAATAAATCCTTAAAAGACCTGGATTTATCTCACGATAGTTCCCAATCCCATAGGCATCAACAATGTTCTGGAAGCCAGATGTAAACTTGTTGGTCTTGTTGAAGGTTGGTGGGGTCTGCTTGGTCTGCATCCTGTTCAGGATTGACGGCACCGTTGAGCCACTTCTCTCCTGTCAAATACAGGTTTTCAGAATCCAAATCAGGGGTCTATCTACAGATCAGCGAGCATAGAAAACTTCAGAATCCGTTTATTGTCATTATACCGTTAAGTACAATAAACTATTATCGGTTCAACTGACAAGCCTCTTAATAAAACAGGAAATTAACTACTAACATGAGAAATGGAATATCTGTATCTGTCAGAGAGGGTTAGGGATTAAGAGTTAGGGGTTTACAATATTTAAATAAAATGAGTGATTGCAGATCTATTTTATTTTTGAGACATGAATGTTTTACTTTTATCAGATGCAACACTGGCTATTTTAATTCTAACTGCATCAAATACCGGCCAAACAATCCGATTGGAATCATCTAAATTCCTCCTCTGTGATTCAGGCTATAAAGTGTCATGCACGTTTTTCAGGATTTTTGTTTAGCACATTTTCTTTCAAGCCTTGTGCTGCAAGATGGATTCTCACAAGATTCTGAGTTTTCCAAACCCACGAAAATCCGTCTTGTACCGCTCCAGTGAAAACCAGTATATTAAAAAAAGTAAAAAGTATATTAGTTTCTTTTGGAGACTTAATTTGTATTTCTTTTGACATACTCAGGTAAGCCATAACATTGTTACATCAGGCTTAAAACAGTGATGTCAGGCTGAGACACTCAGCAGAGGGAGCATCAGCCCTTTGGGCTCTCCAGACTCATCCAGACTTTTTTATGGTGCTTCATCTCAATAAAACTGGAACCAGCTTTGTGAAGTTGATGTTCTCTCACGCTGACACTAATCCTGATTGTGGTAAGGACTCTGTGCACCTTAAAGGATCTCAAGATGTTATAAACTGTCAAACAGGATTGCTGGTGTTGAACCATCCCTTCAAAGGCGAGGCGATCGTACCCTAGAGGGAAAGGTCTCTAGATTCGGAGGTGCGGTTTGATCCCATGACCCAACAGAGGCTACGTGTCGAAGTGTCCATGGGTAAGATACTGAACCCTGAAACTGGCCCCAGGCGCTGTACAGAATGGCTGCCCCCTGCTCTCTACAGATGAGTCAAATGCAGAGCAATAATTTCCCCAAGAGAATCAACAAAAGTATCAATGAAATCAATTAAGGTCTCTCAGCTGTATACTCAGAGAAACAACATGGAGGCAAAGGCCTGAGCATGATGTCCTCTGCTTGTATGCTGTGTTCAGTCTCAAACAGCCACTGATACACCTGAGTCCAAATCCACCACCTGTCAAGTTACCAGTAAGTACACAGAGATTATATGACCAAAGAAAAAGCTCCTCACCGTTCCTCTGCGCAGAGCGAACTGGATTGAGTCGAGGTCTGAAACAGGACACCACACCTCAGCGATCAGACACTTCTGGGTGACGTCGATGTTGCAGAGATTGAGCGTGTGGTAGATGGCCTTCATCTTCCTCACTTTGATGAACCACACCCGCATGGTCTTGGAGGCAGCTTGCAGCACACGCTGGCGGTGGTCCTCTGTTTGGTTTAAAACCTAGAACAGCAGGTTAGATTGTGGATCGTGTTCCAACAACAGCTGGATGTGTGAGTGACTTCAAAGAACTACAGGTTAAACTCAGCAGTGATTTCTAATTTCAGGACTTTGTAGATATTAACCTAGTCTGTAAAAACATGAAATAATGCTCATACAGGTTAATGCATGCAGACGCCATTTATCTATTCTGTTGTACTGAGTAATCTCCAAACTACTGGTTAGTTTTCTGTTAATTTATAGTTCAGGACATTCCCAGATTGATGTATATTCTTAACCTCCAGTTACAGTAACAAGTCAACACATGGACTGTAACCAGCATGTTTCTATGTATCTGAACATGAATCATGAAGTCCTAAACAAAACAACCTCAGATAAACAACACAGATTACACTGACGTTTCCTCAAGAAAAAAAACTACAGCTAACTGCCTGTAACTACCTGTCTCTCCATGTGACTAACTACCTGTAACTAACTACTTGTCTCTCCATGTAACTAACTACCTGTAACTAACCACCTGTCTCTCCATGTGACTAGTTAACTGTAACTAACTACCTGTCTCTACATGTAACTAACAACGTGTAACTAACTACATGTAACCACTTGGAACTAACTGCCTGTAACTACCTGTCTCTCCATGTAACTAACTACCTGTAACTAACTACCTGTCTCTACATGTAACTAACAACGTGTAACTAACTACATGTAACCACTTGGAACTAACTGCCTGTAACTACCTGTCTCTCCATGTAACT
Source organism: Pachypanchax playfairii (assembly GCA_006937955.1). NCBI lineage: Eukaryota > Metazoa > Chordata > Actinopteri > Cyprinodontiformes > Aplocheilidae > Pachypanchax > Pachypanchax playfairii. The sequence continues at coordinate 616,977 of SSNP01000150.1, read as the reverse complement.
AACTACCTGTAACTAACTACCTGTCTCTACATGTAACTAACAACGTGTAACTAACTACATGTAACCACTTGGAACTAACTGCCTGTAACTACCTGTCTCTCCATGTAACTAACTACCTGTAACTAACTACCTGTCTCTACATGTAACTAACAACGTGTAACTAACTACATGTAACCACTTGGAACTAACTGCCTGTAACTACCTGTCTCTCCATGTAACTAACTACCTGTAACTAACTACCTGTCTCTACATGTAACTAACAACGTGTAACTAACTACATGTAACCACTTGGAACTAACTGCCTGTAACTACCTGTCTCTCCATGTAACTAACTACCTGTAACTAACTACCTGTCTCTACATGTAACTAACAACGTGTAACTAACTACATGTAACCACTTGGAACTAACTGCCTGTAACTACCTGTCTCTCCATGTAACTAACTACCTGTAACTAACTACCTGTCTCTACATGTAACTAACTACCTGTAACTAACTACTTGTCTCTCCATGTAACTAACTACCTGTAACTAACTACCTGTCTCTACATGTAAAAAAACTACCTGTAACTGCCTGTAACTAACTACCTGTAACCACTTGGAACTAACTGCCTGTAACTACCTGTAACTAACTACCTGTCTCTACATGTAACTAACTACCTGTCTCTTCATGTGACTAGTTAACTGTAACTAACTACCTGTCTCTACATGTAAGTAACTAACTACCTGTCTCTACATGTAACTAACTACCTGTAACTAACTACCTGTCACTGCCTGTAACTAACTACCTGTAACCACTTGGAACTAACTGCCTGTAACTATATGTAACTAACTACCTGTAACTAACTATCTGTAACTAATTACCTGTCTCTACATGTAACTAACTACCTGTAACTACTTGCTGTTGGACCTTTAGAGACCTGAACCTGACTGAGATGCTGGTGGAGCGTCAGAGACCTAAACCTGACTGAGATGCTGTTAGACCTTCAGAGACCTGAACCTGATATAGATGCTGGTGGAGCTTCAGAGACCTAAACCTGACTGAGATGCTGTTAGACCTTCAGAGACCTGAACCTGATATAGATGCTGGTGGAGCTTCAGAGACCTGAACCTGACTGAGATGCTGGTGGACCTTCAGAGACCTAAACCTGACCTGATGCTGGTGAACCTTCAGAGACCTGAACCTGGCGTAGATGCTGTTGGACCTTTAGAGACCTGAACCTGACTGAGATGCTGGTAGACCTTCAGAGACCTGAACCTGACTGAGATGCTGTTGGACCTTTAGAGACCTGAACCTGACTGAGAGGCTGTTGGACCTTCAGAGACCTGAACCTGATATAGATGCTGGTGGAGCTTCAGAGACCTGAACCTGATTGAGATGCTGGTGGAGCTTCAGAGACCTGAACCTGACTGAAATGCTGGTGGACCTTCAGAGACTTGAACCTGACTAAGATGCTGGTGGACCTTCAGAGACCTAAACCTGACCTGATGCTGGTGAACCTTCAGAGACCTGAACCTGGCGTAGATGCTGTTGGACCTTTAGAGACCTGAACCTGACTGAGATGCTGGTAGACCTTCAGAAACCTGAACCTGACTGAGAGGCTGTTGGACCTTTAGAGACCTGAACCTGACTGAGATGCTGGTGGAGCTTCAGAGACCTGAACCTGATTGAGATGCTGGTGGAGCTTCAGAGACCTGAACCTGACTGAGATGCTGTTGGACCTTCAGAGACCTGAACCTGATTGAGATGCTGGTGGAGCTTCAGAGACCTAAACCTGACTGAGATGCTGGTGGACCTGCAGAGACCTGAACCTGACTGAGATGCTGTCGGACCTGCAGAGACCTGAACCTGATTGAGATGCTGTTGGACATTCGGAGACCTGAACCTGACTGAGATGCTGTCGGACCTTTAGAGACCTGAACCTGATTGAGATGCTGTTGGACATTCGGAGACCTAAACCTGACCTGATGCTGGTGAACCTTCAGAGACCTGAACCTGGCGTAGATGCTGTTGGACCTTTAGAGACCTGAACCTGACTGAGATGCTGTTGGACCTTTAGAGACCTGAACCTGACTGAGATGCTGGTAGACCTTACGAGACCTGAACCTGACTGAGATGCTGTTGGACCTTTAGAGACCTGAACCTGATTGAGATGCTGGTGGAGCTTCAGAGACCTGAACCTGACGGAGATGCTGTTGGACCTTCAGAGACCTGAACCTGATTGAGATGCTGGTGGAGCTTCAGAGACCTGAACCTGACGGAGATGCTGTTGGACCTTTAGAGACCTGAACCTGATTGAGATGCTGGTGGAGCTTCAGAGACCTGAACCTGACTGAGATGCTGTCGGACCTTTAGAAACCTGAACCTGAATGAGATGCTGTTGGACCTTTAGAGACCTGAACCTGACTGAGATGCTGCTGGAGCGTCAGAAACCTGAACCTGACGGAGATGCTGTTGGACCTTCAGAGACCTGAACCTGATTGAGATGCTGGTGGAGCTTCAGAGACCTGAACCTGACTGAGATGCTGTCGGACCTTTAGAGACCTGAACCTGAATGAGATGCTGTTGGACCTTTAGAGACCTGAACCTGACTGAGATGCTGCTGGAGCGTCAGAAACCTGAACTTGACGGAGATGCTGTTAGACCTTCAGAGACCTGAAGCTGATATAGATGCTGGTGGAGCTTCAGAGACCTGAACCTGATTGAGATGCTGGTGGAGCTTCAGAGACCTGAACCTGACTGAGATGCTGGTGGACCTTCAGAGACTTGAACCTGATTAAGATGCTGGTGGACCTTCAGAGACCTAAACCTGACCTGATGCTGGTGAACCTTCAGAGACCTGAACCTGGCGTAGATGCTGTTGGACCTTTAGAGACCTGAACCTGACTGAGATGCTGGTGGAGCTTCAGAGACCTGAACCTGACTGAGATGCTATTGGATCTTCAGAGACCTGAACCTCACTGAGATGCTGTTGGACCTTCAGAGACCTGAACCTGACTGAGATGCTGTTGGATCTTCAGAGACCTAAACCTGACTGAGATGCTAGTGGAGCTTCAGGGACCTGAACCTGACTGAGATGCTAGTGGAGCTTCAGGGACCTGAACCTGGCCTAGATGCTGGTGGAACTTCAGAGACCTGAACCTGACTAAGATGCTGGTGAACCTTCAGAGACCTGAACCTGACTGAGATGCCTGTTCTGTTCCATGTTTTGTGAACTTATTGGAGACAGTTTTTTAAAAGTCCTACTGTCTTAGTTTGAACTTGGAGGATCAGAGTGCTCTGAAGACTGAGACCTTCACTGACAAAAAGATTTTAGACAGAAAGTGGAACAGAGACCAAAACAAAGACAAGTGTTCCTTTTTCTTCAGGAGCAGCAGAGGAACAAGTTGTAATGTACTGTAACCCTCATCGTGCCACACCCGTTATGAATCCCTGCACACAACAGCAGCTCATCTACATCTTTTTATTCAACTCTAAATTTAATCTACTGGATATAATTAGGAGCTTACCATTTGGAGGTCATCAATGCGGCTGTTGACACCTGCGAGCATCTCTTTTCTCTCCTGTGGAGTCTCTGGGCAGGGATAAAGAGAAGCACGGAACCTAGAGACAGGAGGAACGTATCATCCAATAAGATCCAACAGCTTGTGGTGGCTAATAATACAAAGGCTGAATGATCAGGTGACACCAACCCCTCGCAAATCTTCTTCACCCGGTTCTTCAACTGGTCGCCTTGGAAGAAGATAATGAACACTGATTTGTGAACTTGGTCCCCCTGATGGCAGGAGAAAACAGATATTAAAATGTATTTACTCCAGTCACACAAAAAGACTATCCAGAAAGAGATTTTTCTCAGTAGTGATACGTTCTAGTGTTCTTCAGTATCACAGCACACTGTCGTTATCCTTTAACACATGTCACTATTGCTCTGTGAAAGTCCGTTTGTTTGGTGCTGACCGTAGTGGGGTCTTCCAGAGGGTCTTCGATCTCTGCCTTTCGTAAAAAAACATTACCGCGACACACCCTCCACAACATCCTCTCGAATGTAGGAATTCTTTCTCTGCTGATCACTCCAGCCACAAACCTGCAAGACCAAACACAAAGACAAAACAGAAAACAAGTTGACACAGAGCTTCAGAAGCAGACAGACTGATCTCTCTGGTGATTGTGGTCTTGAAGGCATTGTGGCTCTGAAGGCATTGTGGTCCTGAAAGCATTGTGGTCCTGAAGGCATCGTGGTCCTGAAGGCATTGTGGTCCTGAAGGCATTGTGGTCCTGAAGGCATTGTGATCCTGAAGGCATTGTGGTCCTGAAGGCATTGTGGTCCTGAAGGCATTGTGGTCCTGAAGGCATTGTGGTCCTGAAGGCATTGTGGTCCTGAAGGCATTGTGATCCTGAAGGCATTGTGGTCCTGAATGCAACGTCAGCTAGAAAACAGGAGCAACTGCTGCCTGATGTTCTGAGTTCTTTCTTCTTAAATATAAGCAAAGTGTCAGGAGCCATGGGGTTTTGCTGCGGTCTCCTCTTTATTGTTTATTATTGGTGGGTTTTTGAGTTTAGTTATGATTAGGGTTTTTGTCATTGTGTTTATGTGTGGGCTTTTGTTTTGTTTAGCTTTGGGGTTATTTGTCAGCCTTTATGTGCGACAAGAAGGGTACAAATTCTTGTCGCTGGGGGTGTACCCTGTAGTCCAGGTCCATTTTTGTACCTTATTGTCACGGTTCTGGGGTTTGGGGTTTTTCCTTTCAGATCTGTGGGGTTTGTTCTGTAGTGTTTCACTGGTGGGATCGCTGCAGCTGCTGTGTGGTGTGTGCTGTCTCCACTAATCATCTCTGCAGGGTGTGACAGCTCTCATCAGTGGCTGCAGGTGTGGATCATTACCCAGTTCAGGAGAGCTGGGTATTTAAGCAGAGGAGCAAGAAGAGACAGACGCCAGTTCGTTCCACTCATCTTGTGGTACAGATCGGCCAGAGATATTTACATGACAGTTTTTATGTTAGTTGTTACTAACCAGCCTTCTCTCCCTTTCCTCTCAGTTTCGCGTCCTGGAGCCTCTCCTCCAGGCTCTGAGTACCTCTGCGTGGTCGTTCACCCGCTGGAAAGAGGGCTCTTCCTCACCGGGGCTTTCTAACGTCGCGCGCTTTGCGGCGTTCTTTCTCCCCGGTGCGCTGTCTGTCTCTGGTCTTCTCCGGATCCACACCTACCCGGTCAGCACGCTGCTGTCACCCCTGCCACAGTCTCGTCTGTGGAGACAGCACCACGTCCCGGGCTTCGTCACCTTCCCTCGACTCCTGGGGCTCCACCCCCGCTGCAGTGTCTTCGGATCCCACCTCACGCAACTACAGCTTCACCTCACAGTAAGTGTGGTTGCACTTTCCCCGCGCACTGCAGCGGGTCGTGTTACTTGTTCTCTAACGAGTCTCTTCCCCCAGGATCGAGTCTCTTCCCCGCCTCAGTTCCAGTCCTGTTTTCTTCGTGCACATTACACTGTTTTGTTCTGTTGTCTCGTGCACTTTTTATAATTTCACTTCCTTTGATTTCTGTTTCCCGTGTCTGTATGGAGTTGGGTCGCTCTTGGGGTTCGAACGAACACCCCCTGGTGGGAACCATGACACTTATGAAGTTTTTCCACTAAAACGGTAAAATTATGCCACATTTTGAAGTCTTAAACCAACATTCTGAAACAGAATATTGAAAATGATGGATGAAACTTAATAAAAGGGAGATTAACCAGCCTTGGCCAGGGTTGCAGGTGCAGTTGAATTGGTACAAAATTGTACTTTATATCAATTTTAACCCTCAGAGGGACAATTTTGACCTTTTAATGACCAATATTGTACTTTTGAAGGAACAATTTACCTATAGGTACAAAAATGTACTTGTCTCGTACCTCTATTTCTGAGAGTGTGAGATTCATGACACAAAAATCTAAAATGTTCATGTTTTTGAAGCATTTCTCCCTCTTGAACAAGTGCTGCAGCAGACCCACCAAAGAAACACAGAGTGCTGCATGGTGGTCCAATGCAATGTTCTCATGTGAACCACACATTCTAATGTAAACCACATGATCTCATGTAAATACTTTGTTCTCATGTAAACTACATGTTCTCATGTGAACACTATGTTCTCATGTAAACCAAATGATCTCCTGATAACAAAGTGTTCCCATGTGTACTACATTTGAACACTTATCATGTAAACCACATGATCTTATGTGAACTACATGTTCTTCTGGAACTACATGTGAACACTATGTTCTCATGTGAACCACACATTCTCATGTGAACTACATGTTCTAATGTGAACTACATGTTCTCATGTGAACTACATGTTCTTCTGGAACTACATGTGAACACTATGTTCTCATGTGAACCACACATTCTCATGTAAACCACATGATCTCATATGAACTACATGATCTCATTTGAACTACATGTTCTCCTGGTGCAGGAGCAGTTTTATTGAAGCTGATATAAATCCATGTGGATGAAGCCGTGCTGGTGTTTTACCCGAGCCTGAGTGGTGCCCCACGGCCTCCTTCACTTCCCTCCATCAGAGCTGAGGACTCCTCCAGCAGGTTCGGGTCTTCCATCTGACAAATACATCATTGTTAGTATAATCAATCTTTAATGGTTGTATTAATGCTTTTGATCAGAATTTAACAAATATACTACAGTGAAGCACATTTTGAGGGTCTAATGATCATGTATGTATTAGAATCAAGGACTGTAGCTGTTTGATGAGCAGACCTCATCAAAGAACTGCTGTGTTCGATGCAGGATGTGTTTAAGCTCTGTCAACTCTAAGAAGTTTTTCTTCAGAGCTTCCTGATTGGTGTTGATCTCCTTTAGTTCATTCTCCAACTTCTCAAACGTGGCCTGCCAAGAAGAGCCATTACACATGACAGTTAGGGTTCAGATGAGAGTATTAACAAAAAATAAATAAAAGAGTTACTAAAGTAAATATGAAAAAAGGTTTCAGCATTTTACAGTTTTAATTAGAAATTTTCATGACAAGAAAGATTTGAAACACTTGGTATTTGATCACCTCCAGGTCGATCATGTCCCGGGGGAAAGGTACTTCAGGATTCTCACCGGTGTCCACCACTGGGATGGTTGCTTTCCTGATCTCCTTCTCAACAAACCCTGTCCAGAGAAAACTCCAGGGTTCAATCAATCAGCTGATGGTACAAAACAACAACTAGTCTCATTACTCACTCAGTTTCCGGTCCATTTCTTCACACCTCCTCACTTCATTCACAAACTTACGCTGAAATACATTAATATCTGGATTCAACTGCAAAAAAAAAAACCATATGACATTTGGATAAGTCTAAAAGTGTTTTAAAACCTTATTTCAAAATAAAACAGGAAGTTGTAACATTTTATTTGCTCATTAGAATAGAATAGAATAGAATAGAATAGAACACTTTATTTGTCTGACCCTGAAAGTATTACAGAAATTTGTCTTCGACAGGGCTCCTCATCATCTTTACACATACACACAAAACAGTAAAAGATCAAAGACCACATACAGCTGAACTAAAATCACTTAAAAGACTCTATGAAAACATTTAAAAATTTCCCTCTGCTCAGAAATCTGCAGAAAAGTTTCTAAGTTTCAAGATGAGGCAGAACCTCTGCAGAGGGTTTGTGTGGTGTGTTCATCTTGAAGAAGACATCAACCTGGTCATGAAGTCTGAACGGGCCACAAACACCAGATTCAAAAAGGCTGCTGTAAGGAGGCCACAGAAAACCATCCAAAGATTGTTAGTAGCACTCTTGCAGGTGTTAGTGAGGGTGACTGTGACCACGCCTTTAATTCTTCATTGACTTGTTAAATCAGCTCAGGTTTTTAAGCTCAACTTCTTTTTTTCCCCTTTTCCAGCCTGCTGTTAACAAGTTTATTCATAAAATAAATTAGGGAGCAGAGAGACAAAATATACACGGTAGTAACATGTAAAATACATTCTGCCGTCAACAGGAATCCAGAGAAGAAAACTAGGAACAGGTGTGAAGTGTGACTCAGTTTTTTTAGATTTACTTTGGATAAAAACATTGAACTTTTGAAATATTTCTCAGGGGATAAAGATCCAGTTTGTTGATGACTTTACATCAGATCAGAGTCCAGATTCCACCCAGGTCCAGGTCCAGGTCCAGATCCAGGTCACCTGCTTCATCTGCCTAAGCATGATAATGTTACATGGTGTTTCTGAATTACATGAGAAACATATAATACTGAATTAACCTGGACCCAGACTGGACCCTTGAGGTTCTCCACAAGTATCACCCACTAAGTTAGAATTTACCTTTTGCCGGCCCCTCCACATAATGGCTATTGTCCAATCACGCATCATAGCAATCATTACTGCGTGAGCAGGTTCAACAACATTGACTCCAAGCAAGACGGTGAAACAAGACTGAAACTTACATCTCTAAACTGGACCATCCCCAGTTCTCCAAGCTCACTGACACAACAGTAAGCTGCTTCTGACTGGAGAAAGAGCTGAGCCAAGGTCATCTCCTCACTTCTGAACAGTTCCCCCATGATGAGCTTCACCTTCACACCACCTCAGCCACCAGAATGACCCGCTACACCTAGAGGAGGGAGGCTGGAACGACAGGGTTGACAGAACACACATCTTAAGAAATGTAAAATAACATAAGAACATGTATCTTGCATCCAGGGTAGTCTAATGTGAATCGGGAGGTCAGGGTTCGAGCCCGGCAGAGGCTACATGTCAAAGTGCCCTTGAGCTAGATACTGAGTCCTGAAACTGGCCCCTGGGCACCATAGAAAATGGCTGCCCACTCCTCAAGGATGGGTCAGGTGCAGAGAAATAATTTCTACAAGAGGATCAATAAAATATAAATTATTATCAATAAGTTGGTGGATAATTATTCTGGTTCAACCATGAGATGAGTCTTTTATGTCTGAATGATTCAAAGCCCAGAGTTTAAACTTAGATCCTAAATCAAACAGGTACAAAGATTGAAAATTAGTGAGAGAACAGCCAAAACATCCTGGAGAACCACAGTTCTAAAGCAACATCTCGCTGATTAGAGAGGAAGTAGAAGGAAATTCATGCTGGTTTAAAACTTTTGCACAATTCTGTAGTTTGAACTGCCCAATGTAAAAAGCTGAAAGAAGAACAGAAGTTGAGTTGAGGTGAAAGAGAACATCAGAACATCAGTAATAAAACTCATTCATAGTCTCACAGTTCAGATCAGATTTCATGAACCCTAAAGGTAAATTCAGAAAGTCATTCTCGTGGGTTCTAGCTTTAGACAGGAAGGATCTCCTGTAGAGGGTTCTAGCTTTAGACGGGAAGGATCTCCTGTAGAGGGTTCTAGCTTTAGACGGGAAGGATCTCCTGTAGAGGGTTCTAGCTTTAGACGGGAAGGATCTCCTGTAGAGGGTTCTAGCTGTAGACAGGAAGGATCTCCTGTAGAGGGTTCTAGCTTTAGACAGGAAGGATCTCCTGTAGAGGGTTCTAGCTTTAGACAGGAAGGATCTCCTGTAGAGGGTTCTAGCTTTAAACAGGAAGGATCTCCTGTAGAGGGTTCTAGCTTTAGACAGGAAGGATCTCCTGTAGAGGGTTCTAGCTTTAAACAGGAAGGATCTCCTGTAGAGGGTTCTAGCTTTAAACAGGAATGATCTCCTGTAGAAGGTTCTAGCTTTAGACGGGAAGGATCTCCTGTAGAGGGTTCTAGCTGTAGACGGGAAGGATCTCCTGTAGAGGGTTCTAGCTTTAGACGGGAAGGATCTCCTGTAGAGGGTTCTAGCTTTAGACAGGAAGGATCTCCTGTAGAGGGTTCTAGCTGTAGACGGGAAGGATCTCCTGTAGAGGGTTCTAGCTGTAGACAGGAAGGATCTCCTGTAGAGGGTTCTAGCTTTAAACAGGAATGATCTCCTGTAGAGGGTTCTAGCTTTAGACAGGAAGGATCTCCTGTAGAGGGTTCTAGCTTTAGACGGGAAGGATCTCCTGTAGAGGGTTCTAGCTGTAGACGGGAAGGATCTCCTGTAGAGGGTTCTAGCTTTAGACAGGAAGGATCTCCTGTAGAGGGTTCTAGCTTTAGACGGGAAGGATCTCCTGTAGAGGGTTCTAGCTGTAGACGGGAAGGATCTCCTGTAGAGGGTTCTAGCTGTAGACGGGAAGGATCTCCTGTAGAGGGTTCTAGCTTTAGACAGGAAGGATCTCCTGTAGAGGGTTCTAGCTTTAAACAGGAAGGATCTCCTGAAGAGGGTTCTAGCTTTAAACAGGAAGGATCTCCTGTAGAGGGTTCTAGCTTTAGACGGGAAGGATCTCCTGTAGAGGGTTCTAGCTGTAGACGGGAAGGATCTCCTGTAGAGGGTTCTAGCTGTAGACGGGAAGGATCTCCTGTAGAAGGTTCTAGCTTTAGACGGGAAGGATCTCCTGTAGAGGGTTCTAGCTGTAGACAGGAAGGATCTCCTGTAGAGGGTTCTAGCTTTAAACAGGAATGATCTCCTGTAGAGGGTTCTAGCTGTGGAGAGGAAGGATCTCCTGTAGAGGGTTCTAGCTTTAAACAGGAAGGATCTCCTGTAGAGGGTTCTAGCTTTAAACAGGAATGATCTCCTGTAGAGGGTTCTAGCTTTAAACAGGAATGATCTCCTGTAGAGGGTTCTAGCTGTGGAGAGGAAGGATCTCCTGCAGTGGTCTGTGTTGGATTTGTCGTTGAGTTACTGTGTTGTGAAGAGGATGATGAGGGTTTTTCATCATGTTCTTTAGGAACCAGAACAGAACCACAACAGAACCAGAACAGAACCAGAAGTTTTTGCAGGGATAAATCAAATATTTCTAACCCTGATAGGATCCAGTCTGGCCTTCAGACCCAGCCTATCATTTAGATTTCACTTTATTAATGTGTCTGATATGACTGAATAGAAACCGAGTGGCTGATTGGAGGTTCTAGTTTGTGGACTGGGTTAAGCCCCCACTCGTTGCACATCCTAACTACGGCCCTGGCAGGTATAACAGACGACTGGGTAAATGACCATGAAGGAGAAAATCAAATCCTGTTCTGCTGTTTGAGACTGAGAAGACGTCTGTTGGTAAATAAAATGCATCTGTGATGAAGGTCACAGCATCTCCTCTGCAGCTCTGTCCTTCACTGCTGAAGGACGCCATGATGCTGCAGCCCGGCCTCCCTCCTCCGATCCGAACCGCACGGTCTTAATAAACTACAGACATTCAAGCACATTTTATCTGTGAAATACACGCTCCTCTCTGTGGATGGATAAAGTAGTCCCGGTCCGGGTCCCGGACTGGGTTGCACCGTAAAAGGTTGCGACGACATATTTGCTTATGGGAAAAGAAACGACGCGTCGCAAGTTAAATACATTAAAAATATATCAAATGTTAACAGTTGTCAGATTCCCGCAGCCATTTATATGTTCAATAAATGTCGGATACCGAGAAAACAGGTAAATTTACCGCCAATTCATTCTGCGTTCACTCACCTGTGAATGTAGCGGTGACACACCAGGATGCTGGATGCTGCGGTCCACCGCCGGTTGTCAAGCAACATCGGACTGAATGAAGAGCTTCAAAATAAAAGCTTGCGACCCGTGTTTGATGATAGGGTTGTTTTGTCCTTGGTGAGTTCAACATTTAGGATAAGAATCAGTTTATAATGTGTTTTGTTTAAACTTATTATGTATGTTTTGGGATTTTTCTAAATAAATGTATTTATTAAATAGCATGTGTAATTTTATTTTGGCATATTGACGGAACCATACTTAAAAACCACCTCAGATGACATAAAAGGATGCGGACTTAAATGTGAGGACTGGAACGTGAGATCCACACACTACCAGTCCAAATTTGGACACACCTTCTCATTTCAACACTTTTCTTTATTTTTATGACTCTTTACGTTTTAAAATCTCACTGAAGGCATCAAAACTATCAACGAACACAAATTAAATTATGTAGTAAAGAAACAATTGAAATAACTCTAAACATGTTTTAGATTTTAGATTTTTTAAAATACTCACACTCTGCTGGTTACTGCTGTACACACTCCTAACATTCTCTGGATGAGCTTCATGGGGAAGTCTCCTGAAATGAAACAATCTTGAAGGAGTTCCCAGAGTTCCCTTCATGCAGTCCATCTCATCCCAGACCATCTCCAGTGGGTTTAGGTCAGGTGACTGTGGAGACCAGGCCCTCTGGTGCAGAACTCCACCTCACTCCATATCCGGAGGTGTTTGAGGTCATTGACCTGTTGAGAAATAAACGATGGTCCAACTAAACCAGATGGGACGGCATGTTGCTGCAGGATGATGCTGCTGTAGACATGTTGGTTTATTGTATTATAAATTTATTGTGACTGTGTGTGAATGAACTTTGGAAGTCGTCTGACTTAAAGGAGTCAGAACACAAAAGTTTCACTGTTCCACATGAAACCGTTTTTCTTGTGGCTTCCGGATGATTTTACACTGGCTAGAAAGCCCATTTTTAAAAGTGGAGTGTTTGTTCACCCATGACTTCTTCAACCAACCCACGTGCACCCCATGTGCACTCAAACACAAGATTTTAATTTCTTCCCCGTCTTGATGTCAAACCGACAGGATGTGTCATATGGGCACAGTAGACTAATGCTGCTGCAAGCCCGCCCCGCTCCCCCTCTTCTTCAGTCGAGTGCAGCCATTACTGAATCTGTGTTTGGGTAGAAAATGAAGAAACGAGGAGAGCATGTCAGTTGTTCTGTTGTTGACTGCTAAAGTCAACAAGCAAATGTCTCCCAACACCAAGCTATGAGGGACCGGTGGATTAGATTAATTTTAATGACGCTGTTCCTGCAAACCCCACAGCACATGCTAAGAGCTCATCACTGCTACAGAATAGAAGAGCTCCCCCCCTCCCAACCTGACACTCCAAGAGAAAAAACTAATAACTCCACCTAGCAAGGACCAAAACATCTCGGTTCTGCTAGCAGAAATAAGAAGATGCAGCAACCCAACAGATTATCATAAGAAGGTAACAACACTGCTCAAAAGGATCCAACAAACTCCTGAACAAAGAAGATCACAGACTATCTCCACAAACTGGAAATGGACAAAGTCAGTGACTGAGATTTAAGATAGGAAAGCTGTGGTTCATCAACAAGGTCCAGTCTCAATAACTAGATCCTCCAAGGACAAGTCCACAGATCAAAGACACGAGAGCAGAAACGTGGACATAAAGAGGTGGAAACATCTGATAAGCTGACCATGGTGATGATCTAATCTCCACTGACATCACAGCTTCTCACCATGAGGACACAAAAACATGGAAACAAGAACAGGACTGATTCAGACCTGATACTGAAGTTGTTTTTGTCTTCGTTTTGGAAAGTTCTGAATTGAGTGTAAATGACCCGGAAGTTCCAAAAGGACAGCCAGTAAAAAGACAGTAGAACTCCATACATGTCACAATCACATGCCATCTCCACCCCTCACCACCCCACCACCAACCCCCCCCCCTCACTGTCTCACTGACTTGTTTGCATCCTAAAGTCTATAAAGAATTGTCCAGACACTTGGATTATTGCACAAAGGCTTGGACATGTAAATATTGTTAGTTGTTAGTTGGTTCTTATGTTTATATTTCTTATTGTTTTTTTTTTTATTTATCGTCTGCGCTTCTTCACCCAAGACAAATTCCTTGTACTATGCAAATATTACTTGGCAATAAAATGGATTCTGATCCCGAAGGCTGAACAGATTTACAGCCATCCTGTCCAAGAATTAAACACTGGATTCTCAGCTGGTTGAGAGATGATGCAAGTGCTTTGTTTTCTGGTTTGGGTTTTTGACATTGATAAAAAGAATCTACCCAAAAGTTGTTTCCAGTGGGGCATTGCTCTACAGTCCTTACAATTCATGCATTGGAGTTTGCACATGTCCCTGCCACAAATTCTGCAGACATTCTACAAGTGTGTGTGACAGAGTTACTCTACCACCCATCTGTTCCTTGGAGTCTTTAGACAAACCGCTGAAAGGTGCATAGAACTGTCAATTCAAATGTTATAGGAAATGACCGACTTTGAGTTTCCACAGTTATTTTTCAGTGTTGTAGTGATACAACAGTCAGCAAAGCCACTTAACAGCAAATACATTCCTTGTTCAATTTGACTCTGGGATTTTCTAAATAGAGTTTGTGGTATTCTTTACTTGTGTATGGGTTTTTATTGGGTGCTTCTATTTTTGTAACTATTTGTAAATTAAACTCTACTTCTAGATAAAATGTACTGATAAGGTCCAGGTCATCGCTTTAAAATACATTAGATTTCTCACCCAAAGCTTTTTACTCATCTACATTAAGCCTTACTTCCATGGCTGAATGGTGACATTAGACTGTCTGATTGTTGATTTACTGACCAATCACCTTATTCAATTCAGTTTTATTTATTTAGCACCAATTCATATCATGATACAGTATGTGGCAGATCTGTGTTGGGAATTGGACTCAAACACGGAGGCAGAGAATAAGATGGTGTTTTTAAAAAGCTTTACGAAGCAAACAGACAAATACAAATCTCAGTGGCAACCAGTTCCTCTAGGGGTAGAGGAGAGACAAGTTAGTCCCCAAACTAACTCTAAGACAGAACACAACAGGGTTGCAGGTGGCAGGTATTAGGTGACTGGTGGCAGGGTGGCATGTGGCAGGGTTGCAGGTGGCATGTGGCATGTGGCATGTGGCAGGGTGGCATGTGGCAGGGTGGCATGTGGCAGGGTGGCAGGGTGGCAGGTGGCAGGGTTGCAGGTGGCATGTGGCAGGGTTGCAGGTAGCAGGTAGCAGGGTTGCAGGAGGCTTGGTTGCAGGTGGCATGTGGCAGGTGGCAGGCTTGCAGGTGGCAGGGTTGCAAGTGGCAGGTATTAGGTGACGGGTGGCAGGGTGGCATGTGGCAGGGTTGCGGGTTGCAGGTGGCATGTGGCAGGGTGGCATGTGGGAGGGTTGCAGGTGGCATGTGGCAGGGTGGCATGTGGCAGGGTGGCAGGGTGGCAGGGTGGCAGGTGGCAGGTATTAGGTGACTGGTGGCAGGGTTGCAGGTGGCTGGTGGCTGGGTGACAGGTGGCAGGTGGCAGGGTTGCAGGTAGCAGGTATTAGGTGACTTGTGGCAGGGTTGCATGTGGTAGGTTGCAGGGTAGGAGGTGGCATGTGGCAGGGTGGCAGGTGGCAGGCTTGCAGGTGGCAGGGTTGCAAGTGGCAGGGATTAGGTGACTGCTGGCAGGCTTGCAGGTGGCAGGGTTGCAGGTGGCAGGGTTGCAGGTGGCATGTGGCAGGGTTGCAGGTGGCAGGGTTGCAAGTGGCAGGTATTAGGTGACTGGTGGCAGGGTGGCATGTGGCAGGGTTGCAGGTAGCAGGTATTAGGTGACTGGTGGCAGGGTGGCATGTGGCAGGTTGCAGGGTTGGAGGTGGCATGTGGCAGGGTGGCAGGGTGGCAGGTGGCAGGGTTGCAAGTGGCAGGTATTAGGTGACTGGTGGCAGGGTTGCAGGTGGCAGGGTTGCAGGTGGCATGTGGCAGGGTGGCATGTGGGAGGGTTGCAGGTGGCATGTGGCAGGGTGGCATGTGGCAGGGTGGCAGGGTGGCAGGGTTGCAGGTGGCATGTGGCAGGGTGGCAGGTGGCAGGTGGCAGGGTGGCAAGTGGCAGGTATTAGGTGACTGGTGGCAGGCTTGCAGGTGGCAGGGTTGCAGGTGGCAGGTATTAGGTGACTGGTGGCAGGGTTGCAGGTGGCTGGTGGCTGGGTGACAGGTGGCAGGTGGCAGGGTTGGAGGTGGCATGTGGCAGGGTGGCATGTGGCAGGGTTGCAGGTAGCAGGTATTAGGTGACTGGTGGCAGGGTGGCATGTGGCAGGGTTGCGGGTTGCAGGTGGCATGTGGCAGGGTGGCATGTGGCAGGGTTGCAGGTAGCAGGTGGAAGGGGGGCAGGTGGCAGGGTTGTAGGTGGCATGTGGCAGGGTGGCATGTGGCAGGGTTGCAGGTAGCAGGTATTAGGTTACTGGTGGCAGGGTTGCATGTGGCAGGTTGCAGGGTTGGAGGTGGCATGTGGCAGGGTGGCAGGTGGCAGGCTGGCAGGTGGCAGGGTTGCAAGTGGCAGGTATTAGGTGACTGGTGGCAGGGTTGCAGGTGGCAGGGTTGCAGGTGGCATGTGGCAGGGTTGCAGGTGGCAGGATTGCAAGTGGCAGGTATTAGGTGACTGGTGGCAGGGTGGCATGTGGCAGGGTTGCGGGTTGCAGGTGGCATGTGGCAGGGTGGCATGTGGCAGGGTTGCAGGTAGCAGGTGGAAGGGGGGCAGGTGGCAGGGTTGTAGGTGGCATGTGGCAGGGTGGCATGTGGCAGGGTTGCAGGTAGCAGGTATTAGGTGACTTGTGGCAGGGTTGCATGTGGTAGGTTGCAGGGTAGGAGGTGGCATGTGGCAGGGTGGCAGGTGGCAGGCTTGCAGGTGGCAGGGTTGCAAGTGGCAGGTATTAGGTGACTGGTGGCAGGGTTGCAGGTGGCAGGTGGCAGGGTGGCAGGTGGCAGGGTTGCAAGTGGCAGGTATTAGGTGACTGGTGGCAGGGTTGCAGGTTGCAGGGTTGCAGGTGGCATGTGGCAGGGTGGCAAGTGGCAGGGTTGCAGGTAGCAGGTATTAGGTGACTTGTGGCAGGGTTGCATGTGGTAGGTTGCAGGGTAGGAGGTGGCATGTGGCAGGGTGGCAGGTGGCAGGCTTGCAGGTGGCAGGGTTGCAAGTGGCAGGTATTAGGTGACGGGTGGCAGGGTGGCATGTGGCAGGGTTGCAGGTGGCATGTGGCAGGTGGCAGGCTTGCAGGTGGTAGGATTGCAAGTGGCAGGTATTAGGTGACTGGTGGCAGGGTGGCATGTGGCAGGGTGGCATGTGGCAGGGTTGCAGGGAGCAGGTGGCAGGGTGGCAGGTGGCAGGGTTGTAGGTGGCATGTGGCAGGGTGGCAAGTGGCAGGGTTGCAGGTAGCAGGTATTAGGTGACTTGTGGCAGGGTTGCATGTGGCAGGTTGCAGGGTTGGAGGTGGCAGGTGGCAGGGTGGCAGGTGGCAGGCTTGCAGGTGGCAGGGTTGCAAGTGGCAGGTATTAGGTGACGGGTGGCAGGGTGGCATGTGGCAGGGTTGCAGGTAGCAGGTGGAAGGGGGGCAGGTGGCAGGGTTGTAGGTGGCATGTGGCAGGGTGGCATGTGGCAGGGTTGCAGGTAGCAGGTATTAGGTGACTGGTGGCAGGGTTGCAGGTGGCATGTGGCAGGGTGGCATGTGGCAGGGTTGCAGGTGGCATGTGGCAGGGTGGCCTGTGGCAGGGTGGCATGTGGCAGGTGGCAGGGTTGCAGGTGGCATGTATTAGGTGACTGGTGGCAGGGTTGCAGGTGGCAGGGTTGCAGGTGGCATGTGGCAGGGTTGCAGGTGGCAGGATTGCAAGTGGCAGGTATTAGGTGACTGGTGGCAGGGTGGCAGGTGGCAGGCTTGCAGGTGGCAGGGTTGCAAGTGGCAGGTATTAGGTGACGGGTGGCAGGGTGGCATGTGGCAGGGTTGCAAGTGACATGTGGCAGGGTTGCAGGTGGCAGGATTGCAAGTGGCAGGTATTAGGTGACTGGTGGCAGGGTGGCATGTGGCAGGGTTGCGGGTTGCAGGTGGCATGTGGCAGGGTGGCATGTGGCAGGGTTGCAGGTAGCAGGTGGAAGGGGGGCAGGTGGCAGGGTTGAAGGTGGCATGTGGCAGGGTGGCAGGTGGCAGGGTTGCAAGTGGCAGGTATTAAGTGACTGGTGGCAGGGTGGCAGGTGGCAGGCTTGCAGGTGGCAGGGTTGCAAGTGGCAGGTATTAGGTGACTGGTGGCAGGGTTGCAGGTGGCAGGGTTGCAGGTGGCATGTGGCAGGGTTGCAGGTGGCAGGGTTGCAAGTGGCAGGTATTAGGTGACGGGTGGCAGGGTGGCATGTGGCAGGCTTGCAGGTGGCAGGGGTGCAAGTGGCAGGTATTAGGTGACTGGTGGCAGGGTTGCATGTGGCAGGTTGCAGGGTAGGAGGTGGCATGTGGCAGGGTGGCAGGTGGCAGGCTTGCAGGTGGCAGGGTTGCAAGTGGCAGGTATTAGGTGACTGGTGGCAGGGTTGCAGGTGGCAGGGTTGCAGGTGGCAGGGTGGCAGGTGGCAGGGTGGCATGTGGCAGGGTGGCAGGGTGGCAGGTGGCAGGGTTGCAGGTGGCATGTGGCAGGGTTGCAGGTAGCAGGTAGCAGGTATTAGGTGACTTGTGGCAGGGTTGCATGTGGCAGGTTGCAGGGTTGCAGGTGGCATGTGGCAGGGTGGCATGTGGCAGGGTTGCAGGTAGCATGTAGCAGGGTTGCAGGTGGCATGTGGCAGGGTGGCAAGTGGCAGGGTTGCAGGTAGCAGGTATTAGGTTACTGGTGGCAGGGTTGCATGTGGCAGGTTGCAGGGTAGGAGGTGGCATGTGGCAGGGTGGCAGGGTGGCAGGTGGCAGGGTTGCAGGTGGCATGTGGCAGGGTTGCAGGTGGCAGGTGGCAGGTGGCAGGGTTGTAGGTGGCATGTGGCAGGGTGGCAAGTGGCAGGGTTGCAGGTAGCAGGTATTAGGTTACTGGTGGCAGGGTTGCATGTGGCAGGTTGCAGGGTTGGAGGTGGCATGTGGCAGGGTGGCAGGGTGGCAGGTGGCAGGGTTGCAAGTGGCAGGTATTAGGTGACTGGTGGCAGGGTTGCAGGTGGCAGGGTTGCAGGTGGCATGTGGCAGGGTTGCAGGTAGCAGGTATTAGGTGACTTGTGGCAGGGTTGCATGTGGCAGGTTGCAGGGTTGCAGGTTTCAGGATGGCAGGCTTGCAGGTGGCAGGGTTGCAAGTGGCAGGTATTAGGTGACTGCTGGCAGGCTTGCAGGTGGCAGGGTTGCAGGTGGCAGGGTTGCAGGTAGCAGGGTTGCAGGTATCAGGGTTGCAGGTTGCAGGTAGCATGTGGCAGGGTTGCAGGTGGTATGTGGCAGGGTGGCATGTGGCAGGGTTGCAGGTGGCAGGGTTGCAGGTGGCATGTGGCAGGGTGGCATGTGGGAGGGTTGCAGGTGGCATGTGGCAGGGTGGCATGTGGCAGGGTGGCATGTGGCAGGGTTGCAGGGAGAGGTTGCAGGGTGGCAGGTGGCAGGGTTGTAGGTGGCATGTGGCAGGGTGGCATGTGGCAGGGTTGCAGGTAGCAGGTATTAGGTTACTGGTGGCAGGGTTGCATGTGGCAGGTTGCAGGGTTGGAGGTGGCATGTGGCAGGGTGGCAGGGTGGCAGGTGGCGGGTTGCAGGGGTGCAGGTTGGAGGGTGGCAGGCTGGCAGGTGGCAGGGTTGCAAGTGGCAGGTATTAGGTGACTGCTGGCAGGCTGGCATGTGGCAGGGTTGCGGGTTGCAGGTGGCATGTGGCAGGGTGGCATGTGGCAGGGTTGCAGGTAGCAGGTGGAAGGGGGGCAGGTGGCAGGGTTGCAGGTGGCATGTGGCAGGGTGGCATGTTGCAGGGTTGCAGGTAGCAGGTATTAGGTGACTTGTGGCAGGGTTGCATGTGGCAGGTTGCAGGGTTGCAGATGGCATGTGGCAGGGTGGCAGGTGGCAGGCTTGCAGGTGGCAGGGTTTCAAGTGGCAGGTATTAGGTGACTGGTGGCAGGGTTGCAGGTGGCTGGTGGCTGGGTGACAGGTGGCAGGTGGCAGGGTTGCAGGTGGCAGGTATCAGGGTTGCAGGTAGCAGGGTTGCAGGTAGCAGGGTTGCAGGTATCATGGTTGCAGGTAGCATGTGGCAGGTGGCCTGTGGCAGGGTGGCAGGGTGGCATGTGGCAGGGTGGCAGGGTGGCAGGTTGCAGGGTTGCAGGGTTGCAGGGTTGCAGGTGGCAGGGTTGCAGGTATCAGGGTTGCAGGTAGCATGTAGCAGGGTAGCAGGTGGTTTGGTTGCAGGTGGCATGTGGCAGGGTGGCCTGTGGCAGGGTGGCATGTGGCAGGTGGCAGGGTTGCAGGTGGCATGTATTAGGTGACTGGTGGCAGGATTGCAGGTGGCAGGGTTGCAGGTGGCAGGTGGCCGGGTGGCAGGTGGCAGGCGGCAGGTGGCATGTGGCATGTGGCATGTGGCATGTGGCATGTGGCATGTGGCATGTGGCATGTGGCAGGGTTGCAGGTATCAGGGTTGCAGGTAGCATGTGGCAGGTGGCATGTGGCAGGGTATCAGGGTTGCATGTAGCATGTAGCAGGGTTGCAGGTGGCATGTGGCAGGGTGGCAGGGTTGCAGGGTTGCAGGGTTGCAGGGTTGCAGGGTTGCAGGGTTGCAGGTGGCAGGTGAACAGGTGAACTAAATGAAACTTGATCTGAGAACCAGGCAAAGCAGTGAAGAAAAACAGATGATAAAAAATGAAAATCTTAAACAGAGAATGAAAAACAAACATTGAGAACATGAGACAAACCAAGAATCGGGACATTTTAAGACACTTTACAGAAATAATCCATCCAATTCACATCAAAAGGTCCCAATCCAAAATTGCTCATAAACATATAAACAGTTTAATCCACTTGTTAAATGACAGGTGGAGGCTGGGACAGTTTGGACAGATGGAAGTTGGGACAGAGAGCTGGGACAGTTTGGACAGGTGGAGGTTGGGACAGAGAGCTGGGACAGTTTGGACAGGTGGAGGTTGGGACAAAGAGCTGGGACAGTTTGGACTGGATGGTGTTAGTCCATGAACAGCATCCTGGTGTACGTCCCTGCAGTGTGGAGGTGTTACAGGATGTATTGCAGCTCCATGTTGACTGACTGCATCACCCACTGACCTGTTGTCTGTATGCAGACTGCAGGGGGTCCAGCAGGGTCCTGTGATGGACTTCAGGTGGTTTAACAGCCTTTCAAAGGACTTCATGACCACAGACGTCAGGGCGATGGGTCTGGAGTCAGACTTTGTGTATGTCTGTCCTGATAGTTGGACTTTGCGTCTATCCTGATCTGTTCCCTGAATCCTGATCTCATATTCAAGCCTCTTCATCTATAGTATCAAACACAGGGCTGATACTAGGAGCACAGCGAGCCAAGGTGTGAGTCACCTTGGCTCGCTGTGCTCCTCCTCTCAATCTAGCATCAGAAATCTTGGCGTTTGGTTTGATCAATCACTATCTCTTGACAGCCATTTGAGACTTTTGGTCAAAAACTGTTTTTATCACTTGAGAAACATTGTTAAATTAAGGCCAATTTTATCTAACTCTGATCTTGAGCTCGTGATCCGTTTAGACTATTTTAACTCTCCTTTTACTTGTTTTACTAAATCTGCTCTTAATCATCTTCAGATGGTTCAAAATGCTGCAGCGAGGCTTTTAACAGGATCTAGCAGGCGGACTCACATTACCCCAATTTTATCTTAGGATTGATTTTAAGGTTCTAGTTTTGACTTTTCAAGACTTGCGTAGTCAAGCTCCCTCTTATGTCTCTGATCTGTTGTGTCCTTACTCCTCTGGGCTTTCCCTTCGGTCCTCGGGCCAGAACCTCCTCATAGTCCCAAAAACTCCCTTTAAAACTAGAGGAGACCTATCCTTTCAAGCAGTGGCTCCAAGGTTGTGGAATGCCTTACCTCCATCCCTCTGGGAAGTGGACTCTGTTTACTCTTTTAAAAAGCAGCTGAAGAAATTTTTATTTAAATGTGCTTTTGGTTGATTTTGTTTTTTATTGTAAATTTTTAACTTATTTTGTTGTTGTTTGTGAAGCACTTTGTGATTTGATCTGTGAAAGGTGCTATATAATTAAAGTTTCTTCTTCTTCACTGTCTGAGGAAATTAGAAGATCCTTCTAAACTTTAAATGGGGCGGCTGTGGCTTAGCGGGAAGAGCTGTCAGTTTCTAATCTGAAAGTTGGTGGTTTAATCCCAGTTTACCCTCCACATGTTGAAGTGTCTATGGGCAAGGCACTCAGCCCCTTGCAGCCTCCAGTTTGCATATTGGAGTGTGACTTGTGGGGTGTAAAAGCACTTGGAGTGTCAGTAAGTCCAGGACCAGGTTTCCTGAGTCTTAAATACATGTTCATGGTTTCAATAATAGGAGTTTTTTTATGAAATCAGCGGGACAGAAACTGTATGAATGTAAAGATTTGTTTGTAAATGCATCATGTGTCCCGTCATCTGATGGTAGCAACACTTCTCTGAGAAGATGGAACAGAGACAACAAAAGACTCAGGCACAAAAACAAGTCCTGGAGCCATGATGCTGCAAACGGAACCTCCAACTGATGGAGAACCAGACTGGAGTGGACTCTGTCTCAGACTGAGAAAAGTCTGTACTGGATCTGTCAGCAGAAAGGGACAAAGTTGGATTGAAGTTTTCTTGACTTGTGCTGTGGAGCAGAAAAGAGGTGAACACTGTGTGGCGCTGTTCTTCAGAATGAATGGATGAATCATCATGGGTTTAAATGTCTGTCATGATGACTTGTGTCCTTTGATTATCTGAGGTGGAATAAAGAATAAGAATCACTGATACCGACTGACCCGGTGTCTCGACTCTGTGTCTACTCAATATGATGTGATGTTTTAAACTCATTCTCCACATGAATTCTCCTCCTCTGAGCGTAACTGGAACATTTAATCTCTCTCACACTTTTTTATTTTGTTGTTGACGAACACAATTATTTTTGTGCAGCTGTGAGGTTTAATAGACAGTTTGGTGAGATGGAGGGAAAAATACAAAATCTATTATATTCATATCTCTTGTCATGGCGCAGATGAACCGGTAACAGCTGGAGTGTGAAGAGCTTCAACACATGAATCAAGTAGTTTATCAGACAGAACATGTTTATCTAAGTAGCTCCTTTAAAACCAGAGATAAGTGTGTAAATCACATCAGGTTGGGTTTTAAACTCTAAAACACAATAATCAGAAAGTAAATATCCAGAATTAGATGATATTAAGATGCTGCTTAAAGACATGAAGGTATTCTATAAGTTTCACTCCTAACCTGTCAGTTCTCGTACTGGGAGGTTCTGAACTCTGCTGCAATCAGACACTTTAACTACATCCTGTTTCTCTCACTCACTTTTAACAGGAAATACATCAAATAGTTTAATTTGAATATTAACAATCAACTTTAACACATTCCACTTCCTTTAATTTGGGCCGTTTTTGAGTTTTGTTTGTGGTTTTGATCTGTGATGTCACTGTAAACGCTCTACACACCAGAAAGACAGAGTGGAAACAAGAACAGATGTGGTGCAGCATTCCTCCTCGGCTTTGCCTCAACTTGTACACAAGCACACTGGTGCAACTCAGCTTACTATCCCAGCCATGGAAACACCACAAGGCTGAACCAGCGAGTCATGGAGGGGCGGAGGCTCAGAGGAGGGTACGTAATGTGTGGTTCACGCAGGAGGAGATAAGGGAGGAGTTTGAGCAGAAGGGGAGTCCAGTGGAAAAAAAGGACTGGAGAAAAAATACCCTGCAGGCTGTAGCTTGATATTAGGGTTTCCTGCTCGTGTGGCATGCAAACGTTTATGTGCTGATATCCAGAACTGCTGGTCTTCCCCTGCAAAGTGGTCTGACTCCAGGGACAACACAAGAAGGAAAGGAAAAGAAAGTGTTGCTTTCTGAAAGAGACAAACAAGTGAATCTATTTAAAGAAGGAGTGAAGAACAGAAGAAGGTGAGAAGACACCCAATCAAAACAAAACTCAAAGTTTAAAAAGTTTTCCATCAATTCATAAATTCATCGACATGGCAACCATGGAAGCTCTGGAATCCTCAAGTGTCCAGCTTGTACCACAAACCCTGACTGAGATCTCAGATGATGAGGTCAACGTCCCAAACTCAGATGATGAAGACAATGTCCTTACTGCAGCCAAGAAAGAGTTGTCCACAATGGGCACTGAGGGGGACGCCAGTGAAGACAAGGATGAAGCAGGGAAGCTGGACCCACAGGTAAATGGGGTCATGGTCTTGTCTTTGCTTGACAAAATCATTGGGGCAGTGGACCAGATCCAGCAAACCCAGAGCGCGCTTGACACCAGACAGCAGGAGATGGAGCGGTCAGTGACCAGCATCCAAGGCGAGCTGACAAAACTAGCCAAGAGTCACAGCACCACGTCCAACAGCGTCAGTAAGATGATGGAGAAGGTGCACAAGGTGAGCGTCAATGTGAAGACCGTCCGGGCGACTCTGGAGAAGCAAGGAGGTCAGATCAAAAAGCTGGAGAACAACGAGGCCGAGCTGCTCAAGAGACGCAACTTTAAAGTCATGGTGTACCAGGTGAGAGTCGGTTAGGGTCCTTTACTGATTGATTTATTTGTTCAGATAAAAGACATCTCTTGAGGGATGGGTGTGGCACATGGGAACCAGATGATGAGTTTACTCACATGACCTGGAAAAAATCCAACCAAAATGATTCTCTGGTAAACGTTTGGTGAACGGGTCAGTGTTGGATTACCATCATCATACCAGAAATAATCTGACTTTGTTAAGACGTGGGTGAAAGTTCTCCACAGTAGAACCCGCTGTATCATAAAGGTTTAGGTCATGCGTCCTGTTTTAAGCTGTAAACTGTTTGGAGGATTTACAGTATCTGTTGTAGTTTTAAATAAATCTGTACTTATTTATCAGACACAAATAAAACAGACAAAACATTCAAGATAATTATCTGAAGAAAAAACAACTCCAAAATGTTTCTAAATTATTTAAATGTATTTTCAACTTTGGGATCAAAAACCACATGATGACATTTTACTGAGTTTTTTTGCTGTCAGTTTCCAGTTTGAACTTCATGTTCCAGGCATTTCAAAATAAAAGCTGCATGAAACTAGAGATAACATTAAGCAGCTCACCAGGTGCGTGTCCAGAGAGGCGGGCCCAGGGGGGCATGGGTCAACCTTCCAATTAGATTGGCCACCCCAGGTGCCCCCCCCCCCAGGCTGAGACAATCAAATTGAATCAGTACTTTTACATTAATCAAAGAAAATAATTAATGAAGGTGTCACATTGACGTTGTGCTTTGACTGATTTTTATTTCACTTTGGTTTATGGAGTCGTTTAAATTATGATAGAAGGTCTATAAAACTTTAAAAGCTAGATTTTTAAGGTTTTGGGTCCATTTACATGTGCTATGTGGGAATCTGTACCCTTACCAGACCCCCCAAAAAAGATTTTCCAGACACGCCCCTGCTGCTCAGGGTCTGAAGTTGGTTTGTGATTCATGCCTTGTCTTCAGCGCGCAGAGTTTTTACACGACATGCAAACACAGAACAAACTGATGGGTGTGTCTGTGATGTGAAACACGCCACCTCTGAACCCTGTGGAGCAAAACGTATTGCTGCAAGATGCTGGAGTCTGATTTAAAATGAAAAGAGCTCAGAAATATTAAGAGTAATAATTAGTGAAGAGGAGAGAGCGTTTTCACATTTGGTTCTGCTGTTTTTAGCTGTTTTTAACAGAAGGCTTGTTGAGAGAGACTGCAGCGAGTCCTGATTCAGTCCGTCTGTTCAGTGGCTTTCAGGGTTTCCTTTCTTTTTTTAGTGCTACAAGAACATTCAGAGTTTCCACCCTTGACTCAGACATCATAACTTGGACCAGCCTCACTCTTTCTGCTTCTCTCAGTCTCACAGTTCCACAGAACTCTGTTTGAGTTTGGATAATCCAAACTAACTATTAGAATCATTGTAACGGGTCTGAAGAAGATCTGGATCTGAGCAGAGCTGATCTCATCATTCCATCTGAAGGAATTTCATGACTGTTTCTTAATCTGAGAACATCATAAATCTAGTCTTGATTAGCTGCTTTATTTACGATTGTCAAAAGCCAAAGAATTCATCATAATTTAATGTGCACGCACAAGCCCACGTGCACTCACACAAACATTCATGCCATTGTTCTGTTTTCAATTTTCTGTGCTGCAGGGCTGTTTTTCAGAAACAGCATTAGGCTGAAGACTCTGTACGTATGAGGCTTCCCTTCGTCCTCAGGGACACACTTAGCGTCTGTCTTTCTCTACATGCTTTAGTTTTATGCAGTTTTAGCTAAATTATATTTTAGTTATCAAGCCAACATGAACTAACACGACTGGTAGAAGTCTGTTGTTGAACCGTGCATTCCACCGTCTCAATGGAACAAACACTTTCATTGTTTAATACACTCTGATTTCATTTCTCACACAACATTTTTATTTAGTGAGTAACAGGTCGGCTCAGTGTTTTCAGTGTTCAGAGGTTTCCTGTGTTTTCATGTTTTCCTCTGTGGGTGATTGTTTTTTCTTCCTTTGTTTGTATTCGTGTATGTCATGTTAATTATTGAGCATGTGTGTATGTATTAACCATGTTCTGACCTGGTTAGTGCTGGTGACTGCAGCTCTCTGTCAGCTGAGGGGTAAACACAGCTGGGCGCTCTTTCTATTAGCAGGTAAAACCTAAAACAACCAGCTGACCTGATGGCAGCAGTCAGGATCTTTAACTGAGACTGTCCTTTTATGGTTCTGTGTGGCTGCGTATGCATGGACATAAAAAGGACATTGGACATGCCACTTAATGTGAAATACCTCTCATGTTTTAGTTGGACCATCAACATTTACAATGACTAGACCAGACATCTCCACCTTCTGCCATTGTTAGGACGTGGCTCTGCCATGTTGTAAATAATGTACATAATACATACTACATATGCTGAAGGTGTAAATTAAACCCACCTGAAAGTGATGATGTCTCAAAACTCACCTGTTCAAAACCACATTTCAACCTTGAATTTTATAGTGTATTGTCTATTTGTTTTGCTTATATCTATTTATGTTTTCTTAAAAAATTTGTGTTTTTATTCTGTACAGTGACCCTGAGTGGCCAGAAAGGCGCTTTTAAATAAAATGTATTATTATTATTATTATTATTATTATTATTATAGCCTGAACTCTTCAATGTTTTCTTCTTCTTGTCGTTTACTTTAACACAATGTACCAAAATACCAGCTTTGTGAGCACTTGCTGTAGGGGCGTCACCTCCTGGAGGGAGCGTCACCTGCTGTAAGGGTGTCACCTGCTGGAAGGAGCGTCACCTGCTGTAAGGGTGTCACCTGCTGTAGGGGTGTCACCTGCTGTAGGGGCATCACCTGCTGTAGGGGCGTCACCTGCTGTAGGGGCGTCACCTGCTGTAGGGGCGTCACCTGCTGTAGGGGCGTCACCTGCTGTAGGGGGTTTCAACTGCTGTAGGGGTGCCACCTGCTGGAAGGAGCGTCACCTGCTGTAAGGGTGTCACCTGCTGTAGGGGCGTCACCTGCTGGAAGGAGCGTCACCTGCTGTAAGGGTGTCACCTGCTGTAGGGGCGTCACCTGCTGTAGGGGCGTCACCTGCTGTAGGGGCATCACCTGCTGTAGGGGCGTCACCTGCTGTAGGGGCGTCACCTGCTGTAGGGGGTTTCAACTGCTGTAGGGGCATCACCTGCTGTAGGGAGCGTCACCTGCTGTAGGGGCGTCACCTGCTGTAGGGAGCGTCACCTGCTGTAGGGGCGTCACCTCCTGGAAGGAGCATCATCTGCTGTAAGGGTGTCACCTGCTGTAGGGGCATCACCTCCTGGAAGGAGCATCATCTGCTGTAGGGGCGTCACCTGCTGTAGGGAGCGTCACCTGCTGTAGGGGCGTCACCTGCTGTAGGGGCGTCACCTGCTGTAGGGGCGTCACCTGCTGTAGGGGCGTCACCTGTTGTAGGGGCGTCACCTGCTGGAAGGAGCGTCACCTGCTGTAAGGGTGTCACCTGCTGTAGGGGCGTCACCTGCTGGAAGGAGCGTCACCTGCTGTAAGGGTGTCACCTGCTGGAAGGAGCGTCACCTGCTGTAAGGGTATCACCTGCTGTAGGGGCGTCACCTGCTGTAGGGGCGTCACCTGCTGTAGGGGCGTCACCTGCTGTAGGGGCGTCACCTGCTGTAGGGGCGTCACCTGCTGGAAGGAGCGTCACCTGCTGTAAGGGTGTCACCTGCTGTAGGGGCGTCACCTGCTGGAAGGAGCGTCACCTGCTGTAGGGGCGTCACCTGCTGTAGGGAGCGTCACCTGCTGTAGGGGCGTCACCTGCTGTAGGGAGCGTCACCTGCTGTAGGGGCGTCACCTGCTGGAAGGAGCGTCACCTGCTGTAAGGGTGTCACCTGCTGTAGGGGTGTCACCTGCTGGAAGGAGCGTCACCTGCTGTAAGGGCGTCACCTGCTGTAGGGGCGTCACCTGCTGTAGGGGCGTCACCTGCTGTAGGGGCGTCACCTGCTGTAGGGGCGTCACCTGCTGTAGGGGGTTTCAACTGCTGTAGGGGCATCACCTGCTGTAGGGGCGTCACCTGCTGTAGGGGCGTCACCTGCTGTAGGGGCATCACCTGCTGTAGGGGCGTCACCTGCTGTAGGGGGCGTCACCTGCTGTAGGGGCGTCACCTGCTGTAGGGGCGTCACCTGCTGTAGGGAGCGTCACCTGCTGTAGGGGCGTCACCTGCTGTAGGGGCGTCACCTGCTGTAGGGGCGTCACCTGCTGTAGGGGCGTCACCTGCTGTAGGGGCGTCACCTCCTGGAAGGAGCATCATCTGCTGTAGGGGCATCACCTGCTGTAGGGGCATCACCTCCTGGAAGGAGCATCACCTGCTGGAGGGGCGCCACCTGCTGTAGGGGCGTCACCTGCTGTAGGGGGCGTCACCTGCTGTAGGGGCATCACCTGCTGTAGGGGCGTCACCTGCTGTAGGGAGCGTCACCTGCTGTAGGGGCGTCACCTGCTGTAGGGGCGTCACCTGCTGTAGGGGCGTCACCTGCTGTAGGGGGTTTCAACTGCTGTAGGGGCATCACCTGCTGTAGGGGCATCACCTGCTGTAGGGGCGTCACCTGCTGTAGGGGCGTCACCTGCTGTAGGGGCGTCACCTGCTGTAGGGGCGTCACCTCCTGGAAGGAGCATCATCTGCTGTAGGGGCGTCACCTGCTGTAGGGGCGTCACCTGCTGTAGGGGCCTCACCTGCTGTAGGGGCATCACCTGCTGTAGGGGCATCACCTGCTGTAGGGGCATCACCTCCTGGAAGGAGCATCATCTGCTGTAGGGGCGTCACCTGCTGTAGGGGCATCACCTCCTGGAAGGAGCATCATCTGCTGTAGGGGCGTCACCTGCTGTAGGGGCGTCACCTGCTGTAGGGGCATCACCTGCTGTAGGGGCATCACCTGCTGTAGGGGCGTCACCTGCTGTAGGGGTGTCACCTGCTGTAGGGGCGTCACCTGCTGTAGGGGCGTCACCTGCTGGAAGGAGCGTCACCTGCTGTAAGGGTGTCACCTGCTGTAGGGGCGTCACCTGCTGGAAGGAGCGTCACCTGCTGTAGGGGCGTCACCTGCTGTAGGGGCATCACCTGCTGTAGGGGCATCACCTGCTGTAGGGGCGTCACCTGCTGTAGGGGCGTTCAACTGCTGTAGGGGCATCACCTGCTGTAGGGGCGTCACCTGCTGTAGGGAGCGTCACCTGCTGTAGGGGCATCACCTCCTGGAAGGAGCATCATCTGCTGTAGGGGCGTCACCTGCTGTAGGGGCGTCACCTGCTGTAGGGGCGTCACCTGCTGTAGGGGCGTCACCTGCTGTAGGGGCGTCACCTGCTGTAGGGGGTTCCAACTGCTGTAGGGGCATCACCTGCTGTAGGGGCATCACCTGCTGTAGGGGCATCACCTGCCGTAGGGGCATCACCTGCTGTAGGGGCGTCACCTGCTGTAGGGGCGTCCCCTGCTGTAGGGGCGTCACCTGCGGTAGGGGCGTCACCTGCTGTAGGGGCGTCACCTGCTGGAAGGAGCGTCACCTGCTGTAAGGGTGTCACCTGCTGTAGGGGCATCACCTGCTGTAGGGGCGTCACCTGCTGTAGGGGCGTCACCTGCTGGAGGGGGCGTCACCTGCTGTAGGGGCATCACCTGCTGTAGGGGCATCACCTGCTGTAGGGGCGTCACCTGCTGGTAGGGGCGTCACCTGCTGTAAGGGCGTCACCTGCTGTAGGGGCGTCACCTGCTGTAGGGGCGTCACCTGCTGTAGGGGCGTCACCTGCTGTAGGGGGTTTCAACTGCTGTAGGGGCATCACCTGCTGTAGGGGCGTCACCTGCTGTAGGGGCATCACCTGCTGTAGGGGCATCACCTGCTGTAGGGGCGTCACCTGCTGTAGGGGCGTCACCTGCTGTAGGGGCGTCACCTGCTGTAGGGGCGTCACCTGCTGTAGGGGCGTCACCTGCTGTAGGGGCGTCACCTGCTGTAGGGGCGTCACCTGCTGTAGGGGCGTCACCTC
The DNA here is from genome assembly GCA_006937955.1 of Pachypanchax playfairii. NCBI lineage: Eukaryota > Metazoa > Chordata > Actinopteri > Cyprinodontiformes > Aplocheilidae > Pachypanchax > Pachypanchax playfairii. Next base: position 586,759 of record SSNP01000150.1, on the reverse strand, counting down.
CTGGAAGGAGCATCATCTGCTGTAAGGGTGTCACCTGCTGTAGGGGCATCACCTCCTGGAAGGAGCATCACCTGCTGTAAGGGTGTCACCTGCTGTAGGGGTGTCACCTGCTGGAAGGAGCGTCACCTGCTGTAAGGGTGTCACCTGCTGTAGGGGCGTCACCTGCTGGAAGGAGCGTCACCTGCTGTAGGGGCGTCACCTGCTGTAGGGGCGTCACCTGCTGTAGGGGCGTCACCTGCTGTAGGGGCGTCACCTGCTGTAGGGGCGTCACCTGCTGTAGGGGGTCACCTGCTGGAAGGAGCGTCACCTGCTGTAAGGGTGTCACCTGCTGTAGGGGTGTCACCTGCTGGAAGGAGCGTCACCTGCTGTAAGGGCGTCACCTGCTGTAGGGGCATCACCTGCTGTAGGGGCGTCACCTGCTGTAGGGGCGTCACCTGCTGTAGGGGCGTCACCTGCTGTAGGGGCGTCACCTGCTGTAGGGGCGTCACCTGCTGTAGGGGCGTCACCTGCTGTAGGGGCGTCACCTCCTGGAAGGAGCATCATCTGCTGTAGGGGCGTCACCTGCTGTAGGGGCATCACCTGCTGTAGGGGCGTCACCTGCTGTAGGGGCGTCACCTCCTGGAGGGAGCGTCACCTGCTGTAAGGGTGTCACCTGCTGTAGGGGTGTCACCTGCTGGAAGGAGCGTCACCTGCTGTAAGGGTGTCACCTGCTGTAGGGGTGTCACCTGCTGGAAGGAGCGTCACCTGCTGTAAGGGTGTCACCTGCTGTAGGGGCGTCACCTGCTGGAGGGGCATCACCTGCTGTAGGGGCGTCACCTGCTGTAGGGGCGTCACCTGCTGTAAGGGCGTCACCTGCTGTAGGGGCGTCACCTGCTGGAAGGAGCGTCACCTGCTGTAAGGGTGTCACCTGCTGTAGGGGTGTCACCTGCTGGAAGGAGCGTCACCTGCTGTAAGGGTGTCACCTGCTGTAGGGGGGTCACCTGCTGTAGGGGCGTCACCGGCTGTAGGGGCGTCACCTCCTGGAAGGGGCATCACCTGCTGTAGGGGCATCACCTGCTGTAGGGGCATCACCTCCTGGAAGGAGCATCATCTGCTGTAGGGGCGTCACCTGCTGTAGGGGCATCACCTGCTGTAGGGGCGTCACCTGCTGTAGGGGCGTCACCTGCTGTAGGGGCGTCACCTGCTGTAGGGGCGTCACCTGCTGTAGGGGCGTCACCTGCTGTAGGGGCGTCACCTGCTGGAAGGAGCGTCACCTGCTGTAAGGGTGTCACCTGCTGTAGGGGCGTCACCTGCTGTAGGGGCGTCACCTGCTGTAGGGGCATCACCTGCTGTAGGGGCATCACCTGCTGTAGGGGTGTCACCTGCTGGAAGGAGCGTCACCTGCTGTAAGGGTGTCACCTGCTGTAGGGGCGTCACCTGCTGGAAGGAGCGTCACCTGCTGTAAGGGTGTCACCTGCTGTAGGGGCATCACCTGCTGTAGGGGCATCACCTGCTGTAGGGGCATCACCTGCTGTAGGGGCGTCACCTGCTGTAAGGGTGTCACCTGCTGTAGGGGCGTCACCTGCTGTAGGGGCGTCACCTGCTGTAGGGGCGTCACCTGCTGTAGGGGCGTCACCTGCTGTAGGGGCGTCACCTGCTGTAGGGGCGTCACCTGCTGTAGGGGCATCACCTGCTGTAGGGGCATCACCTGCTGTAGGGGGTTTCAACTGCTGTAGGGGCATCACCTGCTGTAGGGGCGTCACCTGCTGTAGGGGCATCACCTGCTGTAGGGGCGTCACCTGCTGTAGGGGCATCACCTGCTGTAGGGGCATCACCTGCTGTAGGGGCATCACCTGCTGTAGGGGCGTCACCTGCTGTAGGGGTGTCACCTGCTGGAAGGAGCGTCACCTGCTGTAAGGGTGTCACCTGCTGTAGGGGCGTCACCTGCTGGAAGGAGCGTCACCTGCTGTAAGGGTGTCACCTGCTGTAGGGGCATCACCTGCTGTAGGGGCGTCACCTGCTGTAGGGGCGTCACCTGCTGTAGGGGCGTCACCTGCTGTAGGGGCATCACCTGCTGTAGGGGCGTCACCTGCTGTAGGGGCGTCACCTGCTGGAAGGAGCGTCACCTGCTGTAAGGGTGTCACCTGCTGTAGGGGCGTCACCTGCTGGAAGGAGCGTCACCTGCTGTAAGGGTGTCACCTGCTGTAGGGGTGTCACCTGCTGTAGGGGCGTCACCTGCTGTAGGGGCATCACCTGCTGTAGGGGCATCACCTGCTGTAGGGGCGTCACCTGCTGTAAGGGTGTCACCTGCTGTAGGGGCGTCACCTGCTGGAAGGGCGTCACCTGCTGTAAGGGCGTCACCTGCTGTAGGGGCGTCACCTGCTGTAGGGGCGTCACCTGCTGTAAGGGTGTCACCTGCTGTAGGGGCGTCACCTGCTGTAGGGGCATCACCTGCTGTAGGGGCATCACCTGCTGTAGGGGCGTCACCTGCTGGAAGGAGCGTCACCTGCTGTAAGGGTGTCACCTGCTGTAGGGGCGTCACCTGCTGGAAGGAGCGTCACCTGCTGTAAGGGTGTCACCTGCTGTAGGGGCGTCACCTGCTGTAGGGGCGTCACCTGCTGTAGGGGCACCACCTGCTGTAGGGGCGTCACCTGCTGTAGGGGCGTCACCTGCTGTAGGGGCGTCACCTGCTGTAAGGGTGTCACCTGCTGTAGGGGCGTCACCTGCTGTAGGGGCATCACCTGCTGTAGGGGCGTCACCTGCTGTAGGGGCGTCACCTGCTGTAGGGGCATCACCTGCTGTAGGGGCGTCACCTGCTGTAGGGGCGTCACCTGCTGTAGGGGCGTCACCTGCTGTAGGGGCGTCACCTGCTGTAGGGGGTTTCAACTGCTGTAGGGGCATCACCTGCTGGAAGGAGCGTCACCTGCTGTAAGGGTGTCACCTGCTGTAGGGGCATCACCTGCTGTAGGGGCATCACCTGCTGTAGGGGCGTCACCTGCTGTAGGGGCGTCACCTGCTGTAGGGAGCGTCACCTGCTGTAGGGGCGTCACCTGCTGTAGGGGCGTCACCTGCTGTAGGGGCGTCACCTGCTGTAAGGGGGTCACCTGCTGTAGGGGCGTCACCTGCTGGAAGGAGCGTCACCTGCTGTAAGGGTGTCACCTGCTGTAGGGGCGTCACCTGCTGGAAGGAGCGTCACCTGCTGTAAGGGCGTCACCTGCTGTAGGGGCGTCACCTGCTGTAGGGGCGTCACCTGCTGTAGGGGCGTCACCTGCTGTAGGGGCGTCACCTGCTGTAGGGGCGTCACCTGCTGTAGGGGGTTTCAACTGCTGTAGGGGCATCACCTGCTGTAGGGGCGTCACCTGCTGTAGGGAGCGTCACCTGCTGTAGGGGCGTCACCTGCTGTAGGGGCGTCACCTGCTGTAGGGGCGTCACCTGCTGTAGGGGGTTTCAACTGCTGTAGGGGCATCACCGGCTGTAGGGGCGTCACCTGCTGTAGGGGCGTCACCTGCTGTAGGGGCGTCACCTGCTGTAGGGGCGTCACCTGCTGTAGGGGCGTCACCTGCTGTAGGGGCGTCACCTGCTGTAAGGGTGTCACCTGCTGTAGGGGCGTCACCTGCTGTAGGGGCATCACCTGCTGTAGGGGCGTCACCTGCTGTAGGGGCGTCACCTGCTGTAGGGGCGTCACCTGCTGTAGGGGCGTCACCTCCTGGAAGGAGCATCATCTGCTGTAGGGGCGTCACCTGCTGTAGGGGCATCACCTCCTGGAAGGAGCATCATCTGCTGTAAGGGTGTCACCTGCTGTAGGGGCATCACCTCCTGGAAGGAGCATCATCTGCTGTAGGGGCATCACCTGCTGTAGGGGCATCACCTCCTGGAAGGAGCATCATCTGCTGTAGGGGCGTCACCTGCTGTAGGGAGCGTCACCTGCTGTAGGGGCGTCACCTGCTGTAGGGAGCGTCACCTGCTGTAGGGGTGTCACCTGCTGGAGCGGGCGTCACCTGCTGTAGGGGCGTCACCTGCTGGAGCAGGCGCCTTTCTGAAAAAGAACTGAGCTACAACAACACTTAATTTCCCTTTGGGGATTAATAAAGTTGATTTGATTTGATTTGATTTGAAACAACCTAACATCATTTCCGGCGCGACGTAGCTTCCCTTTAGTAAACAGCGCGAGTGTTGACAGTCTTAAAGACAAATTTGTCTGCATTAAAAGAGGTCTGAAGGGCAGCATCGGCAATGCCGGTGGCCGTAAAGTCTTTGTTGGAACCACACATAAACCACCGGGAGACCTCTAAGTGAGGAACGCACCTCCTGCTGTCCTGGCGGAGAATTTCTTTGCAACAGGGTCGGAGTAGTATGAACAGAAACTGGCTTCGTCAGTACGCTGCCGTGTGGGAGCACATTTACCTTTGCGTTAGTATGAATCCAGCATAAGAAGGGACCTCCTGCTGGAGGTGGCGTCACCTGTAATTTCCCATTTAATTCAGCTGACCCTAAACATGTCCTGCAGCATGTGCTCCCCTTTTTGGAGGGGGAGGGGCATGAATTAGCAATGCGCATTAACAGGTAAGAAAATGAGATAAAGACAGAACTGATGGTTCACACAATGACCTAAACAAGCTGAAAGACAAATCGAACTCTTGTCAGAGATCATGGACCAAGAGACACGTTGTGACCCCAGAGCAGTTAGAATGACTATGTTGCTCTGGTTATTTAAAGATGGGTGGAGCAGGTTGAACTAACCAGCTTCACCCACCAGCTGTATGTCCCCACTGTGTGTTTTGTCCACGTGTATGTCCCCTCAGTGTGTTTTGTCCAGCTGTATGTCCCCACTGTGTGTTTTGTCCAGCTGTATGTCCTCTCGGTGTGTTTTGACCAGCTGTATGTCCTCTCGGTGTGTTTTGTCCAGCTGTATGTCCTCTCGGTGTGTTTTGACCAGCTGTATGTCCTCTCGGTGTGTTTTGTCCAGCTGTATGTCCCCTCGGTGTGTTTTGTCCAGCTGTATATCCCCTCGGTGTGTTTTGTCCAGCTGTATGTCCTCTCGGTGTGTTTTGACCAGCTGTATATCCCCTCGGTGTGTTTTGTCCAGCTGTATGTCCTCTCGGTGTGTTTTGACCAGCTGTATATCCCCTTGGTGTGTTTTGTCCAGCTGTATGTCCTCTTGGTGTGTTTTGTCCAGCTGTATGTCCTCTTGGTATGACGCTATCTGTTTGAAGAGACCGTCTGGTTGTTTATTTCAAACAGGTTCAGAGTTAGTTGTTAAAGTCTCACAGTGGAGAAAGACGGAGAGACATTTGTTTTCTGGGATATGGAGATAATTTCCCAGAAGGTCACAGATGATGATTTTGTGGACAGAATGATAAAATATGAAGGAGAGCAAAGATAAAGTGGAAAAGAAGACGCGTCTCTCTACTTTAGGGAGTGGATGGGTGTGTCATGATGAAGACCAGAGACCATATTTAGACAGCTGATTCATAGCAAAAGAATCTCCAGCTCTCTGTTTTCAGCTCCTTCTTCTCACGTGGAAGTAATAATGTCTCTGTTCTACACTCCTTTACCCTCCTGCAGCTGCATCACATCATCTTCTATGTACCGCTCATCAGATCTATACAACTGATTTAAAACTCAAGCTGGAGTTATTCAGTTTTATTTATCTGTATAGAACCAGCAGGGCAGGAACACTCACACAGCTGATTCATGGAGAACACCTGGACACATACAGGAGGAACAGCTTCAACCAAACAGCTGACCATGTGTTAACAGGTCACTGTGCAGTCAGCTCGTACTGTTTAACACAATCCCTGACTGATCAATCCAAGATCTCATCCTGGTCCAACATAGATCCCAGACTCCTGGTGTTTCTGGAGACCAGGTTTCAGGTCATGTATCTGTACTCAGAGAGTCAGTCAGAAAACAGTTTGTATATCAGTCAAACGCTACGCTCACATTCAGCTGCTAATGACTGATCCTAATTATAAGTGAAACACATTTCCCTCCATTTCAGAGGTAAATTCCTCGTTAACCATCACTTCCACTCGGGTCGTGGCTCAGCTACTTGAACAGGAACGAGCTCACAGACTGAGGACCAAAAACACAAGAAGTACATCTAAAAAAACTGAACCTGATGTGAACTAGGTCTGACTTCAGTCTGACTGAGTGACACAAAACACACAAATATAATCTGAAGATGGGCTCAAGTAACAAAAGGTTTACAAATTAAAAGTCCCATTTTTACATCTGAAGTTCTGTAAAAGTGTTTGTTCCATCATGTTATTCCAGCCTGCACACACACACTTTCTCTCCACCTCCTTATTTGGACTGAAATGTTCCACCTTCGTTGTACAAGGAGGATTGTGCAGCTCGCTGTTGGAGGGTTGTTGAGTTTACAGTAAGTTGGGATAGTGCTAATGTTAGGCAGCTTGGAACACTCAGTTAAACTGTCTCAAAGACTAACCAGAGGAAAGAAAAGCAGAGAACAAGGGTGGGAAGATAAAACAGGCAGCGAGGGAGAGAACAGTCTAAAAATAGAAACTATCACATACTTGTTTGATTGTGAAAGAGAGAGAGGGCCGTTTGGAGACTGTTTGTTTGTCTTGCAGATCCAAAGTAAACAGGAAGACAGCTGATTTCACAGTGTTTTAGAGAAATGGGAATGTGTTTGGAGTGTAAAGTCTCGCAGGTGATGTGCAGCTTTCTCCAGAGTTTCAGATTATATCATTTAATAAATTCCTAAAACAGATAAAATCCCTTGTAGTGGAGCTCAGCGTTGCCATGGAGACAGACAGTTTTTTCATGGTGACTGCCAGGCGGGTGGATGAACCCTTTTTCACAGGATTTTTTATAAAAGCTAGGAATTGCTCATTGGTCGTCATGGTAACGTCATCTAAAGTGTCAATCATTTGAGACCCTCCAACACAGACTCCGATTTATAATTATGTTTTTCCTGGTTTTAATGTGACGTCTGTAAGAGCGAACCACATTGTTTACAGGGTGTCTGTCACCTGCACAGGTATGTACCACAAACACCCCAACATGACAAAGAGGGGCGTGTCAGAGACCACGTCAGACTGGATGTAATACACAATCTGAAATCATCCCAGTTGAATAATGCAAACACATCGAATTATTTCTAAATAAAAGATACATATTCTTGTTTTTATTTTTGAAGTTTGTTTTTATTATGTAGCAGCTCAAAAGAAAACTATCGAAAACTTTTTAAATTTTTGAAAAAATTCAGCAAAAAATGTTTAACAGCTCCTACAATGTTTTAAACTGTTTTTGAGACATTTATTAAAAATGTTCCAGTATTTTAGAAACTAAAGTTGTAGACAGTATCACGAGCCACACATCTTTCTAAGATAAGAGAACTTTAAATTCCCATGTACTTGAATGCATCTTCGGCACAGCTTTCAGGTAGAAGTTCAGTGAGGCAGCGTTTCATCCAAAGGACCAGAGTTTTGTTGCTTTCTTCAAGTCTTTAACAATTTGTTTGTTAAACATTGTGTTTTCATGTATATTAGTTTGTTGAAAATGAGGCTAACGCTAACTAGCTTGCTGTCACTGACCAAACTTACTGAAAAATTATTCTCCTAAATCACAGACACTGTTTGCTCTAAACTTTGTACTTAGAGTTAGATGTGTAACTGATATCATGAAACTTTCACCTTCTCCTCGTTTCATAATCATTTCTTCACAGCTCTCACTGTTTTGGCTTGTTGTCAGGCTGAAATCTTCAGTGTTGCCCAAGGACAAGTTTCTCTACAGATGTGGTTGAGAATCTCAGAGCAGTTTTCTTTTCTCCTGCTGCCATTTACTTTGATTTGATCTTCAGGCTCAAACACCCCATGATGCTCCCACCCCCATGCTTGGCCCAATAGATAACATTCTGGGGGTTTAAAGCTTCTCCTTCAACACCAAATGAAGCGTCTCATCCAGATGTTGTCTTCGTTGTCCAGATGAGCTCATTTTAAGTTTAACAGTTAGTTCCTGAACATCCCATGTCTTCATGAAGCAGTTTTCCAGTGGCAGGATGAGACACGCAGGTGAACTGTTGGGAAAGAATGTGTGTTTTGCATGTATTCTAACTACACGCACTGACGTTGTGCTCCAAGGCCACGTTGAATGCATTCCCAGGTGGGATGACCAGAGGTCTCAATGTGCGTGGGACCAAAAGGACTTCAGTCTCTTTTCTCGTGTCCCAAAACTGAGACAAAAAAACAAAACTCTAATACATAAATAATTAACCATGACATTGAAACTCTTAACATCATGAAGCTCATGTATCTGGGTTGGATTCACCCTGACGTATGTACCGTGATATTAACGTGTTTTAACTGTGTTCCAGCTCTAATGCTGCTCAACACACGTCATGCTGCTGGATATCTTTACAGTCCTTGTCTTACACTTACAAATATTTCATATCTAAGCTTTTCCACATTAGTCAGACATCAGTGAGTCATAGTCAGAAAGTTACTGAAAACATTTCTGTCCTCATATGATCCTCCTCATCATGTGCTTCCATTTTAGAACGACCTGCTACATAACGGCCTGAAACAGATGAGCTATTGTTTAAAGTTACCATCACACATTTTTATAAGAAAAACTTGAGCTTATCTGCTCCATCTGAAGGATCAGCTGCTTCATTTCTTTCATGTTTTAAATGAACCAGTTTTCTCCCTCTGATTCAGGGTTTATTTCAAACACCAGATTTAACTTAATAACTATCAAACCCAGAATTCCTGACAGGAACTTAATGATCTTAACAAATAACTTCAAAAGAATGTTTTAATCTGACGCCCTTTTTCTTAAAGTTCTGTTGGTCTCTGATTCACATAGTTGCATTTAAAGTTAATTACACATTTTGAATGCATGATGTAAAAACTAAACAGGAAGCTTTGAGCCTTTGAGTAGAATGACTCATAAAAACCACAGAAGGTTCCACCAGGAGATCTGGTCCCTGTGACAACCAGAATGTAAAGATCCTGTTGTAGATGCAACGTGGTTGTCATCTTCCAACTGAAAGGTTGTTGGTTCAATCCCCAGACCATGTCTGGCCTGCCACCAGGTATGTTCATCTATGGCAGCTGTTCTTAGCTGTGCACCCCCTTCTATGTCCCAGCTGTGTTGACGCACCCCCAGTCCTCCACACCTTCAAAAAATAAAATAACAAATGCCATAATCTTTTGTGTTAGCATTGAAAGAAATTTGTTATTTATTTATATTAAAGGGGGCATGTTTAATCAAGCTCAAATGACCAAAACACACATCTAACAGAATGATCATGATCACAACATGTGCTCTCACATTTGAATTAATCTGTAACAAAGTTATGAGCAAGCTTCCACTTGATGAGGCTCAGGATCAGCGGCAGGAAGCACATACAGTAGGTTGGGAAAACGTTTGAATATTTTTTTAACAACCCCTAGCTACAGCTCGTACGCCCCCTAGCTGCAGCTCGTACGCCCCCTAGCTGCAGCTCGTACACGCCCTAGCTGCAGCTCGTACACCCCCTAGCTGCAGCTCGTACGCCCCCTAGCTGCAGCTCGTACACCCCCTAGCTGCAGCTCGTACGCCCCCTAGCTGCAGCTCGTACACGCCCTAGCTGCAGCTCGTACACCCCCTAGCGGCAGCTCGCACACCCCCTAGCTGCAGCTCGCACACCCCCTAGCTGCAGCTCGTACACGCCCTAGCTGCAGCTCGTACACCCCCTAGCTGCAGCTCGTACACCCCCTAGCTGCAGCTCGTACACCCCCTAGCTGCAGCTCGTACACCCCCTAGCTGCAGCTCGTACGCCCCCTAGCTGCAGCTCGTACACCCCCTAGCTGCAGCTCGTACGCCCCCTAGCTGCAGCTCGTACGCCCCCTAGCTGCAGCTCGTACACGCCCTAGCTGCAGCTCGTACACCCTCTAGCTGCAGCTCGTACACCCTCTAGCCGCAGCTCGTACACCCCCTAGCTGCAGCTCGTACACCCCCTAGCTGCAGCTCGTACGCCCCCTAGCTGCAGCTCGTACACCCTCTAGCTGCAGCTCGTACACCCTCTAGCGGCAGCTCGTACACCCCCTAGCTGCAGCTCGTACATGCCCTAGCTGCAGCTCGTACACCCCCTAGCGGCAGCTCGCACACCCCCTAGCTGCAGCTCGCACACCCCCTAGCTGCAGCTCGTACACCCCCTAGCTGCAGCTCGTACACGCCCTAGCTGCAGCTCGTACACCCTCTAGCTGCAGCTCGTACGCCCCCTAGCTGCAGCTCGTACGCCCCCTAGCTGCAGCTCGTACGCCCCCTAGCTGCAGCTCGTACACGCCCTAGCTACAGCTCGTACGCCCTCTAGCTGCAGCTCGTACGCCCTCTAGCTGCAGCTCGTACACCCTCTAGCTGCAGCTCGTACACCCTCTAGCTGCAGCTCGTACACCCTCTAGCTGCAGCTCGTACGCCCCCTAGCTGCAGCTCGTACACGCCCTAGCTGCAGCTCGTACACCCTCTAGCTGCAGCTCGTACGCCCTCTAGCTGCAGCTCGTACGCCCTCTAGCGGCAGCTCGTACGCCCCCTAGCTGCAGCTCGTACACCCCCTAGCTGCAGCTCGTACACCCCCTAGCTGCAGCTCGTACGCCCCCTAGCTGCAGCTCGTACACGCCCTAGCTACAGCTCGTACGCCCTCTAGCTGCAGCTCGTACGCCCTCTAGCTGCAGCTCGTACACCCTCTAGCTGCAGCTCGTACACCCTCTAGCGGCAGCTCGTACACCCCCTAGCTGCAGCTCGTACGCCCCCTAGCTGCAGCTCGTACACGCCCTAGCTGCAGCTCGTACACCCCCTAGCTGCAGCTCGTACACCCCCTAGCTGCAGCCCGTACACGCCCTAGCTGCAGCTCGTACACCCTCTAGCTGCAGCTCGTACGCCCTCTAGCGGCAGCTCGTACGCCCCCTAGCTGCAGCTCGTACGCCCCCTAGCTGCAGCTCGTACACGCCCTAGCTGCAGCTCGTACACCCTCTAGCTGCAGCTCGTACACCCTCTAGCTGCAGCTCGTACGCCCTCTAGCTGCAGCTCGTACGCCCTCTAGCGGCAGCTCGTACACCCCCTAGCTGCAGCTCGTACACCCCCTAGCTGCAGCTCGTACACGCCCTAGCTGCAGCTCGTACACCCCCTAGCTGCAGCTCGTACGCCCCCTAGCTGCAGCTCGTACGCCCTCTAGCGGCAGCTCGTACGCCCCCTAGCTGCAGCTCGTACACCCCCTAGCTGCAGCTCGTACACGCCCTAGCTGCAGCTCGTACACCCCCTAGCTGCAGCTCGTACACCCTCTAGCTGCAGCTCGTACACGCCCTAGCTGCAGCTCGTACACCCTCTAGCTGCAGCTCGTACGCCCTCTAGCGGCAGCTCGTACGCCCCCTAGCTACAGCTCGTACGCCCCCTAGCTGCAGCTCGTACGCCCCCTAGCTGCAGCTCGTACACGCCCTAGCTACAGCTCGTACGCCCTCTAGCTGCAGCTCGTACGCCCTCTAGCTGCAGCTCGTACACCCTCTAGCGGCAGCTCGTACACCCCCTAGCTGCAGCTCGTACACCCCCTAGCTGCAGCTCGTACACCCCCTAGCTGCAGCTCGTACGCCCCCTAGCTGCAGCTCGTACAACCCCTAGCTACAGCTCGTACGCCCCCTAGCTGCAGCTCGTACACGCCCTAGCTGCAGCTCGTACACCCTCTAGCTGCAGCTCGTACGCCCCCTAGCTGCAGCTCGTACACCCCCTAGCTGCAGCTCGTACGCCCCCTAGCTGCAGCTCGTACACCCCCTAGCTGCAGCTCGTACACCCCCTAGCTGCAGCTCGTACACGCCCTAGCTGCAGCTCGTACACCCCCTAGCTGCAGCTCGCACACCCCCTAGCTGCAGCTCGTACGCCCCCTAGCTGCAGCTCGTACACCCTCTAGCGGCAGCTCGTACACCCCCTAGCTGCAGCTCGCACACCCCCTAGCTGCAGCTCGTACACCCTCTAGCTGCAGCTCGTACACCCCCTAGCTGCAGCTCGTACACCCCCTAGCTGCAGCTCGTACACGCCCTAGCTGCAGCTCGTACACCCCCTAGCTGCAGCTCGCACACCCCCTAGCTGCAGCTCGCACACCCCCTAGCTGCAGCTCGTACACCCTCTAGCTGCAGCTCGTACACGCCCTAGCTGCAGCTCGTACACCCTCTAGCTGCAGCTCGTACGCCCTCTAGCGGCAGCTCGTACGCCCCCTAGCTGCAGCTCGTACGCCCCCTAGCTGCAGCTCGTACACCCCCTAGCTGCAGCTCGCACACCCCCTAGCTGCAGCTCGTACACCCCCTAGCTGCAGCTCGTACACGCCCTAGCTACAGCTCGTACGCCCTCTAGCTGCAGCTCGTACGCCCTCTAGCTGCAGCTCGTACACCCTCTAGCTGCAGCTCGTACACCCCCTAGCGGCAGCTCGGACACCCCCTAGCGGCAGCTCGCACACCCCCTAGCTGCAGCTCGCACACCCCCTAGCTGCAGCTCGTACACCCTCTAGCTGCAGCTCGTACGCCCTCTAGCGGCAGCTCGTACGCCCCCTAGCTGCAGCTCGTACGCCCCCTAGCTGCAGCTCGTACACCCCCTAGCTGCAGCTCGTACACCCCCTAGCTGCAGCTCGTACACGCCCTAGCTGCAGCTCGTACACCCTCTAGCTGCAGCTCGTACGCCCTCTAGCGGCAGCTCGTACGCCCCCTAGCTGCAGCTCGTACGCCCCCTAGCTGCAGCTCGTACACCCCCTAGCTGCAGCTCGTACACCCCCTAGCTGCAGCTCGTACACGCCCTAGCTGCAGCTCGTACACCCTCTAGCTGCAGCTCGTACGCCCCCTAGCTGCAGCTCGTACACGCCCTAGCTACAGCTCGTACGCCCTCTAGCTGCAGCTCGTACGCCCTCTAGCTGCAGCTCGTACACCCTCTAGCTGCAGCTCGTACACCCTCTAGCGGCAGCTCGTACACCCCCTAGCTGCAGCTCGTACATGCCCTAGCTGCAGCTCGTACACCCTCTAGCTGCAGCTCGTACGCCCCCTAGCTGCAGCTCGTACACGCCCTAGCTACAGCTCGTACGCCCTCTAGCTGCAGCTCGTACGCCCTCTAGCTGCAGCTCGTACACCCTCTAGCTGCAGCTCGTACACCCTCTAGCGGCAGCTCGTACACCCCCTAGCTGCAGCTCGTACGCCCCCTAGCTGCAGCTCGTACACCCCCTAGCTGCAGCTCGTACACGCCCTAGCTACAGCTCGTACGCCCTCTAGCTGCAGCTCGTACGCCCTCTAGCGGCAGCTCGTACGCCCCCTAGCTGCAGCTCGTACGCCCCCTAGCTGCAGCTCGTACACGCCCTAGCTGCAGCTCGTACACCCCCTAGCTGCAGCTCGTACGCCCCCTAGCTGCAGCTCGTACACCCTCTAGCTGCAGCTCGTACACCCTCTAGCGGCAGCTCGTACACCCCCTAGCTGCAGCTCGTACCCCCCCTAGCTGCAGCTCGTACACCCCCTAGCGGCAGCTCGCACACCCCCTAGCTGCAGCTCGCACACCCCCTAGCTGCAGCTCGTACACCCTCTAGCGGCAGCTCGTACACCCCCTAGCTGCAGCTCGTACATGCCCTAGCTGCAGCTCGTACACCCTCTAGCTGCAGCTCGTACGCCCTCTAGCTGCAGCTCGTACGCCCTCTAGCGGCAGCTCGTACACCCTCTAGCTGCAGCTCGTACACCCTCTAGCGGCAGCTCGTACACCCCCTAGCTGCAGCTCGTACGCCCCCTAGCTGCAGCTCGTACGCCCTCTAGCTGCAGCTCGTACGCCCTCTAGCTGCAGCTCGTACACCCTCTAGCGGCAGCTCGTACACCCCCTAGCTGCAGCTCGTACGCCCCCTAGCTGCAGCTCGCACACCCCCTAGCTGCAGCTCGTACACCCTCTAGCTGCAGCTCGTACACGCCCTAGCTGCAGCTCGTACACCCTCTAGCGGCAGCTCGTACACCCCCTAGCTGCAGCTCGTACGCCCCCTAGCTGCAGCTCGTACACCCCCTAGCCGCAGCTCGTACATGCCCTAGCTGCAGCTCGTACACCCCCTAGCTGCAGCTCGTACACCCGCTAGCTGCAGCTCGTACGCCCCCTAGCTGCAGCTCGTACGCCCCCTAGCTGCAGCTCGTACACGCCCTAGCTGCAGCTCGTACACCCCCTAGCTACAGCTCGTACGCCCTCTAGCTGCAGCTCGTACGCCCTCTAGCTGCAGCTCGTACACCCTCTAGCGGCAGCTCGTACACCCCCTAGCTGCAGCTCGCACACCCCCTAGCTGCAGCTCGTACACCCCCTAGCTGCAGCTCGTACACGCCCTAGCTACAGCTCGTACGCCCTCTAGCTGCAGCTCGTACGCCCTCTAGCTGCAGCTCGTACACCCTCTAGCGGCAGCTCGTACACCCCCTAGCTGCAGCTCGTACACCCCCTAGCTGCAGCTCGTACACCCCCTAGCTGCAGCTCGTACGCCCCCTAGCTGCAGCTCGTACACCCCCTAGCTACAGCTCGTACGCCCTCTAGCTGCAGCTCGTACGCCCTCTAGCTGCAGCTCGTACACCCTCTAGCGGCAGCTCGTACACCCCCTAGCTGCAGCTCGTACACCCCCTAGCTGCAGCTCGTACGCCCCCTAGCTGCAGCTCGTACACCCTCTAGCTGCAGCTCGTACACGCCCTAGCTGCAGCTCGTACACCCTCTAGCTGCAGCTCGTACGCCCCCTAGCTGCAGCTCGTACACCCCCTAGCTACAGCTCGTACGCCCCCTAGCTGCAGCTCGTACGCCCTCTAGCTGCAGCTCGTACACCCCCTAGCGGCAGCTCGCACACCCCCTAGCTGCAGCTCGCACACCCCCTAGCTGCAGCTCGTACACCCTCTAGCTGCAGCTCGTACACGCCCTAGCTGCAGCTCGTACACCCCCTAGCTGCAGCTCGTACACCCCCTAGCTGCAGCTCGTACGCCCCCTAGCTGCAGCTCGTACACCCCTAGCTACAGCTCGTACGCCCTCTAGCTGCAGCTCGTACGCCCTCTAGCTGCAGCTCGTACACCCCTAGCTGCAGCTCGTACGCCCTCTAGCGGCAGCTCGTACGCCCCCTAGCTGCAGCTCGTACACGCCCTAGCTGCAGCTCGTACGCCCCCTAGCTGCAGCTCGTACACCCCCTAGCTGCAGCTCGTACACCCCCTAGCTGCAGCTCGTACACCCCCTAGCTGCAGCTCGTACGCCCCCTAGCTGCAGCTCGTACACCCCCTAGCTGCAGCTCGTACCCCCCTAGCTGCAGCTCGTACACCCTCTAGCTGCAGCTCGTACACGCCCTAGCTGCAGCTCGTACACCCCCTAGCTGCAGCTCGCACACCCCCTAGCTGCAGCTCGCACACCCCCTAGCTGCAGCTCGTACACCCCCTAGCTGCAGCTCGTACACCCCCTAGCTGCAGCTCGTACGCCCCCTAGCTGCAGCTCGTACACCCCCTAGCTGCAGCTCGTACGCCCCCTAGCTGCAGCTCGTACACGCCCTAGCTACAGCTCGTACGCCCTCTAGCTGCAGCTCGTACGCCCTCTAGCTGCAGCTCGTACACCCTCTAGCTGCAGCTCGTACACCCCCTAGCTGCAGCTCGTACACCCTCTAGCTGCAGCTCGTACACCCCCTAGCTGCAGCTCGTACACGCCCTAGCTACAGCTCGTACGCCCCCTAGCTGCAGCTCGTACACCCCCTAGCTGCAGCTCGTACCCCCCCTAGCTGCAGCTCGTACACGCCCTAGCTGCAGCTCGTACACCCCCTAGCGGCAGCTCGCACACCCCCTAGCTGCAGCTCGCACACCCCCTAGCTGCAGCTCGTACACCCCCTAGCTGCAGCTCGTACGCCCCCTAGCTGCAGCTCGTACACCCCCTAGCTACAGCTCGTACGCCCTCTAGCTGCAGCTCGTACGCCCCCTAGCTGCAGCTCGTACACCCCCTAGCGGCAGCTCGCACACCCCCTAGCTGCAGCTCGTACACCCTCTAGCTGCAGCTCGTACACGCCCTAGCTGCAGCTCGTACGCCCTCTAGCTGCAGCTCGTACGCCCCCTAGCTGCAGCTCGTACACGCCCTAGCTGCAGCTCGCACACCCCCTAGCTGCAGCTCGTACACCCCCTAGCTGCAGCTCGTACGCCCCCTAGCTGCAGCTCGTACACGCCCTAGCTACAGCTCGTACGCCCTCTAGCTGCAGCTCGTACGCCCTCTAGCTGCAGCTCGTACACCCTCTAGCTGCAGCTCGTACACCCCCTAGCGGCAGCTCGCACACCCCCTAGCTGCAGCTCGCACACCCCCTAGCTGCAGCTCGTACACCCCCTAGCTGCAGCTCGTACACGCCCTAGCTACAGCTCGTACGCCCCCTAGCTGCAGCTCGTACACGCCCTAGCTGCAGCTCGTACACCCCCTAGCGGCAGCTCGCACACCCCCTAGCTGCAGCTCGCACACCCCCTAGCTGCAGCTCGTACATGCCCTAGCTGCAGCTCGTACACCCTCTAGCTGCAGCTCGTACACCCTCTAGCTGCAGCTCGTACGCCCTCTAGCTGCAGCTCGTACGCCCTCTAGCGGCAGCTCGTACGCCCCCTAGCTGCAGCTCGTACGCCCCCTAGCTGCAGCTCGTACACGCCCTAGCTGCAGCTCGTACACCCCCTAGCGGCAGCTTGCACACCCCCTAGCTGCAGCTCGCACACCCCCTAGCTGCAGCTCGTACACCCTCTAGCTGCAGCTCGTACACGCCCTAGCTGCAGCTCGTACACCCTCTAGCTGCAGCTCGTACGCCCCCTAGCTGCAGCTCGTACACGCCCTAGCTACAGCTCGTACGCCCTCTAGCTGCAGCTCGTACACCCCCTAGCTTCAGCTCGTACGCCCCCTTGATGCAGCTCGTACATCCCCTAGCTGCAGCTCGCTCACCCCCTAGCTGCAGCTACCTCACCTCGTAGCAGCAGCTCGTACACCCCGTACACTCGTAGTTGCAACAGCTCGTACACCCCCTAGTGGCAGCTCCCTTACACTTAACACTTCAGGAATTCCTGATCTATGTGCAACTGCACATGGAAGAAAAATTCTGCAAACATTCCAGACCAAGTACACATCTATAAGTAAGTAAGTAAGTAATGAGTAAGTAAGCTTTATTTGTATAGAACTTTCCACAAACTAAGGTCACAAAGTGCTTTACAGTAGTAAAAATTGTTAAAAAGAACCTGTAATCAGAATAAATATAATGAGACAGTCAGATGAACACTTGCAGGAACAAATGTGTTTGGTTTGTTTAACCCGTTTTACCAGGTTCTTGGCAGAACCTCAATATCCTCAATAGCATTTATGACAAAAAACCCTAAACAAACTCACAGAAACATGTTGTTAGAATAAATGAAAACAGCAACATCACTGTGCAATAAAATAACTGTTAATAGTATCTGTAGGAGGTCAGAAACAGGCAACAGTTTCAATAAGAACAAATAAAACACTTCAGTCTGCACACTGAAGTATCAGGATATCCCAGTTGGTGTTACATGCAGGTCTCCGTCATGTGACATCACCTCAATATTTCTCTGCCAGCAGCTGCAGTTTTCAAGATTGACCTGCTAAGATTTTTGCCTCTAAATCAGTAGAAACATACCTAATGTGGTAACCGCAAAGTCATAGCAAAATCTAAGAGAAGATGCAGAGACAAAATCAAATACCTTTAGACTAAAACAAAAGACACACTGAGGTGACCGGGACAGGCGCAAACAGTGGAGGAAGAGGCCCCTTTCTGGATCCACATAAATCTCTCAGCATTCATTGTTTTCAGAAGAATAACAGCAGGTTACCATGGAGATCACTACTACCATCTCTTAATGTCCAAATCAATGCTAGTCAAGCATGAAGAACAGTAGATGGAACTCAGGAGGGACAGAAAGGGATGTGGTTCGCTTTTTCCAGTGTAATTTGCATTCCTTCTTTTCAAACTCCTGCAAAACATTTAGAGTGAAACTACAGGGTGTTTAGATTAAACCTGCGTGGGATTTATTTTTCCTTCAATAAGACAATAAAATGCTACTTTCATTTAAACTGCTGGGATGTCAGAGATTACTTTCAATCACAGATTCTTAGTTTAAAGGATTATCATGGTCATGTTTGCAGCAGCCTATTTTTCATATCTTACATTTCTACTTTGTTTCAAAATGTTTATAATTTACCTGAAATTATTTTGAAAACATAAGAAAAAACAACAAAGCCACCCAAGTTCCATTTCTGTGTTTTTAAGTGGGACACCTTTGATCCCCAGAGGGTCCCATGGGTTCCCTCTCCCTGACATCCTGTTCCCCAGAGGGTCCCGTGGGTTCCCTTTCCCTGACATCCTGTTCCCCAGAGGGTCCCGTGGGTTCCCTCTCCCTGACATCCTGTTCCCCAGAGGGTCCCGTGGGTTCCCTTTCCCTGACATCCTGTTCCCCAGAGGGTCCCGTGGGTTCCCTCTCCCTGACATCCTGTTCCCCAGAGGGTCCCGTGGGTTCCCTTTCCCTGACATCCTGTTCCCCAGAGGGTCCCGTGGGTTCCCTCTCCCTGACATCCTGTTCCCCAGAGGGTCCCGTGGGTTCCCTCTCCCTGACATCCTGTTCCCCAGAGGGTCCCGTGGGTTCCCTCTCCCTGACATCCTGTTCCCCAGAGGGCCCCACGGGTTCCCTCTCCCTGACATCCTGTTCCCCAGAGGGTCCTACAGGTTCCCTCTCCCTGACATCCTGTTCCCCAGAGGGTCCCGTGGGTTCCCTCTCCCTGACATCCTGTTCCCCAGAGGGTCCCGTGGGTTCCCTCTCCCTGACCTCCTGTTCCCCAGAGGGTCCCGTGGGTTCCCTCTCCCTGACATCCTGTTCCCCAGAGGGTCCTACAGGTTCCCTCTCCCTGACATCCTGTTCCCCAGAGGGTCCTACAGGTTCCCTCTCCCTGACATCCTGTTCCCCAGAGGGTCCTACAGGTTCCCTCTCCCTGACATCCTGTTCCCCAGAGGGTCCCACGGGTTCCCTCTCCCTGACATCCTGTTCCCCAGAGGGTCCTACAGGTTCCCTCTCCCTGACATCCTGTTCCCCAGAGGGTCCCGTGGGTTCCCTCTCCCTGACATCCTGTTCCCCAGAGGGTCCCGTGGGTTCCCTCTCCCTGACATCCTGTTCCCCAGAGGGTCCTACAGGTTCCCTCTCCCTGACATCCTGTTCCCCAGAGGGTCCCGTGGGTTCCCTCTCCCTGACATCCTGTTCCCCAGAGGGTCCCACAGGTTCCCTCTCCCTGACATCCTGTTCCCCAGAGGGTCCTACAGGTTCCCTCTCCCTGACATCCTGTTCCCCAGAGGGTCCTACAGGTTCCCTCTCCCTGACATCCTGTTCCCCAGAGGGTCCCGTGGGTTCCCTCTCCCTGACATCCTGTTCCCCAGAGGGTCCCGTGGGTTCCCTCTCCCTGACATCCTGTTCCCCAGAGGGTCCCGTGGGTTCCCTCTCCCTGACATCCTGTTCCCCAGAGGGTCCCACGGGTTCCCTCTCCCTGACATCCTGTTCCCCAGAGGGTCCCATGGGAGACATATTTAAAATGAATGTAAAACGCTTCAGAAAGGGTCAAAACTTAATTGCTCGAGCAGGAGAGGTGAATTATGACGTGTATATCAAATTTTTGGTTGTCATGGCAACATAATCAATTTAAAAATTATTCACGTATTAATATTCTCTGAAATCATCAGACACACTCAAATATTATTCTGACTCTTGCAGTTCTCTGATCACATCTGTAGCAGCTGTGCTCGACAGTGACAGAGAATGCAGCTTTCTGATTGGCTGAGGCTTTCTCACTCCCAAACCCTTTTCCTAACCTTAACCATTATTGAGCTATACCTAACCCTAAGCCTAACTAAAACTCTATTAACACCATACTTCTAAACCTGAACCCCTAATCCTAAAAAGGGATTCCCCCGTATAAGGCCAAGACTTCGGTCCCCAGAAGGATAGTAAATATCTCAAAACTGGTCCTCAGTAGGCTAGAAAAACAAGAACACACACGCGCACACACGTTTTGATGTGTAGAACTTCCCTCTGAACTTTTTTTTTTTGTAATTTTAAATAAAATCCAGCTGATTTCATGTCTGTGGGCACGCTGTGTAACAGCTGAGAGTCTTACTGCCTTGACAACAACACAAATAAACTTACAGGCACCTTTATCTGTTTTCCATGGTTCCACCATGGCTTCCTGTCTTTGGAGTAGCTGCCTCACTGAGAACAATGTCCTATTAAATTAGGAGGGTCAGGAAGTCAACAGAACAAGGTAAATGGCTGAACTTCCTAAAATGTATTCCATGTACTTTGGAAACACATGAACGCATACAGAAGGAATTTGTCTCGAATGTTTCCCTGTTTCACTCTGTTTAGCCAAAATCCCATCTCTCCTCCAGCACCGCCCCCCCTTCTCCCCAGTGAGTACTGCCCCTCGAGCTGCCTGAATAAAATGATGAATAAATTCCTGTAACTCTCACAGCTAAATGCACATTTTCACTGAGACATTTTTAGAAAGTAAAATACTACAAACGGTGGTGTTTAATGTCTTGCTTCAGACTCTGGCAGCTCGGGGTTTAATCTGCAGAGGCAGCACAGACACGCCGGGCAGGTCCTGATGTAACATTGTTACATCACTATGTTACAGTCAGGTGGTTTTCCAGGAGAGAGTGGAGCAGCTGCTCAGTGTGCAGGATTCAGGAGGATTACTGAGAAATGTGTGTATTAAACCAAAAACCACTCTGGAGGGTTTAACGAGGAAGTAACATCATAACATGGTTAAAAGATCCAAACAGATGATTTTACATGATACAGAACCTTTAAAGGCAGAACTTGTTGCAGTAAACAGGCCGAACACTGGTTAATTTAGCCTCTTTAAATAAATAAACAGTCATGAAATATTTGTGCCAGAGGAACTTCCTGTGGACGTTAGATCTCTGTGGACTGTTTACTCCAGGAATACACACATCTGTAGTGACTGTGACTGCTTGTTATTACACTGGTCTATTTTCAAATAAACATGGAATCTATGTTGTTCACAGTTAGCACTGACGTGTCTTTGGTGACCTGAATGATAATGTTATGGCTCTGTGGCATTAAAATAGAAATATTCTACATTTTCACAAGTTGGTAGCATTTTTAAGTTCTAATGAAGTGTTTGGTTATAATATCACGTAAAGAAAATACACGACTCACAAAATTATTGTCTGCTGAGGTGCCCTCAGGTCCTTCTGGGGTTCAGAGTTACGAGTCTCTACACGGAGACTCAGCTGATCCCAGAGGTTTATTATGGGATTCAGTTCTGGAGAAAGTCCAGGTCCCTCCATTCCATGTCCCCAAGTCTCCAGCAGTTGTTCCCTCATGATGAGACCTGGATTAACTGGATCCTTGTGGGACCATGAAGATGAAATGAGACCTGTGTTTTTCATGCAGGGACACGATGGCTCAATTCATCATGTTAGAACAACGAGTTTTGTAAAAAAGACTGAAACATTGAACAGCTGGACATGTGTGTTCTAACATTTAGAGAAGGTCACATGAAGGTCACCTGGAAAGGTCAGAGTGTTTTTTATGTTCATGAAAACTAAAGATCCGGAACGTTTTCTGAGTCAAACATAAATTATATCCTAATGGAACAAATTCCTTCCTTCCCACTAAATATTCTCAACATATTATTAAGAATATTGTAATAAAAACAATAAATGACCTTCTCTTGGTTCACTCAAACACTTCTCTGATGTTGTTCATTTACTGAAACACTCAGTGTGTTTCTGTTATATCTTTTTTCTCACCCATCAAGATGCTGAATGTTGAAGCATGTTACTGAAGGAGTGATGGAGGAGGGAGCTTTAAATAACCAACACAACCTGAATGGGATTCTTCACTGACAATAACAGCTGGAATATTTAAGTTTAAGTTAAAAATCCCTGTTTTAGACTCTCGTCTTAAATTTGTGAAATCCGTGTTAAAGTGACGAGAACAACGTGGTTCTTGAGTCTGAGTAAAGCAGATGGGTATTTTCCTTCCCCCCGCCTGTCAACACAGCTGTTCAGGAAAGCCAAAGAACCTCCTCCAAGGTCAGGTTCACCCGAGATACTGTAACACAAAGTTTCCATATACTGACCAACATCACACAAACACAATGGATCTGCCCCACCCTCAAGTCTCACTCTGGTACCTTTCAGCTAACACTTTGATGTTATCATCTTCCTGCTGGACAGATGGTTTTCCAGACTCTCCAGAATCCTTCCACTTGTGCTACTGACAGCAGAAAAACATGTCAGTTTTCCACACTTGACTCCAGCATGCAGCCCCTCCCTCAGACTCCCTGAGACTCTTTTGTTCAGGCTCTGCTGTTTTCCTGTTTTGACCATAAAATCATTGTAGGAGGGAAAGAGAAAGACAATAAGAACAAGTTGTAGGTGCAGACGTTTGGGAGCCCAAGAGGAATTCTTCCACACTCGCCACACCTTCGCATCCCTTCATTAACAAGCAAGAGCCTTTTAATGTGGAAAAAGGTGCAAACGGGAGAAGGAAACTCATCTGGAAAGCAAACAGTGGGACAAAGAGTGGGTGGAACAGAGAAGACCTTGTACTGCGTCCTGTAGAATCCGGTCTTACTTGTGTAAAACTTTGTGTCCAGACAATCACCCAACAAATATTCAGAAACAAAATACATTTTAATTGTGACTAACTCTTTACATCATGTGGCATGAGCTCCGCCTCCACTTTTAATATCACAGCTGAACAACAGCTCATAGATGAAACAATCAGAACATCTGGTGTCGCCTTGTTTCTGGTCTGAAGTTCATGTATTTGGGGTATTTCTGGGTTACAGCTCCCGGAACCGAGTCTGTAGTCCAGAACCAGGAAAAAACTGTATGACGGACAAACAGACAGACAAGCAGGCAGGCAGGCAGGCAGGCAGACAGGCAGGCAGGCAGGCAGGCAGACAGGCAGGCAGGCAGGCAGGCAGGCAGGCAGGCAGGCAGGCAGGCAGGCAGACAGACAGACAGGCAGGCAGGCAGGCAGACAGACAGGCAGGCAGGCAGGCAGGCAGGCAGGCAGGCAGGCAGACAGACAGACAGACAGACAGACAGACAGACAGACAGACAGACAGACAGACAGACAGACAGACAGACAGACAGACAGACAGGAAGACATCCTCCTCTTCATCCTCCTCCTCTTCATCCTCCTCCTCCTGCTCCTCCTCCTCTCCAGAGATTTTTCCCACATACCTGTTGAAGTGGTTGATAAATATACAATAATGATTAACAACATGTAGCAAGTGACCCATAAGTTTCATCAAAGGAACATTTAACAGTAAATTGTTTTGATCTCATCAAGGTTCTCTGTCTGACTGTTTGAACTTCTACTTCCACAGGACTTTTATTCATGCTTAATTAGAACGATTTTATATGTTCTTTCCTCCACAGGATGAAGTTAAGGTTCCTTCAAAACTCAGCATTTCTAAATCCATGAAGATTTCTGAGTCTGTATCAGGAAGCAGAGGTGGTAGTCTGATGGAGCTGAAAGAAGCAGTGGAGGAGCCTGCAGAGGAAGGAGGAGAGGGTGAAAAGGAAGACAAACCCCATGTGGACCTTTCATCAGACGAGGAGGGTGTTGAGATTGATGAGGTCATCGAAGAGTCTCGTGCTGAACGCATCAAGCGCAGCAGCCTGCAGCGTGTGCAAAACCTGAAGACTGTTTTCTCAAAAGAGAAGATGGATAAGACCCGAGCAAAAACAAAAGAGAATCTAGAGAAGACAAGACAAAAAACCAAGGAGAACATTGAGAAGACAAAGATGAAAACAAAAGAGAACTTGGAGAAGACCAGACAAAAAACCAAGGAGAATATTGAGAAGACAAAGCAGAAGACAAAAGAAAATCTGGAGAAGACGCGTCACAACATCGAGAAGAAGATGGGAAAACTTGGAACACGCATGAGTGTAAATCCTGAACGCAAGCAGAAGATTAAAACATCCAGCGACAAGATGAAGAAGGCCTTCACACCAGACCACACTGTTTATGCCCGTTCCAAGACTGCCATGTACAAGGTGCCACCTTTCACCTTCCACGTCAAGAAAGTCCGGGAGGGTGCGGTTGAGGTTGTCCAGGGAACCGAAATGGTGGAAGTGTCAAGAGATGTTGAGCCCATAAGTGGGGAGGATGTGGAGGTTGACAACACCGAAGTAGAAGTTGAGCTGGAGATGATTAATGAAGATGGGGTTGATGAAGAGGCTGAAGAGGATGATGATGAAGACAGCCATGACGCTTTGCGAGAGGATGAAGATAAAGACAGTGACTAATGACAGAGCAAAGCAATGAATCAACAGCCAAACAAATCCGTTGCACCCACACTGAAATCTGCTTTTATAAAACCCAAAGAAGGTTTTAGTGAATCCAGATGCTTGTTCCATAATAACAACTTGGTTTATATGTTTAGCCATTATTCATGACCCATCCATCCATTCTTTAGACCTGTTTGTTCCTAGTGAGGGTCACAGGGAGCTGATGTCACTGGGCAAGAGGCGGGGCTACGCCTGGACAGGGAGCCAGTACATAACAGGCTCACATTGAGATGTGCACACACTCACACTTACTACTAATTAAGTCATCGCTTCACTAGACATGCATGTTCTGGTCTGTGGGAGGAAAACTTTGAAGTCTGCAGGGAGAGGATGCAACCTTCATGAACCAGCACATTACAGAACCTTCATGAACCAGTACATTACAGAACCTTTGTGCTGCAAGGCAACAGAAATATCATCTCATGCAAATTTGTGCTCCACAAAGTACTTTGTCACAATAATTCTCCAACAGTGAGAGCTGTACAGTCACACAGGAGGGTGGAAGAATCACCTCACAGTAAATCTGTGTCTTTCTACATGAAGGCTGCATGTCCTCCCCATGGCAGGACTTCTCTAGGTTCTCCCACAGTCCAAACGGGTGTGTTAGATCAATTAGTGACTCCAAACTGTGTGAGTGTGTGCATGCATGAATGTGTGTAAATGTGTTGGTGTAATGGACTGGTCACCTGTCCAGGTAGTAGCCTGAACCTTAAACAGTCAGCAGATTAGCTTAAATCAACTAAAAGTGTTTGTAATGATTCTTCATTGTACATGACCTTCATCTGACCTTGTTAAATAGATCCGACCTGCAGAAGGCTGCAGTGTGTGTTGCTCTTCTCATTGGTCAAACATTGTTTCTATTTAAATTGACTTAAAGATCGACCTGTTATTCAAGAAAGTGTTGTGCAGATCCTGGTGGCCTTACATCTGATGGAAACTTTACTTTGTTCAGGACTCATACACAGTTTTTATATTTAATCTGTCTCAGCTTTTAGTTTAAAACAGGATTAAAGGTCAAACTAAATCCAGAGGAAAAACAAAACTAAATAAGGGATCATTTAAAAATATTAGTGATTTGATTTTGGTTCATGTTTGATAAAAGTCCTCCAGGTCTGAACACGTTTGTGTCTTAAGGTTGAGTATAGCACCTCCAACTGTCCATAGGACATGGTCCACGTGAGTCTGGATGTGTGGACATGGTGGTGCCTCCAGTGGTTTGAGGCTGTTTATCTTTACCTGCTGTCTTCATTGTTTTGTTTTTAAAATATCAAATATTGACAAACAGGAGGATGCAAATCCTGGAAGGAAGATTCCTGAACAGTTACCTGAAACATCCTGTCATCTCACCTGGGTTAACCTGGGTCAACATGTAGACACACAGCGTTAACCTGGGTCAACATGTAGACACGCAGCGTTAACCTGGGTCCCCGTGTAGACACGCAGCGTTAACCTGGGTCAACATGTAGACACGCAGCGTTAACCTGGGTCAACATGTAGACACGCAGCGTTAACCTGGGTCAACGTGTAGACACGCAGCGTTAACCTGGGTCAACGTGTAGACACGCAGCGTTAACCTGGGTCAACATGTAGACACGCAGCGTTAACCTGGGTCAACATGTAGACACGCAGCGTTAACCTGGGTCAACATGTAGACACACAGAGTTAACCTGGGTCAACATGTAGACACACAGCGTTAACCTGGGTCAACATGTAGACACGCAGCGTTAACCTGGGTCAACATGTAGACACGCAGCGTTAACCTGGGTCAACATGTAGACACGCAGCGTTAACCTGGGTCAACATGTAGACACACAGCGTTAACCTGGGTCAACATGTAGACACGCAGCGTTAACCTGGGTCAACATGTAGACACGCAGCGTTAACCTGGGTCAACATGTAGACACACAGCGTTAACCTGGGTCAACATGTAGACACGCAGAGTTAACCTGGGTCAACATGTAGACACGCAGCGTTAACCTGGGTCCCCGTGTAGACACGCAGCGTTAACCTGGGTCAACGTGTAGACACGCAGCGTTAACCTGGGTCAACATGTAGACACGCAGCGTTAACCTGGGTCAACATGTAGACACGCAGCGTTAACCTGGGTCAACATGTAGACACGCAGCGTTAACCTGGGTCAACATGTAGACACGCAGCGTTAACCTGGGTCCCCGTGTAGACACGCAGCGTTAACCTGGGTCCCCGTGTAGACACGCAGCGTTAACCTGGGTCAACGTGTAGACACGCAGCGTTAACCTGGGTCAACATGTAGACACGCAGCGTTAACCTGGGTCAACATGTAGACACACAGCGTTAACCTGGGTCAACATGTAGACACACAGCGTTAACCTGGGTCAACATGTAGACACGCAGCGTTAACCTGGGTCAACATGTAGACACGCAGCGTTAACCTGGGTCCCCGTGTAGACACGCAGAGTTAACCTGGGTCCCCGTGTAGACGCACAGTGGACCCTGTTAGAATGTTTAGTGATAACAGAGGACACCTTCCAACATGTTTTCTTTTTGGCAGACTTGTGCTTAATAACAATGTCTTTATGTAACACATTTTAACGTGTCACTTTCATTTTTTCTAAGAGATCATCATTATTCCTTACGGTGAAACATGGTTTAATTTTTTTTTAGATTACACAGACATCACAGATAAATTCACTTTAAAACATTTTAATTGAGATTTTTCTTCATTAAACTATTATTGAGTTATTTAAAGATAAACAACACATTATGCATGTTTCACCCACCTCAGAGACGAGCCCCCCGCCCCCACACACACACTCCAACACACATTCCCTCTGAAGTATCTTCATGCAGCTGTTTGTTGTTGTTGTTGTCTCATACTGACCCCTGCTGTCCACCACATGTACCCCAGAAACTCCCTCGTTTTTACATCATGTCCTTGTTGTTTGACTTCACTAGATCCAAACATGAAGAAAACCTGCTCTGAATTTGTGGAGGAGGACACACACTCAAACGATCCTAAATGGTTTTCTGATTAACTGAAACTAATTTAGAAATTTGAAGTTAAAAATATTATTTTAGAAGTTTATCCCATTAGCTGCCGTCTTGATACAGTTCCCAGTTCAGACTACACTCTGTTTTATTTCAGATAGTTTTGTTTCTGTGATGTTTTTCATGTAACATGTACATTATGATTGATTATCTTCATCTGAACATGTTGCTATTGACGTCTGCATTTAGTAAACTTTTAGTTTGGGGCAGTTCAGCAAAAGAAAGATGCATGAAATGCTTGAAGAAATCTTCCTGATACTTCAGGGTTATGTCACACAAATCAAATCTAACACATTTCTGTTTAGTCTGTATTGTATAACCACTAATGATTCAAAGAATAAAAAGAACCTGTTTCACACTTCCTGTGTCTGATTCCGTACATCCTGTAGAAAATGATTACAGGTTTTATTAGAAAGTGAAAGCTGTTCCTTATCATGGACACTGTGTTTAGATGAGTGGAAAATATTCTCATTTACTTTATCCTGGACCCCCATATCAGCCGATAATATCGGCCGGCCGATATATCGGTCGGGCCCTAGTGTAGATGAAACCAAGTGGTGAAGAAACCTGTTAATGATTCTGATCAGGTGTGCTGGAACAATCAACATACAGGATGGAGACTACGAAGGACCAGGAATGATGTCATCACCATGTGCACGTTCAGCAGGGTTAACGTGTTTGTAACAGGAAGTAGCAGGATGGGCCTTCAAAACAAAATAAATGAAATCTTTATGTACCTGTCTGTTCTAATGTTTTAGGTTCTATATGTACCAGGCTGTTCTAATGTTTCAGGTTCTACATGGACCTGTCTGTTCTGTTTCAGGTTCTATATGGACCTGCCTGTTCTAATGTTTCAGGTTCTATATGTACCAGGCTGTTCTAATGTTTCAGGTTCTACATGGACCTGTCTGTTCTAATGTTTCAGGTTCTATATGTACCAGTCTGTTCTAATGTTTCAGGTTCTATATGTACCAGGCTGTTCTAATGTTTCAGGTTCTACATGGACCTGTCTGTTCTAATGTTTTAGGTTCTATATGTACCAGTCTGTTCTAATGTTTCAGGTTCTATATGGACCTGTCTGTTCTAATGTTTCAGGTTCTATATGTACCAGTCTGTTCTAATGTTTCAGGTTCTATATGTACCAGGCTGTTCTAATGTTTCAGGTTCTACATGGACCTGTCTGTTCTAATGTTTCAGGTTCTATATGTACCAGGCTGTTCTAATGTTTCAGGTTCTACATGTACCTGTCTGTTCTAATGTTTCAGGTTCTATGTGTACCTGTCTGTTCTAATGTTTCAGGTTCTATATGTACCAGTCTGTTCTAATGTTTCAGGTTCTATATGTACCAGGCTGTTCTAATGTTTCAGGTTCTACATGGACCTGTCTGTTCTAATGTTTCAGGTTCTATATGGACCTGTCTGTTCTAATGTTTTAGGTTCTATATGTACCAGTCTGTTCTAATGTTTCAGGTTCTATATGTACCAGTCTGTTCTAATGTTTCAGGTTCTATATGTACCAGGCTGTTCTAATGTTTCAGGTTCTATATGTACCAGGCTGTTCTAATGTTTCAGGTTCTACATGGACCTGTCTGTTCTAATGTTTCAGGTTCTATATGGAACTGTCTGTTCTAATGTTTCAGGTTCTATATGTACCAGTCTGTTCTAATGTTTCAGGTTCTATATGTACCAGTCTGTTCTAATGTTTCAGGTTCTACCTGTCTGTTCTAATGTTTCAGGTTCTATATGGACCTGTCTGTTCTAATGTTTCAGGTTCTATATGTACCAGTCTGTTCTAATGTTTCAGGTTCTATATGTACCAGGCTGTTCTAATGTTTCAGGTTCTACATGGACCTGTCTGTTCTAATGTTTCAGGTTCTATATGTACCAGGCTGTTCTAATGTTTCAGGTTCTACATGGACATGTCTGTTCTAATGTTTCAGGTTCTATATGGACCTGTCTGTTCTAATGTTTTAGGTTCTATATGTACCAGTCTGTTCTAATGTTTCAGGTTCTATATGTACCAGGCTGTTCTAATGTTTCAGGTTCTATATGTACCAGTCTGTTCTAATGTTTCAGGTTCTATATGGACCTGTCTGTTCTAATGTTTTAGGTTCTATATGTACCAGTCTGTTCTAATGTTTCAGGTTCTATATGTACCAGTCTGTTCTAATGTTTCAGGTTCTACCTGTCTGTTCTAATGTTTCAGGTTCTATATGTACCTGTCTGTTCTAATGTTTCAGGTTCTATGTGTACCTGTCTGTTCTAATGTTTCAGGTTCTATATGGACCTGTCTGTTCTAATGTTTTAGGTTCTATATGTACCAGTCTGTTCTAATGTTTCAGGTTCTACCTGTCTGTTCTAATGTTTCAGGTTCTATATGTACCAGTCTGTTCTAATGTTTCAGGTTCTATATGGACCTGTCTGTTCTAATGTTTCAGGTTCTATATGTACCTGTCTGTTCTAATGTTTCAGGTTATATATGGACCTGTCTGTTCTGTTTCAGGTTCTATATGGACCTGCCTGTTCTAATGTTTCAGGTTCTATATGTACCAGGCTGTTCTAATGTTTCAGGTTCTACATGGACCTGTCTGTTCTGTTTCAGGTTCTATATGGACCTGCCTGTTCTAATGTTTCAGGTTCTATATGTACCAGTCTGTTCTAATGTTTCAGGTTCTATATGTACCTGTCTGTTCTAATGTTTCAGGTTCTATATGTACCAGTCTGTTCTAATGTTTCAGGTTCTACATGGACCTGTCTGTTCTGTTTCAGGTTCTATATGGACCTGCCTGTTCTAATGTTTCAGGTTCTATATGTACCAGGCTGTTCTAATGTTTCAGGTTCTACATGGACCTGTCTGTTCTAATGTTTCAGGTTCTATATGTACCTGTCTGTTCTAATGTTTCAGGTTCTACCTGTCTGTTCTAATGTTTCAGGTTCTATATGTACCAGTCTGTTCTAATGTTTCAGGTTCTACATGTACCAGTCTGTTCTAATGTTTCAGGTTCTATGTGTACCTGTCTGTTCTAATGTTTCAGGTTCTATATGGACCTATCTGTACTAATGTTTCAGGTTCTATATATACCAGTCTGTTCTAATGTTTCAGGTTCTACATGTACCAGTCTGTTCTAATGTTTCAGGTTCTACCTGTCTGTTCTAATGTTTCAGGTTCTATATGTACCAGTCTGTTCTAATGTTTCAGGTTCTACATGTACCAGTCTGTTCTAATGTTTCAGGTTCTATATGTACCTGGCTGTTCTAATGTTTCAGGTTCTACATGTACCTGTCTGTTCTAATGTTTCAGGTTCTACATGTACCTGTCTGTTCTAATGTTTCAGGTTCTACATGTACCAGTCTGTTCTAATGTTTCAACTTCTACATGTACCTGTTTGTTTTAATGTTTCAGGTTCTACATGTACCTGTTTGTTCTAATGTTTCAGGTTCTACATGTACCAGTCTGTTCTAATGTTTCAGGTTCTACGTGTACCTGTCTGTTCTAATGTTTCAGGTTCTATATGGACCTGTCTGTTCTAATGTTTCAGATTATATATGGACCTGTCTGTTCTAATGTTTCAGGTTCTACATGTACCTGTCTGTTCTAATGTTTCAGGTTCTACCTGTCTGTTCTAATGTTTCAGGTTCTATGTGTACCTGTCTGTTCTAATGTTTCAGGTTCTATATGTACCAGTCTGTTCTAATGTTTCAGGTTCTATATGTACCAGGCTGTTCTAATGTTTCAGGTTCTACATGGACCTGTCTGTTCTAATGTTTCAGGTTCTATATGTACCAGGCTGTTCTAATGTTTCAGGTTCTATATGTACCAGTCTGTTCTCATGTTTCAGGTTCTATATGTACCTGTCTGTTCTAATGTTTCAGGTTCTATATGGACCTATCTGTACTAATGTTTCAGGTTCTATATGTACCAGTCTGTTCTAATGTTTCAGGTTCTACCTGTACCTTTCTGTTCTAATGTTTCAGGTTCTATATGTACCAGGCTGTTCTAATGTTTCAGGTTCTACATGGACCTGTCTGTTCTAATGTTTCAGGTTCTATATGTACCTGTCTGTTCTAATGTTTCAGGTTCTACGTGTACCTGTCTGTTCTAATGTTTCAGGTTCTATATGGACCAGTCTGTTCTAATGTTTCAGGTTCTATATGTACCAGGCTGTTCTAATGTTTCAGGTTCTACATGTACCTGTCTGTTCTAATGTTTCAGGTTCTATCTGTACCAGTCTCTTCAAATGTTTCAGGTTCTACATGTACCAGTCTGTTCTAATGTTTCAGGTTCTACCTGTCTGTTCTAATGTTTCAGGTTCTATATGTACCTGTCTGTTCTAATGTTTCAGGTTCTACATGTACCTGTCTGTTTTAATGTTTCAGGTTCTACATGTACCTGTTTGTTCTAATGTTTCAGGTTCTACATGTACCAGTCTGTTCTAATGTTTCAGGTTCTACCTGTCTGTTCTAATGTTTCAGGTTCTACATGTACCAGTCTGTTCTAATGTTTCATGTTCTACATGTACCTGTTTGTTCTAATGTTTCAGGTTCTACATGTACCAGTCTGTTCTAATGTTTCAGGTTCTACCTGTCTGTTCTAATGTTTCAGGTTCTATGTGTACCTGTCTGTTCTAATGTTTCAGGTTCTACATGTACCAGTCTGTTCTAATGTTTCAGCTTCTACATGTACCTGTTTGTTTTAATGTTTCAGGTTCTACATGTACCTGTTTGTTCTAATGTTTCAGGTTCTACATGTACCAGTCTGTTCTAATGTTTCAGGTTCTACATGTATGTTCTAATGTTTCAGTTTCTATGTGTACCTGTCTGTTCTAATGTTTCAGGTTCTACATGTACCAGTCTGTTTAATGTTTCAGGTTCTATGTGTACCAGGCTGTTCTAATGTTTCAGGTTCTATATGTACCAGGCTGTTCTAATGTTTCAGGTTCTACATGTACCTGTCTGTTCTAATGTTTCAGGTTCTATATGGACCTGTCTGTTCTAATGTTTCAGATTATATATGGACCTGTCTGTTCTAATGTTTCAGGTTCTACATGTACCTGTCTGTTCTAATGTTTCAGGTTCTACATGTACCAGTCTGTTCTAATGTTTCAGGTGCTACGTGTACCTGTCTGTTCTAATGTTTCAGGTTCTATATGGACCTGTCTGTTCTAATGTTTCAGATTATATATGGACCTGTCTGTTCTAATGTTTCAGGTTCTATATGTACCTGTCTGTTCTAATGTTTCAGGTTCTATATGTACCAGTCTGTTCTAATGTTTCAGGTTCTATATGTACCAGTCTGTTCTAATGTTTCAGGTTCTACATGTACCTGTCTGTTCTAATGTTTCAGGTTCTATATGTACCAGTCTGTTCTAATGTTTCAGGTTCTATATGTACCAGGCTGTTCTAATGTTTCAGGTTCTACATGTACCTGTCTGTTCTAATGTTTCAGGTTCTATGTGTATCTGTCTGTTCAAATATTTCAGGTTCTATATGTACCTGTCTGTTCTAATGTTTCAGGTTCTACCTGTCTGTTCTAATGTTTCAGGTTCTATATGTACCTGTCTGTTCTAATGTTTCAGGTTCTACATGTACCAGGCTGTTCTAATGTTTCAGGTTCTATATGTACCAGGCTGTTCTAATGTTTCAGGTTCTACATGTACCAGTCTGTTCTAATGTTTCAGGTTCTACATGTACCTGTCTGTTCTAATGTTTCAGGTTCTACATGTACCAGTCTGTTCTAATGTTTCAGGTTCTATATGTACCAGTCTGTTCTAATGTTTCAGGTTCTATATGGACCTGTCTGTTCTAATGTTTCAGGTTCTACGTGTACCTGTCTGTTCTAATGTTTCAGGTTCTATATGTAACTGTCTGTTCTAATGTTTCAGGTTCTATATATACCAGTCTGTTCTAATGTTTCAGGTTCTACCTGTCTGTTCTAATGTTTCAGGTTCTATGTGTACCTGTCTGTTCTAATGTTTCAGGTTCTACATGTACCAGTCTGTTCTAATGTTTCAGGTTCTATATGTACCAGGCTGTTCTAATGTTTCAGGTTCTACATGGACCTGTCTGTTCTAATGTTTCAGATTATATATGGACCTGTCTGTCTAATGTTTCAGGTTCTACATGTACCAGTCTGTTCTAATGTTTCAGGTTCTACCTGTCTGTTCTAATGTTTCAGGTTCTATGTGTACCTGTCTGTTCTAATGTTTCAGGTTCTACATGTACTAGTCTGTTCTAATGTTTCAGGTTCTACATGTACCTGTCTGTTCTAATATTTCAGGTTCTATATGGACCTGCCTGTTCTAATGTTTCAGGTTCTATGTGTATCTGTCTGTTCTAATATTTCAGGTTCTATATGGACCTGCCTGTTCTAATGTTTCAGGTTCTATGTGTATCTGTCTGTTCAAATATTTCAGGTTCTATATGTACCAGTTTATTCTAATGTTTCAGGTTCTACATGTACCAGTCTGTTCTAATGTTTCAGGTTCTACATGTACCAGTCTGTTCTAATGTTTCAGGTTCTACCTGTCTGTTCTAATGTTTCAGGTTCTATGTGTACCTGTCTGTTCTAATGTTTCAGGTTCTATATGGACCTGTCTGTTCTAATGTTTCAGGTTCTATATGTACCTGTCTGTTCTAATGTTTCAGGTTCTACATGTACCTGTCTGTTCTAATGTTTCAGGTTCTATGTGTATCTGTCTGTTCTAATATTTCAGGTTCTATATGGACCTGCCTGTTCTAATGTTTCAGGTTCTATGTGTATCTGTCTGTTCTAATATTTCAGGTTCTACATGTACCTGTCTGTTCTAATGTTTCAGGTTCTATGTGTATCTGTCTGTTCTAATATTTCAGGTTCTATATGGACCTGTCTGTTCTAATGTTTCAGGTTCTATATGTACCTGTCTGTTCTAATGTTTCAGGTTCTACATGTACCTGTCTGTTCTAATGTTTCAGGTTCTATATGTACCGGTCTGTGCTAATGTTTCAGGTTCAATATGTACCAGTCGGTTCTAATGTTTCAGGTTCTACATGTACCTGTCTGTTCTAATGTTTCAGGTTCTACATGTACATGTCTGTTCTAATGTTTCAGGTTCTACATGTACCTGTTTGTTTTAATGTTTCAGGTTCTATATGTACCAGGCTGTTCTAATGTTTCAGGTTCTATATGTACCAGTCTGTTCTAATGTTTCAGGTTCTACATGTACCTGTCTGTTCTAATGTTTCAGGTTCTATATGTACCTGTTTGTTTTAATGTTTCAGGTTCTACATGTACCTGTTTGTTCTAATGTTTCAGGTTCTACATGTACCAGTCTGTTCTAATGTTTCAGGTTCTACCTGTCTGTTCTAATGTTTCAGGTTCTATGTGTACCTGTCTGTTCTAATGTTTCAGGTTCTACGTGTACCTGTCTGTTCTAATGTTTCAGGTTCTACCTGTATGTTCTAATGTTTCAACTTCTACATGTACCTGTTTGTTCTAATGTTTCAGGTTCTACATGTACCTGTCTGTTCTAATGTTTCAGGTTCTATATGGACCTATCTGTACTAATGTTTCAGGTTCTATGTGTACCAGTCTGTTCTAATGTTTCAGGTTCTACATGTACCAGTCTGTTCTAATGTTTCAGGTTCTATATGTACCAGTCTGTTCTAATGTTTCAGGTTCTATATGGACCTGTCTGTTCTAATGTTTCAGATTATATATGGACCTGTCTGTTCTAATGTTTCAGGTTCTATGTGTACCTGTCTGTTCTAATGTTTCAGGTTCTACATGTACCAGTCTGTTCTAATGTTTCAGGTTCTACCTGTCTGTTCTAATGTTTCAGGTTCTATGTGTACCTGTCTGTTCTAATGTTTCAGGTTCTACATGTACCTGTCTGTTCTAATGTTTCAGGTTCTATATGTACCAGGCTGTTCTAATGTTTCAGGTTCTATATGTACCAGGTTCTACGTGTACCTGTCTGTTCTAATGTTTCAGGTTCTATATGTACCAGTCTGTTCTAATGTTTCAGGTTCTACATGTACCAGTCTGTTCTAATGTTTCAGGTTCTACATGTACCAGTCTGTTCTAATGTTTCAGGTTCTACATGTACCAGGCTGTTCTAATGTTTCAACTTCTACATGTACCTGTTTGTTATAATGTTTCAGGTTCTATATGTACCTGTCTTTTCTAATGTTTCAGGTTCTATATGGACCTGTCTGTTCTAATGTTTCAGATTATATATGGACCTGTCTGTTCTAATGTTTCAGGTTCTACATGTACCTGTCTGTTCTAATGTTTCAGGTTCTATGTGTACCTGTCTGTTCTAATGTTTCAGGTTCTACGTGTACCTGTCTGTTCTAATGTTTCAGGTTCTATATGTACCTGTCTGTTCTAATGTTTCAGGTTCTACCTGTCTGTTCTAATGTTTCAGGTTCTATATGTACCAGGCTGTTCTAATGTTTCAGGTTCTATATGGACCTGTCTGTTCTAATGTTTCAGATTATATATGGACCTGTCTGTTCTAATGTTTCAGGTTCTATATGTACCAGTCTGTTCTAATGTTTCAGGTTCTACGTGTACCTGTCTGTTCTAATGTTTCAGGTTCTATATGTACCTGTCTGTTCTAATGTTTCAGGTTCTATATGTACCAGTCTGTTCTAATGTTTCAGGTTCTACATGTACCAGTCTGTTCTAATGTTTCAGGTTCTATGTGTACCTGTCTGTTCTAATGTTTCAGGTTCTATATGGACCTGTCTGTTCTAATGTTTCAGGTTCTATATGGACCTGTCTGTTCTAATGTTTCAGGTTCTACGTGTACCTGTCTGTTCTAATGTTTCAGGTTCTATATGTACCAGTCTGTTCTAATGTTTCAGGTTCTACGTGTACCTGTCTGTTCTAATGTTTCAGGTTCTATATGGACCTGTCTGTTCTAATGTTTCAGGTTCTATATGGACCTGTCTGTTCTAATGTTTCAGGTTCTATATGTACCTGTCTGTTCTAATGTTTCAGGTTCTATATGAACCTGTCTGTTCTAATGTTTTAGGTTCTATATGTACCTGTCTGTTCTAATGTTTCAGGTTCTATATGTACCAGCTGTTCTAATGTTTCAGGTTCTACATGGACCTGTCTGTTCTAATGTTTCAGGTTCTACATGGACCTGTCTGTTCTAATGTTTCAGGTTCTATATGTACCAGGCTGTTCTAATGTTTCAGGTTCTACATGGACCTGTCTGTTCTGTTTCAGGTTCTATATGGACCTGTCTGTTCTAATGTTTCAGGTTCTATATGTACCAGTCTGTTCTAATGTTTCAGGTTCTATATGTACCAGGCTGTTCTAATGTTTCAGGTTCTACATGGACCTGTCTGTTCTAATGTTTTAGGTTCTATATGTACCAGGCTGTTCTAATGTTTCAGGTTCTACATGGACCTGTCTGTTCTGTTTCAGGTTCTATATGGACCTGCCTGTTCTAATGTTTCAGGTTCTATATGTACCTGTCTGTTCTAATGTTTCAGGTTCTATATGGACCTGTCTGTTCTAATGTTTCAGGTTCTATATGTACCAGTCTGTTCTAATGTTTCAGGTTCTATATGTACCAGGCTGTTCTAATGTTTCAGGTTCTACATGGACCTGTCTGTTCTAATGTTTCAGGTTCTACATGGACCTGTCTGTTCTAATGTTTCAGGTTCTATATGTACCAGTCTGTTCTAATGTTTCAGGTTCTACATGTACCAGTCTGTTCTAATGTTTCAGGTTCTACCTGTCTGTTCTAATGTTTCAGGTTCTATGTGTACCTGTCTGTTCTAATGTTTCAGGTTCTACATGTACCAGTCTGTTCTAATGTTTCAGGTTCTATATGTACCAGTCTGTTCTAATGTTTCAGGTTCTATATGGACCTGTCTGTTCTAATGTTTCAGGTTCAATATGGACCTGTCTGTTCTAATGTTTCAGGTTCTATATGTACCCGTCAGTTCCAATGTTTCAGGTTCTATATGTACCAGTCAGTTCTAATGTTTCAGGTTCTATATGTACCTGTCTGTTCTAATGTGTCAGGTTCTATATGTACCAGTCAGTTCTAATGTTTCAGGTTCTACGTGTACCTGTCTGTTCTAATGTTTCAGGTTCTATATGGACCTGTCTGTTCTAATGTTTCAGATTATATATGGACCTGTCTGTTCTAATGTTTCAGGTTCTACATGTACCTGTCTGTTCTAATGTTTCAGGTTCTATGTGTACCTGTCTGTTCTAATGTTTCAGGTTCTACATGTACCTGTCTGTTCTAATGTTTCAGGTTCTACATGTACCTGTCTGTTCTAATGTTTCAGGTTCTACATGTACCAGTCTGTTCTAATGTTTCAGGTCTTATGTGTATCTGTCTGTTCTAATGATTCAGGTTCTACATGTACATGTCTGTTCTAATGTTTCAGGTTCTACCTGTATGTTCTAATGTTTCAACTTCTACATGTACCTGTTTGTTCTAATGTTTCAGGTTCTACATGTACCTGTTTGTTCTAATGTTTCAGGTTCNTCGGTGTTGGTTCTACTGGATCTCAGTGCTGCGTTTGATACAGTCGACCACATTATATTATTACAACGACTGGAGAACTGGGTGGGTCTTTCTGGTCCTGTACTAAACTGGTTTAAAACATACTTGGAGAACAGGAAGTATTTTGTGTCAGTAGGTAATTTTACATCTGAGCAGACCAGAATTACTTGTGGAGTTCCCCAGGGTTCCATCCTGGGGCCTCTTCTGTTTAACATCTACATGCTCCCACTGGCCCAGGTCATAAAGAGCAATAATGTTAGTTACCATAGCTACGCCGATGACACACAGCTATATATCACAATGTCACCAGGAGACCGAGGTCCTGTACTGGCTCTCAGTAAATGCGTTGAGGAGATTAATGATTGGATGTGCCTCAACTTCCTTCAGCTGAACAAAAATAAAACTGAGGTGATTGTTTTTGGAGCCAAAGAGAAACGACTGCAGGTCACCACAGAGCTTCAGTCAATACACCTAAAAACCACCAACCAGGCCAGAAATCTGGGTGTAGTGATGGACTCAGACCTAAACTTTGAAAAACACATTAAGGCAATCTCTAAATCAGCCTATTATCACCTGAAGAACATCTCTAGGATAAAAGATTTAATGTCCCAACAAAACCTGGAAAAACTAGTCCATGCATTCATCTTCAGTCGGCTTGATTATTGTAACAGCATCTTTACTGGTCTTCCTAAAAAATCAGTTAAACAGTTGCAGCTCATTCAGAACTCTGCTGCTAGAGTTCTCACTAAAACCAGAAAAGTGGACCACATCAGTCCAGTTCTGAGGTCTTTACACTGGCTGCCTGTCCGTCAGAGGATAGACTTTAAAGTTCTATTGCTGGTCTATAAAGCTCTGAATGGTTTAGGACCAAAATACATCAGTGACCTCCTGACCCAGTATGAACCTACAAGACTCCTCAGGTCTTCTGGATCTGGTCTTTTATCAGTTCCCAGAGTCAGAACCAGACATGGAGAAGCTGCTTTCAGCTTCTATGCTCCACATTTCTGGAACAAACTCCCAGAAAGCCTCAGATCAGCTGAAACACTCAGTTTATTTAAATCAAGGTTAAAGACCCACCTGTTCTCCGCTGCATTTACATAAAGTTTTATTAGAAAGTCCAAATCCACACGGTTGCTTTTAAGCTGTCCTTTGTTCTAATTCTGTTTATTTAAATCATGTTTTCATTCTTTTACTTATGCTTTTGTTTCATGTAAAGCACTTTGAATTGTCCTGTACATGAATTGTGCTATACAAATAAACTTGCCTTGCCTTGCCTTGCCTTACCTATCTGTTCTAATGTTTCAGGTTCTACATGTACCTGTTTGTTCTAATGTTTCAGGTTCTACATGTACCAGTCTGTTCTAATGTTTCAGGTTCTACCTGTCTGTTCTAATGTTTCAGGTTCTATGTGTACCTGTCTGTTCTAATGTTTCAGGTTCTATATGGACCAGTCTGTTCTAATGTTTCAGGTTCTACATGTACCAGTCTGTTCTAATGTTTCAGGTTCTACCTGTCTGTTCTAATGTTTCAGTTTATATATGGACCTGTCTGTTCTAATGTTTCAGGTTCTATATGTACCAGTCTGTTCGAATGTTTCAGGTTCTATATGTACCAGTCTGTTCTAATGTTTCAGGTTCTATATGTACCTGTCTGTTCTAATGTTTCAGGTTCTACGTGTACCTGTCTGTTCTAATGTTTCAGGTTCTATATGGACCTGTCTGTTCTAATGTTTCAGATTATATATGGACCTGTCTGTTCTAATGTTTCAGGTTCTACATGTACCTGTCTGTTCTAATGTTTCAGTTTATATATGGACCTGTCTGTTCTAATGTTTCAGGTTCTATATGTACCAGTCTGTTCGAATGTTTCAGGTTCTATATGGACCTGTCTGTTCTAATGTTTCAGGTTCTATATGTACCTGTCTGTTCTAATGTTTCAGGTTCTATATGTACCTGTCTGTTCTAATGTTTCAGGTTCTACATGGACCTGTCTGTTCTAATGTTTCAGGTTCTATATGTACCAGGCTGTTCTAATGTTTCAGGTTCTATATGTACCAGGCTGTTCTAATGTTTCAGGTTCTATATGTACCAGGCTGTTCTAATGTTTCAGGTTCTACATGTACCTGTCTGTTCTAATGTTTCAGGTTCTATGTGTACCTGTCTGTTCTAATGTTTCAGGTTCTATATCTACCAGTCTGTTCTAATGTTTCAGGTTCTACCTGTCTGTTCTAATGTTTCAGGTTCTATATGTACCAGTCTGTTCTAATGTTTCAGGTTCTATATGTACCAGGCTGTTCTAATGTTTCAGGTTCTACATGGACCTGTCTGTTCTAATGTTTCAGGTTCTATATGTACCAGGCTGTTCTAATGTTTCAGGTTCTACATGGACCTGTCTGTTCTAATGTTTCAGGTTCTATATGGACCTGTCTGTTCTAATGTTTCAGGTTCTACATGGACCTGTCTGTTCTAATGTTTCAGGTTCTATATGTACCAGGCTGTTCTAATGTTTCAGGTTCTACATGGACCTGTCTGTTCTAATGTTTCAGGTTCTATGTGTACCTGTCTGTTCTAATGTTTCAGGTTCTATATGGACCTGTCTGTTCTAATGTTTTAGGTTCTATATGTACCAGTCTGTTCTAATGTTTCAGGTTCTATATGTACCAGGCTGTTCTAATGTTTCAGGTTCTACATGGACCTGTCTGTTCTAATGTTTCAGGTTCTACATGGACCTGTCTGTTCTAATGTTTCAGGTTCTATATGTACCAGTCTGTTCTAATGTTTCAGGTTCTATATGTACCAGGCTGTTCTAATGTTTCAGGTTCTACATGGACCTGTCTGTTCTAATGTTTCAGATTATATATGGACCTGTCTGTTCTAATGTTTCAGGTTCTACGTGTACCTGTCTGTTCTAATGTTTCAGGTTCTATATGGACCTTTCTGTTCTAATGTTTCAGGTTCTATATGTACCTGTCTGTTCTAATGTTTCAGGTTCTATATGGACCTGTCTGTTCTAATGTTTCAGGTTCTATATGTACCAGTCTGTTCTAATGTTTCAGGTTCTACGTGTACCTGTCTGTTCTAATGTATCCGGTTCTACATGTACCAGTCTGTTCTAATGTTTCAGGTTCTACCTGTCTGTTCTAATGTTTCAGGTTCTATATGTACCAGTCTGTTCTAATGTTTCAGGTTCTACATGTACCAGTCTGTTCTAATGTTTCAGGTTCTATATGTACCAGTCTGTTCTAATGTTTCAGGTTCTACGTGTACCTGTCTGTTCTAATGTTTCAGGTTCTATATGTACCTGTCTTTTCTAATGTTTCAGGTTCTATATGGACCTGTCTGTTCTAATGTTTCAGGTTCAATATGTACCAGTCTGTTCTAATGTTTCAGGTTCTACGTGTACCTGTCTGTTCTAATGTTTCAGTTTATATATGGACCTGTCTGTTCTAATGTTTCAGGTTCTATATGTACCAGTCTGTTCGAATGTTTCAGGTTCTATATGGACCTGTCTGTTCTAATGTTTCAGGTTCTATATGTACCTGTCTGTTCTAATGTTTCAGGTTCTATATGTACCTGTCTGTTCTAATGTTTCAGGTTCTACGTGTACCTGTCTGTTCTAATGTTTCAGGTTCTATATGGACCTGTCTGTTCTAATGTTTCAGATTATATATGGACCTGTCTGTTCTAATGTTTCAGGTTCTACATGTACCTGTCTGTTCTAATGTTTCAGGTTCTATGTGTACCTGTCTGTTCTAATGTTTCAGGTTCTATATGTACCAGTCTGTTCTAATGTTTCAGGTTCTACATGTACCAGTCAGTTCTAATGTTTCAGGTTCTACGTGTACCTGTCTGTTCTAATGTTTCAGGTTCTATATGGACCTATCTGTACTAATGTTTCAGATTATATATGGACCTGTCTGTTCTAATGTTTCAGGTTCTACATGTACCTGTCTGTTCTAATGTTTCAGGTTCTATCTGTACCAGTCTGTTCTAATGTTTCAGGTTCTACCTGTCTGTTCTAATGTTTCAGGTTCTATGTGTACCTGTCTGTGCTAATGTTTCAGGTTCTACATGTATCAGTCTGTTCTAATGTTTCAGATTATATATGGACCTGTCTGTTCTAATGTTTCAGGTTCTACATGTACCTGTCTGTTCTAATGTTTCAGGTTCTATGTGTACCTGTCTGTTCTAATGTTTCAGGTTCTACATGTACCTGTCTGTTCTAATGTTTCAGGTTCTACATGTACCAGTCTGTTCTAATGTTTCAGGTTCTACATGTACCAGTCTGTTCTAATGTTTCAGGTTCTATATGGACCTGTCTGTTCTAATGTTTCAGATTATATATGGACCTGTCTGTTCTAATGTTTCAGGTTCTACATGTACCTGTCTGTTCTAATGTTTCAGGTTCTATGTGTACCTGTCTGTTCTAATGTTTCAGGTTCTACATGTACCTGTCTGTTCTAATGTTTCAGGTTCTACATGTACCTGTCTGTTCTAATGTTTCAGGTTCTACATGTACCAGTCTGTTCTAATGTTTCAGGTCTTATGTGTATCTGTCTGTTCTAATGATTCAGGTTCTACATGTACATGTCTGTTCTAATGTTTCAGGTTCTACCTGTATGTTCTAATGTTTCAACTTCTACATGTACCTGTTTGTTCTAATGTTTCAGGTTCTACATGTACCTGTTTGTTCTAATGTTTCAGGTTCCATATGTACCTGTCTGTTCTATTGTTTCAGGTTCTACCTGTCTGTTCTAATGTTTCAGGTTCTACATGTACCTGTTTGTTCTAATGTTTCAGGTTCTCTATGTACTTGTCTGTTCTAATGTTTCAGGTTCTATCTGTACCAGTCTGTTCAAATGTTTCAGGTTCTACATGTACCAGTCTGTTCTAATGTTTCAGGTTCTACCTGTCTGTTCTAATGTTTCAGGTTCTATGTGTACCTCTCTGTTCTAATGTTTCAGGTTCTATATGTACCAGTCTGTTCTAATGTTTCAGGTTCTACGTGTACCTGTCTGTTCTAATGTTTCAGGTTCTATATGGACCTTTCTGTTCTAATGTTTCAGGTTCTATATGTACCTGTCTGTTCTAATGTTTCAGGTTCTATATGGACCTGTCTGTTCTAATGTTTCAGGTTCTATATGTACCAGTCTGTTCTAATGTTTCAGGTTCTACCTGTACCTTTCTGTTCTAATGTTTCAGGTTCTATATGTACCTGTCTGTTCTAATGTTTCAGGTTCTACCCTTCTGTTCTAATGTTTCAGGTTCTATA
The DNA here is from genome assembly GCA_006937955.1 of Pachypanchax playfairii. Taxonomy (NCBI): domain Eukaryota; kingdom Metazoa; phylum Chordata; class Actinopteri; order Cyprinodontiformes; family Aplocheilidae; genus Pachypanchax; species Pachypanchax playfairii. Next base: position 543,602 of record SSNP01000150.1, on the reverse strand, counting down.
TGTACCTGTCTGTTCTAATGTTTCAGGTTCTACCCTTCTGTTCTAATGTTTCAGGTTCTATATGGACCTGTCTGTTCTAATGTTTCAGGTTCTATATGTACCAGTCTGTTCTAATGTTTCAGGTTCTACATGGACCTGTCTGTTCTAATGTTTCAGGTTCTACATGTACCTGTCTGTTCGAATGTTTCAGGTTCTATTTGTATCTGTCTGTTCTAATATTTCAGGTTCTATATGGACCTGCCTGTTCTAATGTTTCAGGTTCTACGTGTACCTGTCTGTTCTAATGTTTCAGGTTCTATCTGTACCAGTCTGTTCTAATGTTTCAGGTTCTACCTGTCTGTTCTAATGTTTCAGGTTCTATGTGTACCTGTCTGTTCTAATGTTTCAGGTTCTACATGTACCGGGCTGTTCTAATGTTTCAGGTTCTACATGGACCTGTCTGTTCTAATGTTTCAGGTTCTATGTGTACCTGTCTGTTCTAATGTTTCAGGTTCTACGTGTACCAGTCTGTTCTAATGTTTCAGGTTCTATATGTACCAGTCTGTTCTAATGTTTCAGGTTCTACCTGTCTGTTCTAATGTTTCAGGTTCTATATGTACCTGTCTGTTCTAATGTTTCAGGTTCTACATGTACCTGTCTGTTCTAATGTTTCAGGTTGTACCTGTCTGTTCTAATGTTTCAGGTTCTATGTGTACCTGTCTATTCTAATGTTTCAGGTTCTACATGTACCAGTCTGTTCTAATGTTTCAGGTTCTATATGTACCAGTCTGTTCTAATGTTTCAGGTTCTATATGTATCTGTCTGTTCTAATATTTCAGGTTCTATATGGACCTGCCTGTTCTAATGTTTCAGGTTCTATGTGTATCTGTCTGTTCTAATGTTTCAGGTTCTATATGTACCTGTCTGTTCTAATGTTTCAGGTTCTATCTGTACCAGTCTCTTCAAATGTTTCAGGTTCTACATGTACCAGTCTGTTCTAATGTTTCAGGTTCTACCTGTCTGTTCTAATGTTTCAGGTTCTACGTGTACCTCTCTGTTCTAATGTTTCAGGTTCTATATGGACCTGTCTGTTCTAATGTTTCAGGTTCTATATGGACCTGTCTGTTCTAATGTTTCAGGTTCTATATGTACCTGTCTGTTCTAATGTTTCAGGTTCTACCTGTCTGTTCTAATGTTTCAGGTTCTAGGTGTACCTGTCTATTCTAATGTTTCAGGTTCTATATGGACCTGTCTGTTCTAATGTTGCAGGTTCTATATGTACCAGTCTCTTCAAATGTTTCAGGTTCTACATGTACCAGTCTGTTCTAATGTTTCAGGTTCTACCTGTCTGTTCTAATGTTTCAGGTTCTATGTGTACCTGTCTATTCTAATGTTTCAGGTTCTACATGTACCAGTCTGTTCTAATGTTTCAGGTTCTATATGTACCAGGCTGTTCTAATGTTTCAGGTTCTACATGGACCTGTCTGTTCTAATGTTTCAGGTTCTATGTGTATCTGTCTGTTCTAATATTTCAGGTTCTATATGGACCTGTCTGTTCTAATGTTTCAGGTTCTATCTGTACCAGTCTCTTCAAATGTTTCAGGTTCTACATGTACCAGTCTGTTCTAATGTTTCAGGTTCTACCTGTCTGTTCTAATGTTTCAGGTTCTATATGTACCTGTCTGTTCTAATGTTTCAGGTTCTATCTGTACCAGTCTCTTCAAATGTTTCAGGTTCTACATGTACCAGTCTGTTCTAATGTTTCAGGTTCTACCTGTCTGTTCTAATGTTTCAGGTTCTATGTGTACCTGTCTATTCTAATGTTTCAGGTTCTACATGTACAAGTCTGTTCTAATGTTTCAGGTTCTACATGTAGCTGTCTGTTCGAATGTTTCAGGTTCTATGTGTACCTGTCTGTTCTAATGTTTCAGGTTCTACATGTACCAGTCTGTTCTAATGTTTCAGGTTCTACCTGTATGTTCTAATGTTTCAACTTCTACATGTACCTGTTTGTTCTAATGTTTCAGGTTCTATCTGTACCAGTCTGTTCTAATGTTTCAGGTTCTACCTGTCTGTTCTAATGTTTCAGGTTCTATGTGTACCTGTCTGTTCTAATGTTTCAGGTTCTACATGTACCTGTCTGTTCTAATGTTTCAGGTTCTACATGTACCAGTCTGTTCTAATGTTTCAGGTTCTATGTGTACCTGTCTGTTCTAATGTTTCAGGTTCTATATGGACCTATCTGTTCTAATGTTTCAGGTTCTACCTGTCTGTTCTAATGTTTCAGGTTCTATGTGTACCTGTCTGTTCTAATGTTTCAGGTTCTACATGTACCTGTCTGTTCTAATGTTTCAGGTTCTATATGTACCTGTCTGTTCTAATGTTTCAGGTTCTCTATGTACTTGTCTGTTCTAATGTTTCAGGTTCTACATGTACCAGTCTGTTCTAATGTCTCAGGTTCTATGTGTACCTGTCTATTCTAATGTTTCAGGTTCTACATGTACCAGTCTGTTCTAATGTTTCAGGTTCTACCTGTCTGTTCTAATGTTTAAGGTTCTATATGTACCAGGCTGTTCTAATGTTTCAGGTTCTACATGGACCAGTCTGTTCTAATGTTTCAGGTTCTATATGTACCAGGCTGTTCTAATGTTTCAGGTTCTACCTGTCTGTTCTAATGTTTCAGGTTCTATATGTACCTGTCTGTTCTAATGTTTCAGGTTCTTCTGTACCAGTCTCTTCAAATGTTTCAGGTTCTACATGTACCAGTCTGTTCTAATGTTTCAGGTTCTACCTGTCTGTTCTAATGTTTCAGGTTCTATGTGTACCTGTCTATTCTAATGTTTCAGGTTCTACATGTACCAGTCTGTTCTAATGTTTCAGGTTCTACCTGTCTGTTCTAATGTTTCAGGTTCTACGTGTACCTGTCTGTTCTAATGTTTCAGGTTCTATGTGTATCTGTCTGTTCTAATATTTCAGGTTCTATATGGACCTGTCTGTTCTAATGTTTCAGGTTCTATGTGTACCTGTCTGTTCTAGTGTTTCGGGTTCTACATGTACCTGTTTGTTCTAATGTTTCAGGTTCCATATGTACCTGTCTGTTCTATTGTTTCAGGTTCTACCTGTCTGTTCTAATGTTTCAGGTTCTACATGTACCAGTCTGTTCTAATGTTTCAACTTCTACATGTACCTGTTTGTTTTAATGTTTCAGGTTCTACATGTACCTGTTTGTTCTAATGTTTCAGGTTCTACATGTACCAGTCTGTTCTAATGTTTCAGGTTCTACCTGTCTGTTCTAATGTTTCAGGTTCTATGTGTACCTGTCTGTTCTAATGTTTCAGGTTCTACATGTACCTGTCTGTTCGAATGTTTCAGGTTCTATGTGTATCTGTCTGTTCTAATATTTCAGGTTCTATATGGACCTGCCTGTGCTAATGTTTCAGGTTCTACGTGTACCTGTCTGTTCTAATGTTTCAGGTTCTATCTGTACCAGTCTGTTCTAATGTTTCAGGTTCTACATGTACCAGTCTGTTCTAATGTTTCAGGTTCTACCTGTCTGTTCTAATGTTTCAGGTTCTATGTGTACCTGTCTGTTCTAATGTTTCAGGTTCTACATGTACCAGGCTGTTCTAATGTTTCAGGTTCTACATGGACCTGTCTGTTCTAATGTTTCAGGTTCTATGTGTATCTGTCTGTTCTAATATTTCAGGTTCTATATGGACCTGCCTGTTCTAATGTTTTAGGTTCTATGTGTATCTGTCTGTTCTAATATTTCAGGTTCTATGTGTATCTGTCTGTTCTAATGTTTCAGGTTCTACGTGTACCTGTCTGTTCTAATGTTCAGGTTCTATCTGTACCAGTCTCTTCAAATGTTTCAGGTTCTACATGTACCAGTCTGTTCTAATGTTTCAGGTTCTACCTGTCTGTTCTAATGTTTCAGGTTCTATGTGTACCTGTCTATTCTAATGTTTCAGGTTCTACATGTACCAGTCTGTTCTAATGTTTCAGGTTCTATATGTACCAGTCTGTTCTAATGTTTCAGGTTCTATATGGACGTGTCTGTTCTAATGTTTCAGGTTCTACGTGTACCTGTCTGTTCTAATGTTTCAGGTTCTATATGTACCAGTCTGTTCTAATGTTTCAGGTTCTACGTTTACCTGTCTGTTCTAATGTTTCAGGTTCTATCTGTACCAGTCTGTTCTAATGTTTCAGGTTGTACCTGTCTGTTCTAATGTTTCAGGTTCTATGTGTACCTGTCTGTTCTAATGTTTCAGGTTCTACGTGTACCTGTCTGTTCTAATGTTTCAGGTTCTATATGTACCTGTCTGTTCTAATGTTTCAGGTTCTATATGGACCTGTCTGTTCTAATGTTTCAGGTTCTATATGTACCTGTCTGTTCTAATGTTTCAGGTTCTACCTGTCTGTTCTAATGTTTCAGGTTCTATGTGTACCTGTCTGTTCTAATGTTTCAGGTTCTATATGTACCTGTCTGTTCTAATGTTTCAGGTTCTATATGTACCTGTCTGTTCTAATGTTTCAGGTTCTATCTGTACCAGTCTCTTCAAATGTTTCAGGTTCTACATGTACCAGTCTGTTCTAATGTTTCAGGTTCTACCTGTTTGTTCTAATGTTTCAGGTTCTACATGTACCAGTCTGTTCTAATGTTTCAGGTTCTACGTGTACCTGTCTGTTCTAATGTTTCAGGTTCTATATGTACCTGTCTGTTCTAATGTTTCAGGTTCTATATGGACCTGTCTGTTCTAATGTTTCGGGTTCTATATGTACCAGTCTGTTCTAATGTTTCAGGTCCTACGTGTTCCTGTCTGTTCTAATGTTTCAGGTTCTATATGTACCTGTCTGTTCTAATGTTTCAGGTTCTACCTGTCTGTTCTAATGTTTCAGGTTCTATATGTACTTGTCTGTTCTAATGTTTCAGGTTCTATATGTACCAGTATGTTCTAATGTTTCAGGTTCTACATGCACCAGTCTGTTCTAATGTTTCAGGTTCTACCTGTTTGTTCTAATGTTTCAGGTTCTACATGTACCAGTCTGTTCTAATGTTTCAGGTTCTATGTGTATCTGTCTGTTCAAATATTTCAGGTTCTATATGTACCAGTCTGTTCTAATGTTTCAGGTTCTATGTGTATCTGTCTGTTCAAATATTTCAGGTTCTATATGTACCAGTCTGTTCTAATGTTTCAGGTTCTACGTGTTCCTGTCTGTTCTAATGTTTCAGGTTCTATATGTACCTGTCTGTTCTAATGTTTCAGGTTCTACCTGTCTGTTCTAATGTTTCAGGTTCTATATGTACTTGTCTGTTCTAATGTTTCAGGTTCTATATGTACCAGTATGTTCTAATGTTTCAGGTTCTACATGCACCAGTCTGTTCTAATGTTTCAGGTTCTACCTGTTTGTTCTAATGTTTCAGGTTCTATATGTACCAGTCTGTTCTAATGTTTCAGGTTCTATGTGTATCTGTCTGTTCAAATATTTCAGGTTCTATATGTACCAGTATGTTCTAATGTTTCAGGTTCTACATGTACCAGTCTGTTCTAATGTTTCAGGTTCTATGTACCTGTCTGTTCTAATGTTTCAGTTTCTATATGTACCTGTCTGTTCCAATGTTTCAGGTTCTACGTGTACCAGTCTTTTCTAATGTTTCAGGTTCTACCTGTCTGTTCCAATGTTTCAGGTTCTATATGTACCTGTCTCTTCTAATGTTTTAGACATTTACTTGTTTTTATACTAGGAGGTTATAGTAATTGATTAAATCTTTTTCGGGTTCGTTTCCTGTTTTTGACTGTTAACCTTTTGTTGCACGTGTTTTGTCTCCTTCCACTGGGTTCTTTATCCTTTATGTTTGTTCTTTTTCTCTGTTTTCAAACTCATCAGTTCATGTTTTAGTGCATGCTGGCGTCTACGTGACCACAGTCGTTTCCCCAGTTTGTGCTGGTTTCTGCAGTTACTGTTTGATCACTGTGGTTATTTGGATCAGCAGAACTTTCATACTCCTTCCCGCTTCTGCATGATTAGCATATCCAATACGCACCAAAAGCTTTCTAGGTTTAGACACACCTGGGTGAGTGACGTGCGGAGGTTGGAAAGGTGGACCCGCTTACCCCAGAACACACCCGGAAATAGATCGCACGAACATACTGGAACATTAACACACATTAGAACGACAAAAGGACTTAAGTTTTCTGGTTTTGTGTGATTGAAGGCGGTTCTGAAACCTGAATTCTGAACTTGTTTTAATCATCTTTTGTTTTAACATCTCAGAACCAGGACCATGACGAGCTGATCTCAGTCGGATTAAAAACTGAATGTCTCCTGTTTGTTGGGGGGTTGCAGTCTCCGGATAGGTGAGTCCAAGCCGCAGGAACCACTTGTTGGTCCTGGAACGGAACTTTAGTTCGGGACTGAGTTGCACTCACACAATGCTAACTAGCGGGATAGCTTATCGTTGCTAGCTAGCTAACGTGACGCTTTTCAAAGTGCCTAAATGCAGTTAAATCCAACACTTCCGTCTCAGTTAGTGTCAGAAACAAACACGCATGGGTTTCTACATGTTGTCTCCATGAAACAGTGTCTTCATGAACACGGTGTCCAAACTTTTACGCTCTGTTCCTGGAGCTAAAGATCTGAACACCCAGACACTTCCAGATAAACCAACATGCTGTGAAAACCGTTTGTGAAGTGTTTGTCAGGTGATGCAGCTCCACAAACATTCAAACTTCCCTGTGTGAGAAGCGTTTGGATGTTGTGCACAGACACCAGGCCTGTTTACTGTCTTCAAGTATCATTAATATTACTGGTAACATTATTACGGTTATTATTACTGTTTGCAATACAGTTATTATTATAGTTAACAAAGACCTCCACCAGGTCTGTTAACCTGCAGGATGCTGATAGAAACTGGACTACTGGGTTGAAGAAGGAGGAGAGGAGGAAGGTGTGTTCATTGACAGAGAGACAAAAGGAAAGTCAAGAGTCTCAGACTGAGAGTTGGACTTGAATGTAGAGACTATGACAGGAAAAACTAGAGACATGATGCAGAGGAGGAAGGTGGACATACTATGTGTCCAGAGACCAGATGGACAGATATCAAGACCAGGAGTCTAGGAGAAGGATTTAATTTGTTCTATCATGGTGTTGATAGGAAGAGGAATGGAGCAGGAATTATCTGGAAAGAGTTTGTTCAGAATGTTCTGGAGATGAAAAGAGTCTCAGATAGAGGGACGAGTCTAAAGCTGGAACCTGAAGGTGTTTCATGTTGTCAGTGGGTGTGTCCCACAGGTAGGATGTGAGTTAGATGAAGGGATGCAGAGTATCTCCAGAGGTGAGAGAGTGCTGATTAGAGCAGACTTCAGTGGACATGTTGGTGCATGTAACAGAGGTGATGAGGAAGTGATGGAAGGTTTGGTCCAGGACAGGAAGGAAGGACAGATGGTGGGAGACTTTGTGAAAAGGATGGACATGAAGACTTACTTTCAGAAGAGGAACATAGAGTCACTTCTAAGAGTGGAGGTAGTGTTTCTTCCCAGAGTCATTCTAGTGGGTTCTAGCTGTGGACGGGGAGGATCTCCTGTAGAGGGTTCCAGCTGTGGGTGGATGGGTGGATGGATGGATGATAGATGATGGGTGGATGATGGATGATAGATGGATGGGTGGATGGATGATGGATGGATGGATGGATGGATGGATGGATGGATGGATGGATGGATGGATGGATGGATGGATGGGTGATAGGTGGATGGATGGGTGATAGATGGGTGGGTGGGTGGATGGATTATAGATGGATGGGTGGATGGATGGATGATAGATGGATGGGTGGATGGATGGTGGATGGGTGGATGGATGGATGGATGGATGGATGGATGGATGGATGGGTGGATGATAGATGGGTGGGTGGATGGATGGCTAGATGATAGATGGGTGGGTGGATGGATGGCTAGATGATAGATGGGTGGGTGGATGGATGGATGGCTAGATGATAGATGGGTGGGTGGATGGATGGCTAGATGATAGATGGGTGGGTGGATGGATTATAGATGGATGGGTGGATGGATGGATGATAGATGGATGGGTGGATGGGTGGATGGATGATGGATGGGTGGATGGATGGATGGATGGATGGATGATAGATGGGTGGATGGATGGATGGCTAGATGATAGATGGGTGGGTGGATGGATGGATGGCTAGATGATAGATGGGTGGGTGGATGGATGGCTAGATGATAGATGGGTGGGTGGATGGATGGCTAGATGATAGATGGGTGGGTGGATGGATTATAGATGGATGGGTGGATGGATGGATGATAGATGGATGGGTGGATGGATGATGGATGGGTGGATGGATGGATGGATGGATGGATGGATGGATGGATGGATGGATGATAGATGGGTGGATGGATGGCTAGATGATAGATGGGTGGGTGGATGGATGGCTAGATGATAGATGGGTGATGTGATAGATGGGTGATTGATGGGTGGATGATAGATGAGTGGGTGGGTGGGTGTATTATTTGTCAAACTTTAATATAAAAGATAAACTGATATTAATATAGTTTTTAAACAGAATGTGTTCTTAGATGTTTCTTTGAAATGAGCTGATGTTTGCTGTGGTGCGTTACATAATGTTAGGAAACATGTAACCTATGAATGACTGTGAGAGCTATGTAACCTGTCTTAAGTTTTATGGCAGTTGAATGTAACGTAACAACATGATGAAGAAACCTTAAAAACATTCAACCAAACAGGAATCACCAACTTAAGATAATTTTATAAACAATCAAAACATTTATTTTACTTTATTGTTGCAGAATCCTTCATGTTTTCATCACAAGAGATATCAGTCTTCTTATTATTTATTTACTTTCCTTCTTGGTACTTGTTGGTAGTTTGAGTTGTAATTATGTACGTAACTGTAAATTCAAGTAATATTTGTATTTTTTAATAAAACACCAGTAAATGGTTAATAATGATCAAGCCAAGCCAACTTTATTTATAAAGCACTTAAAAACAGCAGAGACTGACCAAAGTGTTGTACATTTAAAAACAGCAATATAAAATACACAAATTAGCAGTAAAACACCAATAAAACTATACTAATACATTCAAATATACTAATATGATTAAAAATCAAACAAGAGCCAATAAAACAGTAAAATCATAAAACCTCTCATGCTACGTTAAAAGCGAAGCTAAATAAGTGTGTTTTAAGAAGAGATTTAAAAATGAACAGTGAAGAAGCCTTCCTAATGTGCAGCGGCAATAAATTCCACAATTTGGGAGCAGCCACAGAAAAAGCTCTGTCTGCTCCTGAGTTTGCGGTTGACCCGCGGAACATCCAGGATTTATCCAGGTTTTATGACTCACTTTTTGTAGTTTCACTCTTTCAATCTTTAAGTTGTGCTCCTTGAGGTTGCACACTGCCTGTCTCCAAATATTAATTCATATTTTTGATCATTTGAAAGATTATTTAAAGCCTGTTTTTTTTCATCTCTAGCAGCACCATGGCGATGTGGATTCAAGCCCAGCAGCTTCAGGGTGATGCACTGCATCAAATGCAGGCGTTGTACGGGCAGCACTTCCCCATCGAGGTGCGACACTATCTGGCCCAGTGGATTGAAAGCCAGCAGTGGTAAGCAGAAAACCGGTGTACTGTGACTCATTATACCAGGGGTGTCAAGCTCCAGGCCTCGAGGGCCACTATCCTGCATGTTTTAGATGTTTCCCTGCTTCAACACACCTGATTCAAATGAACAAGTCGTTAACAGGCTTCTGCAGAACTTATTGAAATGCAGAGGATTTGAATCAGGTGTGTTGAAACAGGGAAACATCTAAAACATGCAGGATAGTGGCCCTCGAGGCCTGGAGTTTGACACCCCTGCATTATACAGTCAGGTCCAGAAACATGGACAGTAACATAGTTATCATGATTTGGGTTCTGCGTGTCACCACATTAAATCTGACATGAAACAGTTGAAGTTCAGATTTTCAGGTTTAATTCAATAACAAAAATATCCTCTGAAACATTTAGGAATTACAACTGTTTTATATAAAGTCAAAAGTAACTGAACAAATAAACATGACCATAAATAACATGTTCATGTTTAATACTTTGTTGTCAATGAGTGTCTGAAGTCTGGAACCCATGGACATCACCAGATTCTAGGTCTCCTCCTTTGTGATGCTTTGTGATTTCTGCTGATTGGAGCTAGCGGTTACCCGACATATTGACAGAATCTATAATTATGAGATGGATGTAGCCTGTCTGGCAACACTCAGACTAAAGGACTCGGTGAGATTAGATGTGATTCTGGAACAGAACCTCAGACTGCGAGCGGTTTTGGAACTTACTGCAAAGATTGGTGTGACTTTGGAGAAGCTGCAGATTTGGCTCGGTGAGGAGAAGGATTGATTGATCTGATTGATCTCGGTTCGGTCTGATTCGACTGTTTTGAGCTTACCACTGAAGGATCAGAAGATTCGCAAGGATGCCTGAAATGTTTCCACAGCCTGCCCCAAAAAACAGCTGCTTTTTTTAAACAGGCTTGGCCTTCAAGCCACATATTAATTCACCTGGAAGATGATGTAAACGAGGTCCTTGGCCCCCTCCAGCTTATGACGCCTGCGAGTCTGGAACCAACTATCCTAATTTCTCTCCTGTTCATCTGGGACAAAACTGCTTGTGTTGCTGCTTAAACCAGTTTGAAAACAAAAAGCTATTTATTGCACAAACCTGGATTTCTTCATTTAAAATACGTGTACACAAAAAAATATACTGAAGGCCCATTACTATAGAAGTCATTTCTATACATATTAAGATGATTTAAATCTCATCCTATAATCTGACATCCTCTATTTTCTAGGGATTCAGTGGATTTGGACAATCCAGGAGATGAGGCCAAAGCCAAGCGTCTGCTTGATAACCTGATGGCTGAGCTGCAGAAGAAAGCTCAGCTTCAGGGAGGAGAGGACGGCTTTCTGCTCAAGATCAAGTTAGGCCATTATGCCACACAGCTCAAGGTACCGTTATCTGCTGCCAGCTCCTGACTTGAGAATCTAGGATGTCCAAGTTGAACTGGGATGTGATGCAGGACTTTTCTGTTATTAGATTCTCATTTTAATATAACAAAAGTCCAACACAACCTGGACCTGAATAGTTTTTAGTTCTTCCTACTTCAGCTGATCTTATCAGCATCCCCAGTGGTCAGTGTGTGCTGAGGTCCTGGGGACTTTTTCTGATGATAAAACTGGTGAGCAGCAGGTTTCACTCCAGACCTGCCCATCACAGATAACAATATACACACACATTTAGGTCTAAAGTTAGTTTGGACTTCTAATGAACCTAACACACAGGATTTTGAGAGTATCTACAGACGTGGACCTTTTGCTCACATGCTTCAATTTAAAAAAATAAAGTCATGGAACAGGCCTGGACACACCCTGAAGACTTTCACTAATTGTTCTGTGAAGAACTTTGTCCTAAGTGTTTCTACTTGTAAATAATCTTTGTCTCTGTAGAATGATGATGTTTATTTTATCTACTGATATTTACAACAGAAGGATTGAAAGGACTTGCTGTGTATCTGACAAAATGAACATTTTGAGTTGCAGCTGTAAGTCAGACTGTAACTGTTTGTCTCTGCAGAGCACCTACGAGCGGTGTCCTTTTGAACTCGTGCGTTGCATCAAACACATCCTGCAGTCGGAGCAGAGGCTGGTTCGAGAAGCAACAAATGTATGTTTTAAAGATGTTCCTTTGTTTTCTGCAAAAGTCTATCAACAGCACATTTTATACGTTACTGTTTTAGATTATTTAATCCATACTGAAGAAAAGAAAAACTAAATTGAAAAAGATGTTTTTTTTGTGTAGTCAAGCTGTGGAAGTGGAGAAAAAGCCATGGACACTTTGTCCCACCGCCATCAGCAGATTAATCAGGCCTTTGAAGAGCTCCGACTGGCAACACAGGAAACTGAAAATGAACTGAAAAAGTTGCAGCACAGCCAAGAATATTTCATCATCCAGTACCAGGAAAACCTGCGTATCCAGGGTGAGAATGCCACATGTTCAAAATATTTAAGAACTAGAACTGTCTTTAACTGTGTCAAAAATACACTCACCACCATAAAGCTCTAAGTTTTACCAAGATTAAACATTCTATCATCTTTTCAACTTGAGGCTCTTGTCAGTTCCTACAAAATGAAAAGCTTGATACAACGAATATACTGTATATATTAAAGGCCTGGGCAATAACTCAATTAAATGAATTAATGAGAATTTTTAGTTGCGGGCGATTTAAATAACTAAATCTAGTTTTTGCGTCGTGGCGCTTTTTGGCTCCCTGGAGTTTCCATAGCGTTAGTTTCACATGGTTTGCTGCGACAGACGTGCAGCAAGAGACCTCACGCTTCAACATTTACCTAAGGCCCATCACAGTCAAATGCAGCAGCACCACAAACTCATTCTAACACCTGAAACAGAGACATCCAGTCAAATGATGAAAAACACCCGTCTCTCTGAGATGAACAAACACCTCAGTGACAAACAAACTTTAGCTAAACACAGCTAACTGTAGCTGAATCATTTGCACAAAGCACCCCCAATAACAGGAAAGAGAACAATCACTGAAGCGGTCGCTATAAGTTGTCCGTTGTTTGTACTTGTTGCTTTCCTTAATAAGTAGGTAGAAAATCTGAAGAAAATGGAATAAAAAAAATCAGAGATTTTATTTTTAAGCCATATCACCCATATATGATTATGATATACACTCACCGGCCACTTTATTAGGTACACCTGTCCAACTGCTCCTCAACACTTAATTTCTAATCAGCCAATCACATGGCGGCAACTCAGTGCATTTAGGCATGTACACATGGTCAAGACAATCTCCTGCAGTTCAAACCGAGCATCAGTACGGGGAAGAAAGGTGATTTGAGTGACTTTGAACGTGGCATGGTTGTTGGTGCCAGAATGGCTGGTCTGAGTATTTCAGAAACTGCTGATCTACTGGGATTTTCACGCACAACCATCTCTAGGGTTTACAGAGAATGGTCCAAAAAAGAAAAAATATCCAGTGAGCGGCAGTTCTGTGGGCGGAAATGCCTTGTTGATGCCAGAGGTCAGAGGAGAATGGCCAGACTGGTTCGAGCTGATAGAAAGGCAACAGTGACTCAAATAACCACTTGTTACAACCAAGGTAGGCAGAAGAGCATCTCTGAATGCACAGTACGTCAAACTTTGAGGCAGATGGGCTACAGCAGCAGAAGACCACGCCGGGTGCCACTCCTTTCAGCTAAGAACAGGAAACTGAGGCTACAATTTGCACAAGCTCATCGAAATTGGACAATAGAAGATTGGAAAAACGTTGCCTGGTCTGATGAGTCTCGATTTCTGCTGCGACATTCGGATGGTAGGGTCAGAATTTGGCGTCAACAACATGAAAGCATGGATCCATCCTGCCTTGTATCAACGGTTCAGGCTGGTGGTGGTGGTGTAATGGTGTGGGGAATATTTTCTTGGCACTCTTTGGGCCCCTTGGTACCAATTGAGCATCGTTACAACGCCACAGCCTACCTGAGTATTGTTGCTGACCATGTCCATCCCTTTATGACCACAATGTACCCAACTTCTGATGGCTACTTTCAGCAGGATAATGCACCATGTCATAAAGCTGGAATCATCTCGGACTGGTTTCTTGAACATGACAATGAGTTCACTGTACTCAAATGGCCTCCACAGTCACCAGATCTCAATCCAATAGAGCATCTTTGGGATGTGGTGGAACGGGAGATTCGCATTATGGATGTGCAGCCGACAAATCTGCGCCAACTGTGTGATGCCATCATGTCAATATGGACCAAACTCTCTGAGGAATGCTTCCAGCACCTTGTTGAATCTATGCCACAAAGAATTGAGGCAGTTCTGAAGACAAAAGGGGGTCCAACCCGTTACTAGCATGGTGTACCTAATAAAGTGGCCGGTGAGTGTATATATTTGATTTGATATGCCTTTATTGTCCCACGGGGGGGAAATTACATGGAGATACAGAGAACAGCTTGACCTTCACTCTCTGAGGCTGCCAGAGCTTGTGCTCGGCGCCAGTTGATCAGGCCGGCAAAGGTCACACAGGAGAATACATACATATATACATGTACATACACACGCACGCATAAGCCTATGTGAAGACCTGCCAACCTGTACGCAATTTGGCATCTAAATACGCGGGTACATCTCGCTCCTCTAAAGTACACTAAAAGCTGCGCACATGTGAGTTCTGAAAAAAAAAATGCTGGAGCGTGGTGAAGAAGTTTCAGCCAATCATCGCAGAAAATCAGAGAAAACAAAGTCTGCCTAACCTACAGCGTAACACCCCCGCCTCCCCGCTTTGTCCAGTGTCCTGCTGCCCGCTCCTTCTCTCCATCCTCCGGTTCCCTACTCGCTGCTGTTCTGGCGTTTAAAAAGGTAAATTCTCTCTGTGTGTGAGGACGCATGTGTGCAGGTCTGTGTGTGTCAGCGGACCGGCCAGCCTTAGGTGAATGTGAACCTTTACGTGTAAACTTACGGGCTCAACACACGGGCGGCGACAAACGACCTCCATAACTCATCGCTATTGCTTTGATAACCTTACGCGGGAGGCAACGAGTGGTCCGTCAATGAAACCTCTGCTGATTGGTCCCCGACTGGGCTGGCGTTGCTAGCCCACCTGTGAACGATACATGCACGAGCGCACGCACAAAATTTGCATGTCGCTTTATTAGTGATCAGCGCACAGCAACGCTGATCATTGATCACTGATTGTCACATGTTTTAACAGAGAAGGGAGGGCAAAAATAGTCTTTCTTAATCTCATTGACAAAAATCAAATATGTAATAAATTATCTGAATCTTACAACCAAAGTGGTCATTTGATGTGAAATGTGTAGAAATTATTTTTTGTATAGATTAAATTACTAAGTCCAATATATAGCCTACAGAAAATGTGTGTGTATTTTTGCCTTTACATATATATGTGTGTGTGTGGGGGGGGGGGGTTGTATTTCTGACCTTCTGGGGACCAGTTTCCTAATTTTTACTATCTTTCTGGGGTCCGAGGGTTCTTGTGGGGACCGAAGCCTGGTCCCCATGAGGGGGACTCCCCTTTTTAGGTTTAGGGGTTAGGTTTATAGGTATGGTGTGAATAGAGTTTTAGTTAGTCTTAGGGTTAGTTATAGATCAGTAATGGTTAAGGTTAGTAAAAGGGTTTGGGTTAGGTATAAATCTAGTTACTAAAATCAATGGAAGTCAATGGACGGTCCCCATAAGGATAACAAAACACACTTGTGGGTGTGTGTGTGTGTGTATCGCAAAATTCCGCAAGAAAAAGCCGCGCAACCCAAGTGGTACTCAAATTTTTTTGACAAAGTTGGCAGGTCTGTATATGTTAGAAAAAAAAACAAACAGTCCAAAACATCCAAATTAGGGCCAAATTGCATAGTGCCAATAATTAATCAGTCACTTCTCCACTCCGAGCCAAAACTGCAACTTCTCTAATGTGGCACCAGTCCTGCCAACGAGAACCAGCAGATCACCCAGTTTGCGGTTCAGCTCCAGGACCCCATCAGCCAGCTTGCGGTCTCGTTCCTGGACCTCCCGGTCCCGTTCAAGAATCACAGCCCGCTTGTCGCAGTACTGCACCGAGACTGCATCCAGTTTTCGGTCCAGATCTTTGAATCCTTTAGTCCAAGTGTTGCCAGATGCAGCCCATCCAATCCATAACTTTAGAATTTGTAGATACATCAGGTAACCACCAACATCGATCAGCAGGTACCCCATGATAAATAATCCAAATATGTAGACATCCTCCACGTCTTCGACAGCCAGAACAGACAGGCATACCATCTTCCACTCTCCCCAGGAATCCATGGTAAACCCGGCCGGGAGGGTCGACTCCGGGCATGACGGCTCCCCCTTTTTCAGCGTTAAGTTTGAAAAGACTTTATCCAATGCGTTGAGTGACCATGAAACCAGATTTGTTTTTGAATTTTCAGTTTGCAGCAGCCAGTACAGAGACACAGACACAAAGCCGGCACAGTGGGGTCACTTAGACACTTTAAGATTTGGTCAATATTTACTGTTGAACTGGAACTCATATGCAAGATGAACTCTTCATAGACCAGAAGAAGTTTAATAAAACTACAGGTATGCTAATGTTGTGCAACTTTGACAAACAATTTTTATTAATTTTTGTTTCAACATAAAGAATGCATAAAAAAAAACAATGTGAAGTGAGCTTCTCATGCTGCACTGTGACAGAACTCTGCACCTGTAATGGATATATCAGGTGTATTTCTTCTGCACATATCTCTAGGTGTCTCTGTACCATTGTCAAAAATTAGATTTTAATTAAAGGGACAGAAATAAATTTTGTCTGTTTTGAATCTACAGTAAAAAAAGTATTTGAACTCATTAAATTAGAAGTTTGTCCACAAAGAAATGATCTGTTTATCATTAAGTAGTTTGATAGTCTTAATTTTATGGTTTATTTAGTTAAATCATTTGAACAGTGAGAGACAACAAAACTTGGTGGCAACACCTTTGTTGGTGAGACGTCTCTTGTAGATGGCCATGTTTGGACACGTCTCGGGAGAGTTTGTTCTGCTTGTTGCGGATGCTGTCCAAGTCAAACATCGTGGCTAACTAGAACTACTACTACTACTACTACTACTACTGTCATTTAGCAGACGCTTTTATCCAAAGCGACTTACATTGAGAGAACATACAAGCAAGAATTCAAAGAGAGAACCTTCAGCTCCTTCCACTTATTTACTTTAGGATTCGGGTCTGGAGACTGACTAGACTACTTACTATGCTTAATATGCTTCTTTTTTAACAGATCCAGTTGCAGCAACTGCTGTCACCTTCCCACCCGATGTTGTAACCCATTCCTTAAAAAAAATGCCAATTAACATCTGGTACACTATCGGGGCGCCAGGCTCGTGACCCCTGCGTGCGCTCCGATGCCGTGAAAATTCCTCATCCAAATCCCCTCTGACCCCCGATCCTCTCCTGTAGCTCCTCCCACGAGAAGGACAACAAAGTCCTCAGTGCTCTGAACCAGCTGCTCGACCTGCTGACTCCGCCCCCCTCCACAGTACCAACCTCAATATTATGGACTATTTACAGTATTAGGCAACCTACAATGCTGCACGCTGCTCTGCAGCTATTGGCAGGTAGATGTAAACATAATACCAACGTCGTGCCCATCAGAATAAATATTTTATTATATTTTAATTTAAATATAATTGTTAAATACTGTATTTTCACTCTACACCCTTCTAAACACCCCATGGAGGTTTTATGTTGTTAAATATATTGTTTTAATGAAATTGTACCATATTCAAGCTTTAAAGCAAATTATAAACCCATTGTTTCTTTGTTAGTGGGCAAAAATTAGCTGAGGTTCACAAACTTTTTTCTCTTATTGTCTCTGCATATTGAAACTTGGGCTCTTTGCAGGTTTCTAGACAATCAATGTGGTTTAACTGACAGTAAAACACGTTGCCGTATTCCTCCAGTTATTTTGGACTGTTGTGAATTTTGTCAGAAATACATGCGATATAAAATTAAATGTAAGGGGTAAGTGTAGGTGTTAAAGGTGAGTTGTGTTTTGTAACATTCCACCTGTTCTCTGCTTCCTGCTTTGCTAGCCCAGCTGAGCAACTTGTCTACGCTGCCTCCAGCTGAGCGTACACAGCGGGAGACCGCCTTGCAGAGCAAACGAGCCACCATGGAGACCTGGCTCGCCCGAGAGGCCAGCACACTACAGAAATACAGACTTGTAAGGCGACTGAGAACTGATCACTAATTCACCTGCTTGTATTTAGTGTGTATAAACTGAAATTTGTTTATCTAAAGCAACACAAAACAAGCAGTCTCTTATACTTTCACTGACATGTTGCACGAGTGCTTATACCTGATTAACACAGACTGTTTGAGTGACAGCATCTGTGTATTATACCCACTAGTGTCTCAAGCTGTGAACGTTTTCCTGTCACCAAGAGGGACAATAAATGTTTTACAGTTGCTACTCTATTTAAAACACTTCCATGCTGCTGCATAGATCGGTTTATTGTTTGATAATTGTGTAAAACATTTAGCATGTACATTGAGAGAAGGAGCAGACTGGTGAGTGAAACTCAGTGTTAGTCTGGTTTTCAGCACAAAGCAGCAGTTCCTTTTATTCTACACAGTAACAGAATACTCAAAAAAATAATCTACAGCAAAGACCAGCGATGCTGCTGCTTTCCTCAGGACTGAGATGGCAGACGTGAAGCTTTTTTACTGAAATAAAGGACTGTGTAGTGCTGAATGGGGGAGGACCTGAATGATAAAGACTCTATTTGAAGTATGAGGGACTTGTTTTGCCGGGCTGATCTCTGCAGCGTGTCTGTAACATGTCTGCACATGTCAGAAGCTTTTCTAGTAAAGCTTGGATGACACAGTGTTTTGTTTGTTACTGTTTAGTAATACAGTGAGTTTCAAAAAGACGTTTCTTTTTGCAGGACCTGTCAGAACAGCACCAGAAGACTCTGGGTCTGCTGAGGAAACAGCAAACACTGATACTGGATGAGGAGCTCATTCAGTGGAAGAGAGGACAGCAGTTGGCTGGAAATGGAGGTCCACATGAGGGTGGACTGGATGTCCTCCAGTCCTGGTAAGTTCTGTTTTAACTCTATTAAAGACTTGTCAATATTATATGACAGGCACTGATTTTGAATGACAAGGTGTGTATCACTGTATCTTTGGTAGGTTCAGGTGCTATTTTTATCTTTCACCTGTTCAATAAATCTATTTCTTGTTTCACTCTGCTAAAGGTGTGAGAAGCTAGCTGACCTCATTTGGCAGAACCGGCAGCAAATTCGACGTTGTGAACATCTGACCCAGCAGCTTCCCCTTCCAGGCCCAATGGAAGAGCTCCTGAGCAAACTCAATGCTGACATCACTGACATCATCTCTGCCCTGGTCACCAGGTGGGAAACAATTCAGAGGGTTTTTATCTTCACAGTTTTTTCCTCATTTCTTCAGCAGAGTTTCATCCTCTAACAAACAGACATTGGTTTTAAAACTGATAATGGTTCTGGACTAGTTGATTCCAAAGTACCAGGTACTAAGCTTCTGCATAAGGAGTCCAGGTAGAGGTCTTTATGTAACACAGATCCGATCTCTCTGCTGGTTTCAATTAGAAGTGTTTGACACACTCCTTTACCACAATGTTATCTTTCATTTAGTCTGGAGTTTCTTGGTGGATTCCACCACCTCCATCTGTTAGCTTCAAGGTGTCCAATGTTTCTCATGTCCTGCCTCTCTGTTTCTGCTGCTACTCAATATTTTATACATGGAGAAAGTTTACAGCTACACGACTGAGTCCCGACACTTTTCTTTTCTTCTTCTGCTGCTTTTAGAAAGTTATGGATCTTCACTGTTTCTTTTTCTTTATCAACTTCAAATGTTATTGTAGCAACAGCTTCTGAAGTAAATGGTAAATGGTGTGTACTTGTATAGATGCTTTTCTTAAGTCAGACGACTCCCAAAGTTCTTCAAACTACAGTTTGTCATTCACACGTTTGGTGGTGATAAACTACACACATGTTGTAGCCACAGCTGTCCTGGAACACACTGACAGAAGCGAGGCTGCCAGACACCACCAAACAGCCACCGGACCCTCAGACCACCACCAAACAGCCACCGGACCCTCCGACCACCACCAAACAGCCACCGGACCCTCCGACCACCACCAAACAGCCACCAGAATCTGACCTGCTGTTGAATCAGAACCGTCAAAATGGGCAGAAGCGTCCATGTTCTTTAACAAGTATTCATAGGTAACAAACCTGTTTCGTTACCTATTGGCTACTAGCCTTTCAATCACACTTGTACTGCTAAAAGTAACAATAAACAGCTCTTTACCATCAATGATCCCAACATGTTCGAAGAAATAAAGTTGTAGTAGTTCCAGAAAAATCTCCAGCGATGTCAATAGTAAACAAACAAATGGGGGATTTCCTTGTAAATTCCTAATGCTGTTGAGAGGGGCGGGGGAGGCTACAACGCATGCGTACTACTTGAAAAATGACAAACAGCCGTTGAGCTTCTCATTCGGAGCAAAATCCTCTTTACCACCTTTAATGTAACATTGTAAATGATTAAATCCATCTCTCCGGCGGGGTCATAGAGTGGGGCAAAAAAGTATTTAGTCAGCCACCAATTGTGTAAGTTCTCCCACTTAAAAAGATCAGAGAGGCCTGTAATTTTCATCATAGGTATACCTCAACTATGAGAGACAAAATGAGGAAAAAAAATCCAGAAAATCACATTGTCTGATTTTTAAAGAATTTATTTGCAAATTATGGTGGAAAATAAGTATTTGGTCAATAACAAAAGTTAATCTTAATACTTTGTTATATAGCCTTTGTTGGCAATGACAGAGGTCAAACGTTTTCTGTAAGTCTTCACAAGGTTTTCACACACTGTTGCTGGTATTTTGGCCCATTCCTCCATGCAGATCTCCTCTAGAGCAGTGATGTTTTGGGGCTGACGCTGGGCAACACGGACTTTCAACTCCCTCCAGAGATTTTCTATGGGGTTGAGATCTGGAGACTGGCTAGGCCACTCCAGGACCTTGAAATGCTTCTTACGAAGCCACTCCTTCGTTGCCCGGGCGGTGTGTTTGGGATCATTGTCATGCTGAAAGACCCAGCCAC
>SSNP01000150.1:507839-522352 GCA_006937955.1 Pachypanchax playfairii | reverse complement strand
GCAACGAAGGAGTGGCTTCGTAAGAAGCATTTCAAGGTCCTGGAGTGGCCTAGCCAGTCTCCAGATCTCAACCCCATAGAAAATCTCTGGAGGGAGTTGAAAGTCCGTGTTGCCCAGCGTCAGCCCCAAAACATCACTGCTCTAGAGGAGATCTGCATGGAGGAATGGGCCAAAATACCAGCAACAGTGTGTGAAAACCTTGTGAAGACTTACAGAAAACGTTTGACCTCTGTCATTGCCAACAAAGGCTATATAACAAAGTATTAAGATTAACTTTTGTTATTGACCAAATACTTATTTTCCACCATAATTTGCAAATAAATTCTTTAAAAATCAGACAATGTGATTTTCTGGATTTTTTTTCCTCATTTTGTCTCTCATAGTTGAGGTATACCTATGATGAAAATTACAGGCCTCTCTGATCTTTTTAAGTGGGAGAACTTACACAATTGGTGGCTGACTAAATACTTTTTTGCCCCACTGTACCTTCTGTCATCTCACTGAGGAACATGCAGGAAATGTATGATGGGAACATTCGTGAACACCTCTTCTTAACTTTCATCAGTATCAAGTTACATCAGTCAGCATTGTGGGTTTTTTCATTAATTAAAGTCGAACAACAGTTTGTCTAGGTGTGTATTTCAGGTTTACCATAGCAACAAGCAGTCAGACTAGCAGCTTCTTCTGAACTTGTAGAGTGAGCCATGTGTGTTGACTGCTGATCCAACCACAGCTTTCTTCTTACCACTCTTCCATAAAGGCCAGATTTGTGCTGTGCATGAGTAATAGTTGACCTGTGGACAGATTTCCCCACCTGAGACGTGGATCTCTGCAGTTCTTCCAGAGTCACTATGAGCCTCTTGCCTGTTTCTCTAATCAGGGCTCTACATGTTTGGCCTGTAAGGGGTGTTGATACAACTGATATCAACATCAATAACCAAAAGCTGATTTAAAGTAATGGGCTTTCAGATGAGATTTGAATGAATTCTTATGGAGAGAGGGAAATTGTTCCATAAAGTAGGACCAATAAATGAAAAAGCTCGTTCACCATGAGGTTTATAGTTCATACATGGGGTTTGTAATAGCAGATGTTCAGCAGATCTTAATGCACAGGAGGGGTTGTAATTAATGAGCAGTTCAGAGAGATATAAAGGAACCAGATTATGAAGTGATTTGTAAACAAAGAGTAGAATTTTAAATTGAATGCAGTATGAAACAGGAAGTCAATGAAGTTCTCGGATTGTTGTAGCACGTTTTTTTGAAGTGAAGAGAAAAGCCTCTGTTTTACTGTCATTTAGAAGTAGAAAGTTGGAAGCCAGCCAAGTTTTCACTAATGATAGACACTCCAAAATGGAATGGGTCGGGTCATGATGATTAATGGAAAGATAGATTTGACAGTCATCAGCATAGATGTAATAATTGACCTTGTGTTTCTTCAGAACAAAACCTAGTGGGAGAAGATAAATGGTGAAAAGAAGGGTCCCAGTATTGAACCCTGGGGGACACCACAAGTGGGCAGAACAGATGAAGAAGAGTAATTATCTATGCAGACACTGAAACTCCTGTCTGTCAGATATAAACAAAACCAGTCCAGCACTACACCTTTAATACCAACCCAGGAGTCCAAGCGCTCGATCAGGATGGAGTGATCAACAGTGTTGAATGCTGCTGAGAGGTCAGGAAGTAGACACATGATTTTAGTAATGAGCTGTTATCTTTTAAGAACATAGCCCAGGAGAGAGCAGCATCCATGTGGACAGTTCAGAGGTTTTAAGACATTTTAAATGTACGAAGGAAAAGTCCCTGATGGCATTGGAGGTGGATCCTCTGAAACTGTGCTGAACATTTTATATTTTATTTTTAACAAGTCTCTTTATTTATACTCTGTGCCTCGTTTTTGAAAGGATTCTATTATTGTGTCTGTGCCAAAAAACAAAGTCTCTCACTGACTTAAGACCTGTGGCACTGACGTCCATTATTATGAAGTTGTTAATCAGTAAGGACAAACTTTGAGAAACTGGACCCACTCTAGTTTGCTTACAGGCCCAAGAGAGGCGTGGACATGAACCTTCTCAACATGATCTACACAGATTTAGAAGGTGGAGGAGCTGCAGTATGTTCAACTTCTTGCTATTGTTAGTCAATCAATACAAATACCTAATAACAAACTGACCTTTGATTCACAAATTGACACTGTGTGTAAGAAGGACATCAACATATGATCAGGAACTTTGATGTCAACGAGACTTTTCTGTGGATGTTTTATTGAATCAGTTTTTACTTTTTCTTCTGTGGGGTGGTTCGATTCCCTCACGCTTAAAAATAAAATCAGATTACAAAGTGTTGTTAAATTGCAAAATTGCACATCACACGGTAGATCTTCACATTCTGTATTCCCCCGGGGGATAATAAAGAACCTTAAACCTTGATCTGTGTTGGTGTTGCTGCTCTGGGTTTGGCCTTTATTCTTATTCATGGATGAAGACACTTGATTTGAATGATCCATGTACCAACATGTCATGTGCTCTGTGTTTTTCAGCACTTTTATCATAGAGAAACAGCCCCCCCAGGTCCTAAAAACCCAGATCAAGTTCACAGCCACAGTACGACTTCTGGTGGGCGGGAAACTCAACGTCCACATGAACCCCCCACAGGTCAAAGCTGTCATCGTCAGTGAGCAGCAGGCCAAAGCTCTGTTAAAGAATGAAAGTACACACAGGTAAGAATCGCTGCAGCCTGTAAAGACGTCTATCAGAGGCTAATTATTCACTTATTTGATGAATAAAATAAAGAAGTATTTGTTTCTTTGTAAAATGAGTTTTGTTTTAAACACAATTTGAAACGGTGAATTAATCTGATGTTTTTTCTTTTTGCTTGTTAGTGAGAGCAGCGGGGAAATCCTAAACAATAACTGTGTGATGGAGTATCATCAAAGCACCGGCACCCTCAGTGCACACTTCAGAAACATGGTAAGGTGTACGCTCTCTGTGTTGGATTGGAGCAGCACACACAAGCGTTCCTGTAGTTTATGTGATTACAGTAACTTTATAATAATCATTTAATTTGCTTTCTGTGTTACTTTGAATCCAGCTGCCTCGTTGCTCAGGGATCACAGCTGTTGCACTCTGTGTTTGATTCAGGTGTGAGGATATGAGTCGACAGGTGGGGAGGCAGCAGTTCTAGTCTTATGAGTCTCAGTAGTAACTGAACAGCCTGCTTGGTGCAGATCTTTGTGGTCCAGGTTACCCTGGACATGCAGCAAAAACCTACTGTTCTGTCTGCAGGTTGACTGAGTCAGAGATGCTGCCTTAAACCAAGTTTCAGCTAAAACAACATTCAGCTGTTCATGTTAGTTCCTGAAAACCATCCCCATCTCTGACACCTGTACCCTCTGACAAACGATAAAGTCACCTGAGTAATGAGTTCTGGATTTGAACTGCCAGACTTCACCAATATAATTTCTTTCCACAGAAATATTTTTATTAAAAAAGCACAGAGTTGCAGGGGTCAATATTATACCTCCAGTTTGACATCATCAAAATACCTGAGCTGTGGTTCAGGCGGTAGAGCAGGTCCATTCTGAAGACCTGAACCCTGGAGGCCCGCTTCATCTAGTACAAACAATTAACTTAAAGGATGAAAACTGGTTGTTGACATAATTAAAGAGATCCTTACAGGTTTCTGTGCTGTGTCCAGACCTTCGAGACAGTCTGAGGGAAGACATGAACAACAATCTGATTGTCAGTGGCGGGTGTTTAATTTTAACGTGCTGCCTTTTATACTTGCTGTATTATAATCTGTTAAAGAGCAACTCGCCCTCAAAACAGCTTTTTTCTGCTTATAAACTGTATTAGTGGGTCTTTAATGCAATATTTCAGTTTCTGGGCATTTTTTGACATTTTCATGTAAACTTGTTAAATTCTACACTTTTTGGTCTAAAAATGTCTTGCCCTTAATGCCACACCTCCAGGGGTATAAAACCATCTCTCAGACACACTCGCCTCTGCCCACCCGTTGTCTCCAGCTTCTCCCCAAAGAGCTGCACACAGGGATTTAGAGCAACTGGCTGAAAACTACAACAAAGAGAATAACTAATATCAGTAAAAGAATAATGAAATCAGGTTAAAGACTTCCCTGCAGTGGTTGTGATTGTGTGGATGTGATTTATAGACGTTATAATGTCATCATGCTCGGGTTACCGCTCTGCAACACAGCACAGTCACACTGGAGCTAATATAAACACGGAGAAGTGCTACATGTCCATCACAAGTCAAAACTGCCTCTTCCCCAGGGTCTTAAAGAGGCCATTTCATACAAATTTCAGGACTTTGTGGTTATTTCTTAAGTATTAACCAGTAATATGAAACATTTTATATCTAAAAACGTCAGGAAACACTGATTAATAGACCTTTCAATCTGTCTGCATTAAAATTCGGGTGGTTCCGGCTCCTTCCGTCAAGCTGCTTCGTCAGCAGAACGTTCATATTCATTGTTCGAATTTGCTGGACTCTGATTGGCTAACAAACTAGCCTATGAGAGCAAGGTATACTGTTTCCTGCCTCGCTGTCTTTATATCTAAACAAAATGAATGAGTTCAGTCTCCACTGATATGGCTCTGGACGGCTGGTTCATGACTTTGTGGTTATTTCTTCAGTATTAACCTGTAATATGAAACATTTCATATCTAAAAAACGTTAGGAAACACTGATTAACAGAGCTTTCAATCTGTCTGGGTCTGAGACAGAGGAGGTTCCAACCAGGATCTCCTGTAATTTCAGGGTCTTTCATTGTGCTTGAAGCTGGTCCGGTGGTTGGTGGGCCTGCTGGCTCACACAGACCCGCTTGTCCTCTAAGCACCATGATGATTGTGTTGCTGTTGTGTGTCTGATTGGCATTTGTGTGTTTTCTGTTTATTTACAGTCACTGAAGAGAATCAAGCGTTCAGATCGTCGCGGTGCAGAGTCGGTGACAGAAGAGAAATTCACCATTCTGTTTGAGTCCCAGTTCAGCGTCGGGGGTAACGAGCTGGTCTTCCATGTCAAGGTTACCCAGATGAGACTTTGGATTTTCTTTAGTTATTTGAATTTGACTTGTTTTCTGTTTATTTATCGATGGTACACCAGTTGTTGAAGTGAAACTGACCTTATTCTGGAGTTCGGTGGTGTTTTTTAGCTTGACCTGACCTCTGTGTAGAACCAGATGAACTGAAAGGGTTTCTGAAGGCTCCTGTTCATCTGCTTGTGTCTTTGTTTTGTGTGGAACCTGCAGACCCTGTCTTTACCTGTTGTTGTGATTGTCCACGGCAGTCAGGATAATAATGCTACAGCAACAGTTCTGTGGGACAACGCCTTCGCTGAGCCGGTAGGAGGTTGTTTACAGTCTGAGTTTATCTGTTGTTTTTAGATCTGGACCCTGACACGCCTCCAACATTACAATCCTCCTTACATGTGTAAATGATCACAGAATCAGGTCCAGATAACATTCCAGTCGTCCTCGGATCTCGGAAATTCGAGATAAGTTAGCTGGAAATTATACAATGAACTCAGAATTCCGAGCTGTGAACTCTGAGGTTTCAGAGGACCCTGAGATCCTACATTTTAAGAGGTCATTTCATACAAATTTCAGGAATTTGTGGTTATTTCTTAAGTATTAACCGGTAATATGAAACATTTTATATCTACAAAATGTTAGAAAACCCTGACTAACAGACCTTTCAATCTGTCTGCATTAAAATTCGGCTGGTTCCGGCTCGTTCCGTAAAGCAGCTTAGGCTGCTTCGTCAGCAGCTCGTTCATATTCATTATGCAAATTTGCTGGACACAGATTGGCTAACAAACTAGCCTATGAGAGCAAGGTATGCTGTTTCCTGCCCCCGCTGCACATGGGAACAGCGCACGTAATCTCTTCCTGTTTGATACGTCTTATGCTAACAGCTTTTAGCTAGCAACATGCTAGGCGTGGTTTCTGCTGGAGCTGATGAATACTAACGAACAAAGGAGCTGTGACGAAACAAGTACCGGCCGTTGGAACTCGGGAGAACTCGGGTTTTATCACCACCTGCGTAGTTTGAGAGATAAAAACTAAAAGAGAAGTTGTTGACCTGTTTTCACACCCACTATGAAGGTAAGAACACCTGTGGAGCTAAAATATTCAACAGAAACCTCAGAAAAACAGTTTTTTGTTTGCTATGTAAGTAGCACCGAGTAGCTAGTATTGTTGTTACAGATAATTACGTTGTTGCAAAGCTGAAAATAAATATGAAAACCTGCAAACTTTGCAAAAAATTGACTGGTGTTTATGGTTTTTACTATAGGTGCAAAGAATACTTGGTTATAAGTTCTTTGTACTGAGAGAGCAACAACACGCAGCTTTGCTGGTGGCATCCATTTTTTCCGAATTGTTTTTCCGAGTGGTTGCTGGAACACAAAACGAGCTCCTTACGTCATGTCCATGTCGGAAATTCCAAGTTCCGAGGACGACTGGAATGCACCAAAAGTCTAGGTGCTACCAAGAACTAAAGACCCTCTTCAAGTCAACACATATTTAAACACATCTGAAGATGGTCAAATTTGGGCTGCAATAAATTCTTTATTTGGAAGTATTTTATAAATTCCTGTGTTTAGCTACCAAAAGAAAACAAATCTTTATTATTCAAAAATGAAGCTGTTTGATAGTTGATCTTCAGTGTGTATGTGAGATAAACGTGTTTGATCGTTGCTACTGTTGTTTTGCCTCAATCAGGGCAGAGTACCATTCATTGTGCCTGACAAGGTTCTGTGGCCTCAGCTGTGTGAAGCCCTAGACATGAAGTACAAGGCAGAGATGCATAGTGGGCGTGGCCTGACAGAAGATAACCTGGTCTTTCTATCACAGAAGGCTTTTACAAGCAGCAGTAACAACCCTGATGATTTCTGTAACATGACGATATCATGGGCCCAATTCAACCGGGTAAGCTAACGGCAGTTAACCGGTTCAAATCAGACGCTTGGCCAGTGTGTGTTTTTATAGTATTATAAGTATAATAACATGATGATATAATAATCTATATGTATTTATTAAAAACATGTTTTATACATGTTGTTCACCTGGTTAAAGATATGAAACAAATCAAGTACAAAGTCAAAAGTATTTTTCATGCCTGAAGAAAAAATACAGATTTTTTAATCTTGACTGAGGATATTATATTAAGCTGATTGGAGGACGATCCAGCAAGTGTCTGCCTTTGATGATTTGTTTTTAGCCAGTCACAGTAAATCAAGCTCTTCCAAATCCATTTGGTAGTAAAACACACACATCATTACCACTGAGAAAAGCAAAACACATCTTTACTATCAAGAAATGATCAAAGTTCTTACCTTTGCTCATTTTTCAATGAAGAAATCATCTCTAGTTCTCCTAAAACAGATTAAGTATCCGCTTTTATGCATATGTCCACCAGAGCAGCCATATTTGTTTTGCTTCGCCTGCCTGGACACTTGCTGCCAATCATACCTGAACACCTGCCCCAAAGCACAATGCTAACACATAATTGGTGCAAACGTTTTTTTGACCGAAATAGACGGTTGTCAATGGAGCATTTCAAGACGGATTTTCATGGGTTTGGAAAACTCCAAATCTCACGAGAATCCGTCTTGCAGCGCAAGGCTATAGAATTCATGCACAAAAAGGTAAAACAATTAAAAAATATATACTATTTATATATGCCATAAATATATTGAATTCACTATGTAGCCTTTAGAGAAGCATGTCTTGGACATTTGAGAATCTACACAAGCCTGAAAGCAAAGGGGGAGTTCTGAGCTTGTTTTCTGATTCTTGTTTGGCTTCAACTACAAGCTCAGTTGGAAGCCACCGGAACCGACCTGGACGGACTCCAGATGGAAAACATTCACATTTATACAAACTTCTGCAGGAGTGCCTTAGTGTTCCAAAATGAATCACTCAGTGTAACAGTGTGCCAAAATGAACCACTCAGTGTATCAGTGTCCCAAAATGAACCACTCAGTGTATCAGTGTTCCAAAATGAACCACTCAGTGCCTCAGTGTTCCAAAATGAAAATTAAATGAAATGATGTTATTTTATATGTCCAAGCACACAGGCTTCTGCACCTCGTGGAAACCAATAGGATTCTCCTGGATTTGGATCGTTTTCCAAACACACCCATTTCTCAAAGACAGTGTTGTCCAACAACCAGTCCAGTAATCCTCCAGCTCTGATTTTTCCACCAGGCTTGTGCATAAAAACAGAGTGAAGAATGCTTCCATCTTCTGGACTGTGATATCATAAAAGTCCTGGGGTCTCATTTATAAAACTTTGCGTAGAATCCTTACTAAAACCATACTTAAGCTCAGCAAAAAAAAATCTACTTACGTCAAGTAAGTTTGGGACCTATAAAACATGGCATATGCATAGCTGCACGCAATCTCCACTTTATAAATCACACTTTACTTAGAAATGTGCTCAGGTGTTTCTGGATCACATCCCGCCCTCAACACGCCCACTTTCTGCGGTAAATGGTCAATGCAAAGTGCTTTGTGCATATACATGAGCCGGCTCGTTACAGCATTTCACCAATAAAGATAGCGACCGCAGATCAAGGAAGCGCAACTTCACCGAAGCAGAAATGGAGGTACTTGCGGGTGAGGTGGAAAAACAAAAGGAAGTGCTTTTTGGAGGTCACAGCAGTGGCATAACAAATAAGAGAAAATCCACGGCGTGTCAAAGCCATCAATGCTTTGAGTTCTTCAGAGAGATCTGTAGTCGATATTTTAAAAAATGGTCCGATCTGAATGTGGAGGCAAAAAAAAGATGGCTTGACATCGCCAAAGTGTGTCTGCCACTGACGCCCTGGCACCTCTGATCCCCCACCGCTCGCTGTTAGGATTTCAGCCGAACAGGCAAGTGTGCATGGCATCGTGTCGGAGAAGGAGGGAGACACTGACCATGCAGAGGAGACTTAAGACTTTTATTAATACAGATCAAATGTGTCTGTCATTAAAATATGAAACAAAACCAAATCTCGTTGTTTCCCCCCCATTGACTCTGGACGAGGCGTCCAACGAGGCATCCCGGGCGGCGATCAAGGATGTGGCTGCAGGGTCGTCCTGTCCCACCAGTGCGCCTCAGGCGCATGGCGCACCTGTAGGTGGCCGGGTGCTAACTGACGCTGTCCTGCAGGCACGGAAGGACATGATTAGTGCGGTAAATGAAGGGCATGAAGAACTGCACAAAATATGTGATGTCCTGACTGAAATTTCAGGCACACTTGAATTAAAAATTGAAAAAAAAAAAAATCATGCCTTCTGTGTTGGTCCTGTAAATGACGCATGACATTTTGTCTCAATCTGGCCCCCAGCTGATATTACGCATGTCGGGGCGGGGTGTGTGTGTGTGTGTGGGGGGGGGTTGTTGTTCTGTACGAAGCGGTACAATCAATAATGCTGCTGGAATAAATAATTTTATTCTTCTCAGCAGCAGCACTGCAGGTGCTCTCCATGTCCAAAATGTGCATAAGCCAGGTTCTTAGTCAACTTAAATTTGCACACATTTTCCGGCTACGTTTTTTTTTTTATAACTCCCAAAGTTTGCGTGGAAAGTTGCTTACGCAGTTTTCCGACCCCGTTTTGTGCGTAAGCAAGCTTTATAAATGAGACCCCTGGACTCTTGATCTGGGCTTCATAGATTGACTGGTCAGGTGCTGGTGGACATATGTGTTGGTTTGTGTTGTGATCAGTGTCCAGAAAGACAGACAGGAACATCAACAGGTTCTGCATTGATCCGATCCTTCTCTCTGAGGGGATCTACAAGCTCTTAAAAGCTCTAGAACCTGGACACCAAACACATGTTCAATGTGCAAAACCTGCCAGTGTCATCTTCAGCAAATATCTTACCTGGTCAAGACAGATTACTTTACAAAGACGTGACGGCCTGGAGCTGAACCGCTGTCTCTCAATCTCGAAGGCGGGCTTAGCCAGTTGAGAGAGAACCAATCAGAGAAACCCGGAAGTGACGCAACATATGTGACGCTAAAGCGGATACACGCGAGGCTGAAGAAAAACAAAAGGTTTAGTGAGCGGAGCCGTAATGGTAGCTACAGAGCCATGGTTAATGGAGGAGAAAAGACAAATATTAATGACGGTTTACGCTTTTGTGTCCAAAACATACGAATACGAGGTGTCATTGCACACTCGGTTCGTATTTGACCGCCCCAATCAAACACTGTGCAAACACAAAAGTAAACACTTAATCCACAGCCGAGTCCGCCATGTTGAATGTTGTGCTCTGGGTGGAAAACGCTAGTTCCATGTTTTCAGGATGACACACAAGAAACGTGATACGTATGTAATTGGTCCGCCATAAAATTTGACGCGGAAATGATCGGGTGCGGCTCCGGTGTCAGACGGCTTATTTTCTCATCCTCTCCTCTTATGGGGCAGCTCACCTGGTGTTGTGCCAACATGATGGAACCTGCTCTGTTCTCCTGCTTTAGGTGGAGGACGACCCTTCCTCACTCCCGTTTCAGGCGTTGACGCTTGAAAAGCTTGAAATGCTCTTGAAGCGGCATGTCAACCAATCAGAGCGTCTCATCGTAGTGACGTACCTGAATGAAGCAGGAAGTCTTCAAACAGGGTGGGGGACAGACGGAAGTAGCGCTGGAAGCAAACCTCATCCATATGTAGCTCCTGGAGCAAATGGTTGAACTCCTCAAACTCAAAACACATCTGAAGAATGGGGTGTATCCACAAACGGAGTAAATAAAGCCAAGCTACTCTCTCTATATGATCCTCCATATCTCCGAACATCCGATAACAAAGGAAGCCCCGCCTTCGCGCTATTTTGAACGGTCAAGTGTTATGAGCTTTAACGCCTATGCGCTCTGACTGGCAGGCGTTATGAGCTTCAACTTTCAAATGTCAAACTTGGAGTGTTATGAGTGTTGCTTGACGTCGACAAAGTGGCCGGTGTGAACGCACCGTAACAGTCCACTGTCTATCTTCCCACTTATCTTACTGACAAAAATATTGTCGATCAAAGTGGCACTGTCCTTCATTATTCTACTAGGCTTTTGAATGAATGGATTAAAACGAAAACTAAACATTGAATCAATAAATTCTGCTGTCTTATGATCATTTACCTTCAATACAGTGGGGCAAAAAAGTATTTAGTCAGCCACCAATTGTGTAAGTTCTCCCACTTAAAAAGATCAGAGAGGCCTGTAATTTTCATCATAGGTATACCTCAACTATGAGAGACAAAATGAGGAAAAAAAATCCAGAAAATCACATTGTCTGATTTTTAAAGAATTTATTTGCAAATTATGGTGGAAAATAAGTATTTGGTCACCTACAAACAAGTAAGATTTCTGGCTTTCACAGACCTGTAACTTCTTTAAGAGGCTCCTCGGTCCTCCACTCGTTACCTGTATTAATGGCACCTGTGTGAACTCGTTATCAGTATAAAAGACACCTGTCCACAACCTCAAACAGTCACGCTCCAAACTCCACTATGGCCAAGACCAAAGAGCTGTCAAAGGACACCAGAAACAAAATTGTAGACCTTCACCAGGCTGGGAAGACTGAATCTGCAATAGGTAAGCAGCTTGGTGTGAAGAAATCAACTGTGGGAGCAATTATTAGAAAATGGAAGACATACAAGACCACTGATAATCTCCCTCGATCTGGGGCTCCACGCAAGATCTCACCCCGTGGGGTCAAAATGATCACAAGAACGGTGAGCAAAAATCCCAGAACCACACGGAGGGACCTAGTGAATGACCTGCAGAGAGCTGGGACCAAAGTAACAAAGGCTACCATCAGTAACACACTACGCCGCCAGGGACTCAAATCCTGCAGTGCCAGACGTGTCCCCCTGCTGAAGCCAGGACACGTCCAGGCCCGTCTGCGGTTTGCTAGAGAGCATTTGGATGATCCAGAAGAGGATTGGGAGAACATCATATGGTCAGATGAAACCAAAATAGAACTTTTTGGTAGAAACTCAACTTGTCGTGTTTGGAGGGGAAAGAATGCTGAGTTGGATCCAAAGAACACCATACCTACTGTAAAGCATGGGGGTGGAAACATCATGCTTTGGGGCTGTTTTTCTGCAAGGGGACCAGGACGACTGATCCGTGTAAAGGAAAGAATGAATGGGGCCATGTATCGTAAGATTTTGAGTGAAAACCTCCTTCCATCAGCAAGGGCATTGAAAATGAGATGTGGCTGGGTCTTTCAGCATGACAATGATCCCAAACACACCGCCCGGGCAACGAAGGAGTGGCTTCGTAAGAAGCATTTCAAGGTCCTGGAGTGGCCTAGCCAGTCTCCAGATCTCAACCCCATAGAAAATCTCTGGAGGGAGTTGAAAGTCCGTGTTGCCCCAAAACATCACTGCTCTAGAGGAGATCTGCATGGAGGAATGGGCCAAAATACCAGCAACAGTGTGTGAAAACCTTGTGAAGACTTACAGAAAACGTTTGACCTCTGTCATTGCCAACAAAGGCTATATAACAAAGTATTGAGATTAACTTTTGTTATTGACCAAATACTTATTTTCCACCATAATTTGCAAATAAATTCTTTAAAAATCAGACAATGTGATTTTCTGGATTTTTTTTCCTCATTTTGTCTCTCATAGTTGAGGTATACCTATGATGAAAATTACAGGCCTCTCTGATCTTTTTAAGTGGGAGAACTTACACAATTGGTGGCTGACTAAATACTTTTTTGCCCCACTGTAGATCAATGTTAAAATAACCACAAAAAAGGTCACCTTCCCTTTGTGTTTTCCAAGTATTTCAAAAATATCTTTGTTGAACTGATCAGTACAGGATGCTGGTGTGCGATAAATGCAGCTAACTAAAATATTTTTTGATCTTTCGACCTGAATTTCAATAGTTAATTCCATCAAGTCATCAGTCACAACAGTCATATTATTAACAAGTTTACATTTGAGACCCAAACTAACAAATACAGCAACACCTCCACCTCTTTTATTCATCCTGTTTGGCCAAAACATTTCATAACCCTCTAAGAAGCGCTATGTCATCATTCAACCATGTCTCTGAAATTGCTACCACAGTAAACTTGTTTTGGAACTGATCAAGATACTCTTTGATTTTAGAAAAATCACTATAAAGACTCCGACTGTTAAAGTGGATTAATGAAAATTTTACAATAATCAAGTCATTATTTTGTACCTGTTTGCTTGTTTTGTTTTTAATGATTCCTCCATATAAACCAAAGACGTTCTGACAAAGTGTGTTTCTGTAGGAAAACTTACCTGGACGCAGCTTTACTTTTTGGCAGTGGTTTGATGGAGTGGTAGAGCTGATGAAGAAACACCTCAAGCCTCACTGGAATGATGGGTAATGAATCATGTACAATAAGCTGTGAAGAGAGTAAAATAAAACTATAAAGTAGCATGTATTAGTACTTCTAAAAAATGTTTTGATTTTTATTCCCACTTACTCTCAAAAACTGTAAATTGTATGTGTGTGTGTCTGTGTGTGTGTGTTTGTGTCTGTGCATGTGTGTGTGTCTGTGCGTGCATATGTGTGTGTGTCTGTGCGTGCGCGCGTGTTTGTGTGTGTCTGTGTGTGTACATGTTTGTGTATGCGTGTCTGTGTGTGTACATGTTTGTGTGTCTGTGTGTTTGCGTGTCTGTGTGCATGCGTGCGTGTCTGTGTGTGCACGCATGTGTACTTACAGAGCCATTCTTGGATTTGTAAACAAGCAGCAGGCGCAGGACATGCTCCTGTCTAAACCCAACGGCACCTTCCTGCTGCGGTTCAGTGACTCTGAGATCGGAGGCATCACTATTGCCTGGGTGGCTGAAAATCCCAACAAACAAGGTCAACAACCCAGTTCCTGTTTCATTTTACAGCCTCAGATCTCTGCATGTTAACGTCATCAGATCAGCCTACAACCGAACTGAATCAGTCACATGGACAGTTGTTAGTATTCAGGATGCTACTGTTTTAAAATAAAATTAATAGAATTACTTTTTATGTCTAATTCAGCAGAGCCCCCAAAATAAACCATTCATTAACATATTCTCAGTATCCAATCCAATCCAACTTTATTTCTAAAGCACTTTCACAGCAGCATACACTGCACACAAAGTGCTGTACAACAGAATATACATCAAGATAAATAAATAAAACATAAAAAAATGAGACACATAATAAAAGCAATAAAACAATCGTATAAGAAATAAAAGCATAAAATCACACAAGACATTAGGTGGAGTGGAATGCCGAGGAAAAAAGATGGGTTTTAAGGAGACTCTTAAATCCTGACAATGAGGAAGCTTGCCTAACATGTAAAGGTAGTGAATTCCACAGCCTCGGACCAGCCACCGCAAAGGCTCTATCACCTCTATATTTCCTCCGTGTCCTCGGGATATTTAGGAGAAGCTGGTCAGCCGACCTAAGGGACCTGGTTGGGACATGAACATGAATGAGCTCGGACAGGTAAGGAGGGGCGAGAGCATTTAATGCCTTAAAAACAAATAA
>SSNP01000150.1:489629-501239 GCA_006937955.1 Pachypanchax playfairii | reverse complement strand
ACTTCTCCATAAATGAACTTCAGCCACTCTTCTCTAGTTTTTTCATCCTTCGGGAGTGAGTGTAAACTTCCAGCATGGGTTGAGCATCCTTGGACACAACAGGTCCCCGTTTGCGTAGTCATCTCTTCTCAAGAGCAGCAGTACAAGCTAGCGCAACGCAGCTAACGGTGTATGGGCTGGGGGTGGGGGGTGGGGTGGGGTGGGGGGTTGGACTGTTTACTTCACTGTGCACTTTTATTGGACGCTATGAAATACGTAGGATGAAATGACACGTAGGAAAAAATGGTGCTTTCCGATTCAACCATTTTGTAAATATGAAACAAAGCGGACCGCCCACAAACGGGAACTTTGATACTCGCTTTGGACGTTCACACGGCCTCATCAGTGCACAACACATCATGATATACCCCAAAAACCTCAAAAAAGTGCATTTTGATGTCATAACCCCTTTAAGTATTAACCAGTAATATGAAACATTTTATATCTAAAAAACGTCAGGAAACACTGATTAACAGACCTTTCAATCTGTCTGTGCTAAAATTTGGCTGGTTCTGTCAGGCTTTGTCAGCAGCTCATTAATATTCATTATGTTAATTTGCTGGACTCTGATTGGCTAACAAACTAGCCTATGAGAGCAAGGTATACTGTTTCCTGCCCTGCTGCGCATGGTAACATCAGACGTTCTCTCTTCCTGTTTGCTACATCTTATGCTAACAGCTTTTAGCCAGCAGCATGGTAGTTGTGGTTTCAGCTGCAGGAGCTGATGAATACTAACGAACAAAGGAGTTGTGATGAAACAGATACAGGCCGTTAGAACTCAGGAGAACTCGGGTTTTATCACCACCTGCGTAGTTTGAGAGATTAAAACTGAAAGAGAAGTTGTTGACCTGTTTTCACCCACTATGAAGGTAAGAACACCTGTGGAGCTAAAATATTCAACAGAAACCTCAGAAATACTGTTTTTAATGGAAGGACCTGTTTAGGAAATAACCACAAAGTCCTGAAATTTATATGAAATGGCCTCTTTAAGTTCAACAAAACATAATGTGAATATTGTGCATTCTGAACCCATTCACAGTTAAAATAACAAATAAATAAGAGCCTTGCTAACTCATAATGACCAACATGTGACCTCCTCTCTCTCTGAGTGCAGGCTTATAGCTGGGCATTGGAAGGAATGCATCACCTTGCTGGGATCTCTGCAGA
Organism: Pachypanchax playfairii; assembly: GCA_006937955.1. Taxonomy (NCBI): domain Eukaryota; kingdom Metazoa; phylum Chordata; class Actinopteri; order Cyprinodontiformes; family Aplocheilidae; genus Pachypanchax; species Pachypanchax playfairii. The sequence continues at coordinate 500,033 of SSNP01000150.1, read as the reverse complement.
CGATTGCACACTACCAGACAAATGCCAGGCTGTGATTGAGTACCTGGAGGAGTACCAGCGAAAACACCCTCCAATTCCAGAAAGCCAGTTTCAGGAGATGAAGGTAGAAGCCGCTGAACTGCGAGGCAAGTGTGGCCTTCGTCAGTGGAACTTTGCCTGGTCCAAGTGTCAGGAGACAAAGAAGATGATTGACAGGAAGCTGGAAGCAGCGCTCAGAACATTGGACTCTGCCCAAAAGAAACACTCCAACTCTGTCATCAGCAAATATTCTGTCTCCTCCAGGAAGTCTCTGTCCAGACTCTGGAGTGTTGGGATCAACTCCTGCCCCCCTGAGGATCACACAAGCATTTCATCATCCATCATCTCCACCACTCCTCAAACATCACAGCACATGCCATTCTTGTGTCGTCTGTTCCAAAGCCACTCCTCCTTAGAAGAGACCTCAGTGCAACAGGACATCCACTCTCCCAGTCCCAGTGTCACTCATCCTAACTCCTCCCACAGTTTCACCTCTTCCTCTCCCAGCTTCACCCCCTCCTCCTCTTCCAGTAGGCGACAGTACCTGAGGAAGACTCAGAGCTTTGACTGTCCCTCCACACTCAACTTGTCACATTATGGTGGATGTCCTCGGACACTCATCGAACCACCGCATCGAGGAAACACAGGTGTGTTTATTCGTGGTTTGGAGGTTAGCAGCATGGAGACAGCCAATATAAGCCTGTGTCCCAGGACACCTACTAATGGTTGGATGAGACAGGGGAAACACAGCCCCAGGATTCCTGGCACCCCCACAACAGACAGCCACCTCCAAAGAAGGTGGGTAATCGTTTATCGCAGACATGACGGGTGTGTTTATCTCACCTGCCTTAACCTGTACCTTTCTATGTGCAGTAAGCTGCATCACATCGTGGATGAGATGGTGACCACAGAGCGTGAATATGTACGGTCACTGCGTTACATTATTCATCACTACTTCCCTGAGATGAACCAGGCCGATCTTCCTCAGGACCTGAGAGGGAAACGTGCGGTCATCTTCGGAAACTTGGAGAAGCTGCTTGACTTCCACAGCCAGTTCTTCATGAAAGAGCTGGAGGCCTGCTGGAAGCACCCGCTAAGAGTACCACACTGCTTCCTGAGACATGTATGATTCAACGAAACATGCCAGCAAATGTCAACATGCGTTAACACATGTCAACACCTGATAACACGCGCCAACACGTGATAACACACGTCAACACCTGATAACACACGTCAACACGTGATAACATGTGTCAACATCTGATAACACGCGTCAACACGTGATAACACGCGTCAACACATGATAACACGCGTCAACACGTGATAACACGTGTCAACACCTGATAACACAGGTCAACACCTGATAACACACGTCAACACGTGATAACACACGTCAACACGTGATAACACGCGTCAACACCTGATAACACATGTCAACACCTGATAACACGCGTCAACACCTGACAACACGCGTCAACACCTGATAACACGCGTCAACACGTGATAACACGCGTCAACACGTGATAATGCACGCGTCAACACGTGATAACACATGTCAACATCTGATAACACGCGTCAACACCTGACAACACGCGTCAACACCTGATAACACGCGTCAACACATGATAACACGCGTCAACACCTGATAACACGCGTCAACACGTGATAACACACGTCAACACGTGATAACACATGTCAACATCTGATAACACGCATCAACACGTGATAACACGCGTCAACACGTGATAACACGTGTCAACACGTGATAATGCACGCGTCAACACGTGATAACACATGTCAACATCTGATAACACGCGTCAACACATGATAACACACGTCAACACGTGATAACACACGTCAACATCTGATAACACGCATCGACACGTGATAACACGCGTTGACACGTGATAACACACGTCAACACCTGATAACACACGTCAACACGCGATAACACACGTCAACACCTGATAACACGCGTCAACACCTGATAACACGCGTCAACACGTGATAACACACGTCAACACGTGATAACACACGTCAACATCTGATAACACGCGTCAACACGTGATAACATGCGTCAACACCTGATAACACGCGTCAACACGTGATAACACACGTCAACACCTGACAACACATGTCAACACCTGACAACACATGTCAACACCTGATAACACGCGTCAACACGTGATAACACGCGTCAACACCTGATAACACGCGTCAACACGTGATAACACGCGTCAACACCTGATAACACACGTCAACACCTGATAACACGCGTCAACACGTGATAACACGCGTCAACACCTGACAACACATGTCAACACCTGACAACACATGTCAACACCTGACAACACATGTCAACACCTGATAACACGCGTCAACACGTGATAACACGCGTCAACACGTGATAACACACGTCAACACCTGATAACACGCGTCAACACGTGATAACACACGTCAACACCTGACAACACATGTCAACACCTGACAACACATGTCAACACCTGATAACACGCGTCAACACCTGATAACACGCGTCAACACGTGATAACACGCGTCAACACCTGATAACACGCGTCAACACGTGATAACACACGTCAACACCTGATAACACACGTCAACACGTGATAACACACGTCAACACCTGACAACACATGTCAACACCTGACAACACATGTCAACACCTGACAACACATGTCAACACCTGATAACACGCGTCAACACCTGATAACACGCGTCAACACGTGATAACACACGTCAACACCTGATAACACACGTCAACACCTGATAACACACGTCAACACGTGATAACACACGTCAACACCTGATAACACGCGTCAACACGTGATAACACACGTCAACACCTGACAACACACGTCAACACCTGACAACACATGTCAACACCTGATAACACGCGTCAACACGTGATAACACGCGTCAACACCTGATAACACGCGTCAACACCTGATAACACACGTCAACACCTGATAACACGCGTCAACACCTGATAACACGCGTCAACACGTGATAACACGCGTCAACACCTGATAACACGCGTCAACACGTGATAACACACGTCAACACCTGATAACACGCGTCAACACCTGACAACACACGTCAACACCTGACAACACATGTCAACACCTGACAACACATGTCAACATCTGATAACACGCGTCAACACGTGATAACACGCGTCGACACGTGATAACACACGTCAACACCTGATAACACGTGTCAACACCTGACAACACATGTCAACACCTGATAACACGCGTCAACACGTGATAACACGCGTCAACACGTGATAACACACGTCAACACATGTCAACACCTGACAACACATGTCAACACCTGATAACACATGTCAACACGTGATAACACGCGTCAACACGTGATAACACGCGTCAACACGTGAAAACACGCGTCAACACCTGACAACACATGTCAACACCTGACAACACATGTCAACACCTGATAACACGCGTCAACACGTGATAACACGTGTCAACACCTGATAACACAGGTCAACACCTGATAACACACGTCAACACGTGATAACACACGTCAACACGTGATAACACATGTCAACATCTGATAACACGCATCAACACGTGATAACACGCGTCAACACCTGATAACACGCGTCAACACGTGATAACACACGTCAACACATGTCAACACCTGACAACACATGTCAACACCTGACAACACGCGTCAACACGTGATAACACGCGTCAACACGTGATAACACGTGTCAACACCTGACAACACACGTCAACACCTGACAACACATGTCAACACCTGACAACACATGTCAACACCTGACAACACATGTCAACACCTGATAACACGCGTCAACACGTGATAACACGCGTCAACACCTGATAACACGCGTCAACACGTGATAACACACGTCAACACATGTCAACACCTGACAACACATGTCAACACCTGACAACACGCGTCAACACGTGATAACACGCGTCAACACGTGATAACACGTGTCAACACCTGACAACACACGTCAACACCTGACAACACGCGTCAACACGTGATAACACACGTCAACACCTGATAACACACGTCAACACGTGATAACACATGTCAACATCTGATAACACGCATCAACACGTGATAACACGCGTTGACACGTGATAACACACGTCAACACCTGATAAGACGCGTCAACACGTGAAAACACGCGTCAACACCTGACAACACATGTCAACACCTGACAACACATGTCAACACCTGACAACACATGTCAACACCTGATAACACGCGTCAACACGTGATAACACGCGTCAACACCTGATAACACGCGTCAACACGTGATAACACACGTCAACACCTGATAACACACGTCAACACGTGATAACACATGTCAACATCTGATAACACGCATCGACACGTGATAACACACGTTGACACGTGATAACACACGTCAACACCTGATAACACGCGTCAACACGTGATAACACGCGTCAACACGTGATAACACATGTCAACATCTGATAACACGCGTCAACACCTGACAACACGCGTCAACACCTGATAACACGCGTCAACACCTGATAACACGCGTCAACACATGATAACACACATCAACACGTGATAACATGTCAACATCTGATAATACGCGTCAACACGTGATAACATGCGTCAGCACCTGATAACACGCGTCAACACGTGATAACACATGTCAACATCTGATAACACGCATCAACATGTGATAACACATGTCAACATCTGATAACACGCATCAACACGTGATAACATGCGTCAACACCTGACAACACATGTCAACACCTGATAACATGCGTCAACACGTGATAACATGCGTCAACACCTGACAACATGTGTCAACACCTGTCAACACGTGATAACACACGTCAACACCTGACAACACATGTCAACATCTGATAACACGCATCAACACGTGATAACATGCGTCAACACCTGATAACACTCGTCAACACCTGATAACACGCGTCAACACGTGGTAACACGCGTCAACACGTGATAACACATGTCAACACCTGACAACACATGTCAACACCTGATAACACGCGTCAACACGTGATAACACGCGTCAACACCTGATAACACGTGTCAACACCTGATAACACGTGTCAACACCTGATAACACGTGTCAACACCTGATAACACACGTCAACACGCGATAACACACGTCAACACGTGATAACACATGTCAACATCTGATAACACGCATCAACACGTGATAACACGCGTCAACACCTGATAACACACGTCAACACGTGATAACACACGTGAACACATGTCAACACCTGATAACACGCGTCAACACGTGATAACACGCGTCAACACCTGATAACACGCGTCAACACGTGATAACACATGTCAACATCTGATAACACGCATCAACACGTGATAACACGCGTCGACACGTGATAACACACGTCAACACCTGATAACACGCGTCAACACGTGATAATCACGCGTCAACACGTGATAACACATGTCAACATCTGATAACACGCGTCAACACCTGACAACACGCGTCAACACCTGATAACACGCGTCAACACATGATAACACGCGTCAACACGTGATAACACACGTCAACACATGTCAACACCTGACAACACATGTCAACACCTGACAACACACGTCAACACCTGATAACACACGTCAACACGTGATAACATGCGTCAACACCTGATAACACGCATCAACACGTGATAACACGCGTCAACACGTGATAACACACGTCAACACCTGATAACACGCGTCAACACGTGATAACATGCGTCAACACGTGATAACACGTGTCAACACCTGATAACACGTGTCAACACCTGATAACACACGTCAACACCTGATAACACGCGTCAACACGTGATAACACATGTCAACATCTGATAACACGCGTCAACACGTGATAACACGCGTCAACACCTGACAACACATGTCAACACCTGACAACACATGTCAACACCTGATAACACGCGTCAACACGTGATAACACGCGTCAACACCTGATAACACGCGTCAACACATGATAACACACGTCAACACGTGATAACACGCGTCAACACCTGATAACACGCGTCAACACGTGATAACACACGTCAACACCTGATAACACGCGTCAACACGTGATAACACACGTCAACACCTGACAACACGCGTCAACACGTGATAACATGCGTCAACACCTGTCAACACGTGTCAACACCCGTCAACACGTGATAACACACGTCAACACCTGACAACACATGTCAACACCTGACAACACATGTCAACACCTGATAACACGCGTCAACACGTGATAACACACGTCAACACCTGATAACACGCGTCAACACGTGATAACACATGTCAACACCTGATAACACGCGTCAACACCTGATAACACGCGTCAACACGTGATAACACGCGTCAACACGTGATAACACATGTCAACACGTGAAAACACGCATCAGCACGTGATAACACACCTCAACACATGTTATGTAGATGTTTTGTTGTGGTACAGTTGTGTGTCTTGTTGGGTCTGACTGCGTGTTTGTGTGTCTATATCGAGCAGCAGGAGCAGTTCAGTCTCTACGCTCTGTACAGCAAGAACAAACCCAAGTCTGATGCTCTGTTGGCCAATCACGGACACACTTTCTTCAGGGTGAGAACTGCTTCCTGTGTGCTGTGACCTGTGTGAGTTCACTGTGACCTCTGACCTCTTACCCTTCTCCTACAGAGGAAGCAACTGGAGCTGGGAGATAAAATGGACCTGTCTTCCTATCTACTCAAGCCGATCCAGAGAATGAGTAAATACGCTCTTCTCCTTAATGACCTAATGAAGGAGGTAGGCATGACACAGGAGGCGGAGCTTGCTGCCTTGCAGGCTGCCACTAACATGGTCAAGTTCCAGCTTCGCCACGGGAACGACCTGCTGGCCATGGATGCCATACGAGACTGTGACGTGAGTTTATCAGCATCAGAACTAATGCTTTCTTAACTTTAAGAAATGTTTTTATACATTTTAAAAAAGCTCTTCAGCATGTTTTGATACCGTGATAAGAAGATATGAAAAGATCTGTGCACACACACACACACACACACACGCTTCACCCCCCTGATGTTCACACTCATCCTTCCAACTATATGTAAATGTACTTCTTATGTCTGTGTACTATGTCTACTCATGTCTTTTCATTTTGACATATGTTTATCTTCTCCACCTTTTGTCATGCATGTACTCTTTGTGTAGTAATGTGCAAAATCTATAAGAGTAACACTGAACTGGACCCAAATTCTTTGTGTGTGTCACATACTTGGCAAAATAAATCTGATTCTCATCTTTCTGTATTTTCAGTTTTCTAAACACAACTAGCTCCTTACTACAGAGCTGGTTAGGAAAATTTGCTTCTCAAGTTTTAGATTTATGTTTCCTGGTTATAAAGAATCAATCACAATATTCTTTGGATGCAAAATTTTATGCAAAATTTTAGCCCAAGAGTCAAATTTATATGGTAGTGTTTTGGGGATCAGGATCAGTTCAGAAGCAGGTGTGATTTTTATTTGATTCTGTTGCCATGGTAATCAGGGCCGGCCCTGAGCTGCATGGTGCCCTAGGCGAAAAGGATTTTGGCGCCCCCTACTGCCCAGAACAGAAGCAACGTAACTCAATAACTGGATTACATTGTAAAAAATATTTATTCATACTAAAATGAACAGTAGAGATGATAAATAGATATAGAGAAATATTTAATTATTACTCATTTTGCTCTTTACATGAGATGAATGGTGTATCCAACAGTTTGTCAAAAAAAAAAATAAATAAATAAAGGAGAATTTGGCGCCCTAGGCAATTGCCTAATCTGCCTATGCCCACAACTGGCCCTGATGGTAACACAAAATATTCTGTAAACATGATATTTCACTTCTCCTGACCAACTCGATCAATTTGATGTGTCACATATAGACGCATAGTATTTGCTGTGAACTCATCGTGTGCGTTTGTTGGTGAATATCATTCCCATGGTAATACGGTAAATGATATATAAATATCATATAGATGAGCCAAACAACCAGCTGATTTTGAGAGTGTTTTATTTAAGATTTCAATCTGGGGGATGTTTTTTTTTCACTTAATTTTTAATTCTAACCTAAATCTTTTTTACAAAAACACCTCATAAATGTCAATGAGGTACAGATCTCAATATAGAGTCCCATTGTAAAGGTTAAGTCCGATCGGTTCTATGTGCTGTCCCCGTCCTCCATTCGGTATGTTGTCCATTTCTTCTGTTTAGTATTAAATGCTGCTTGTTTTAGTCTCAGTTTATATGCGAGTCTTTCCATGTCGAAAATTTCCCCAACAATGTCCATCCAGTTTCTCTTGGTGGGAGGGTCTTCTCTCATCTGTTTCCTGGTGATCCCTTTCTTAGCTGCAGATAAGAAGATTTAAAGCAGGTATCTGTCTTCTTATTTTATAGTTTCCTTTGACAGGTTATACAAATACAGAATTTCACATAACGTAGGTAATCTATATCCCCGTATCTTTTCTATTACAAGACTGATATCCGACCAATAGTTCTGCACTTTAGGACATTCCCAAAAAATTCAATTCAAATTTCAATTCAATTCAATTTTATTTATATAGCACATTTAAAAACAACAATGTTATTTTAATGTTATTTTGCCCTCCTTTGCCCATCTGTCTCTTATATACAAGGTGGATATCCCTTTATTTATTAATAATCCCTGATATAAAGCTGAAATCACTGTTCCTGATTTATTTGGGTATGTGTTGCACAGTATAACCATCACCCTGTTCATACCCTGGAACAAAAGTGGTTTCATTTTTTCTAACTTGAAGATATTTGAATCGGTCTGAGTCATCCAAGTTATTATCTATTTTTAATTTTTGGAAGTGTTTCATCGTACCTCTTTCTATAATTCTACACATGACTGTCCAACCTTGTTTTATCCAACGTTCAAATCCCTTAACGAATTCAGGATCATACGCCATCCAGGTCAGGATGTGAATTTCCCTCTCCAGATCATATTTTTAGTCACAGTATGATGTTTCTAAAGTGAATCTGGTAATAGAATCTAGATCCTTCTTGTATTTCTTAAACACTTCTTCATTTATTATCATGACTTGAATCGGTTGTGTCCTATTTTTACTTTCGATTTCCTTCCATTTAGCCAAATACTCAGTGTCGCACCAGCATACTAGAGGTCAGATCTGTGCAGCATAATAATATTCAACAAGATTTGGTAAAGCTAATCCACCTTTATCTTTAGATATCTGCAGAGTACTGAACTCTAGACCTTCTCCCACCCCAAATGAAATGAGAGAACTTTTTATTCCATTCTCTAAATAGTTTTTCGGGAACTTGTATTGGCAATGATTAGAATAAATATAGAATTAATCTTTATTGTTTCTATTTTAGAACTGAAGTCCAAGGCCAGTCCTGGTTCAGTATCCTGTAATTAGTCTCATATAGTTTGGTCATGTCTTTAGTAAGGGTCACACCGAAGTTCCATTCAAATTTATAAAGTTGTTGAATACTTTTGGTTGGGGTATAGTTTATTGATATTTGTGTTTTAGTTATATTAACTTTGTATCCTGATAGGTGATTAAATAATTCTATTTTTTCCATTTATTTTGGTAAGCTGTGTTCTGGTTGTTTTATACTAATTAATACATCATCAGCGAAAAGTCCAATTTTATGTTCACCACCCTTCACCATTATTCCTGCTATGTACTGGTCTTCCTGTAGTTCTTGAGCCAGTGGTTCAATAAAAATAACAAAGAGGATGGATGACAAGCAGCATCCTTGTTTAGTGGATCGTTCCAGCTTGAACCATTCTGTAAGATTACTGTTCATATTTACTCTTGTGATTGAATCTTAATAAAGTGTCTTAATTACGTTTACTGATCTTGAATTGAAGCCAAGTCTCTCTAAGGTAAGATACAAATATTTCCAAATGACACTGTTGAATTCTTTTTCAGCATCTAGACTGAGTAGCAGTGCATTTTCTTCCTGTTTTTGAACTTCTTCAATTATATGAATAGTCCTCTGAATGTTATCTGATGTTTGCCTGCCCTTTATGAACCGGCATTGTAAGTAAGTAAGTAAATTTTATTTATATAGCACCTTTCACAGACAGCAGAAGTCACAAAGTGCTTCACATAAAGGAGCAAAAAAAAAATACAGAAAAAGATGCAATAAAAACAGTGTACAACAAAATAGACATAAATATATGATGGTCATAATACCCATTATCTAACGAGCTGAGAATACCTGTAGGAACAAGTGGGTTTTAAGTTTATTCTTAAATGCATCGACAGAGTCAAGCGATCGTAAGGAGGGTGGAAGATCATTCCAGAGCCTC
>SSNP01000150.1:459812-485570 GCA_006937955.1 Pachypanchax playfairii | reverse complement strand
TGGAGACCATCTTCACCTCCTCCATCGTGGAGTCCATCTTCACCTCCTCCATCGTGGAGTCCATCTTCACCTCCTCCATCGTGGAGTCCATCTTCACCTCCTCCATCATGGAGTCCATCTTCACCTCCTCCATCGTGGAGTCCATCTTCACCTCCTCCATCGTGGAGTCCATCTTCACCTCCTCCATCGTGGAGTCCATCTTCACCTCCTCCATCATGGAGTCCATCTTCACCTCCTCCATCGTGGAGTCCATCCTCACCTCCTCCATCGTGGAGTCATCATGGAGTCCATCTTCACCTCCTCCATCATGGAGACCATCTTCACCTCCTCCATCGTGGAGTCCATCTTTACCTCCTCCATCGTGGAGTCCATCTTCACCTCCTCCATCGTGGAGTCCATCTTCACCTCCTCCATCGTGGAGTCCATCTTCACCTCCTCCATCGTGGAGACCATCTTCACCTCCTCCATCGTGGAGTCCATCTTCACCTCCTCCATCATGGAGTCCATCTTCACCTCCTCCATCGTGGAGTCCATCTTCACCTCCTCCATCATGGAGTCCATCTTCACCTCCTCCATCATGGAGTCCATCTTCACCTCCTCCATCATGGAGTCCATCTTCACCTCCTCCATCGTGGAGTCCATCTTCACCTCCTCCATCGTGGAGTCGATCTTCACCTCCTCCATCATGGAGTCCATCTTCACCTCCTCCATCATGGAGTCCATCTTCACCTCCTCCATCATGGAGTCCATCTTCACCTCCTCCATCGTGGAGTCATCATGGAGTCCATCTTCACCTCCTCCATCATGGAGACCATCTTCACCTCCTCCATCGTGGAGTCCATCCTCACCTCCTCCATCGTGGAGTCCATCTTTACCTCCTCATCATGGAGTCCATCTTCACCTCCTCCATCGTGGAGTCCATCTTCACCTCCTCCATCGTGGAGTCCATCTTCACCTCCTCCATCGTGGAGTCCATCTTCACCTCCTCCATCGTGGAGTCCATCTTCACCTCCTCCATCGTGGAGTCCACCCTCACCTCCTCCCTCATGGAGACCATCTTCACCTCCTCCATCGTGGAGACCATCTTCACCTCCTCCATCGTGGAGTCCATCCTCACCTCCTCCATCGTGGAGTCATCATGGAGTCCATCTTCACCTCCTCCATCATGGAGACCATCTTCACCTCCTCCATCGTGGAGTCCATCTTCACCTCCTCCATCGTGGAGTCCATCTTCACCTCCTCCATCATGGAGTCCATCTTCACCTCCTCCATCGTGGAGTCCATCTTCACCTCCTCCATCGTGGAGTCCATCTTCACCTCCTCCATCGTGGAGTCCATCTTCACCTCCTCCATCGTGGAGTCCATCTTCACCTCCTCCATCGTGGAGTCCATCTTCACCTCCTCCATCGTGGAGTCCATCTTCACCTCCTCCATCATGGAGTCCATCTTCACCTCCTCCATCGTGGAGTCCATCTTCACCTCCTCCATCATGGAGTCCATCTTCACCTCCTCCATCATGGAGACCATCTTCTCCCTCTCACCCCCTGCACTGACTCATTTGCACTTGGAATATTATTGCGCAAACCCTTTGGACATTAAAATACTGTTTGTGTTAGTTGGTTCTTATGTTTATATTTGTTATTGTTATTTTTACTTGATTTATTATTTGCTCTCCTTCACCTGAGACAAATTTCTTGTACTATGTAAATAATACTTTGCAATAAAACTGATTCTGGTAACTCAGAAAGCCACATAACAATGATATCAGACATCTAGCGACCAACCCAGTCAGTCGGATGTGTCATATGTAATAACATCAGGTGGTTCTTGTTGTGCATCATTTCAGGGGTGGTTTTTGCAAGCTGCGTCATCATGAGAATGCAAATCAATCTCGTCAGATGACGTATCAGGTACTGTAGGTGCGTTGCATGATGGGATGGCTAAGTGTGTAAACAACAGAAGCTTTGTTCAATTTTCACTTTAGGTTGGATATAAAAAAATATTCCACGTTTAAGAATAGCATTTAGCAAATGTTGAACTACAACATTTTAAAAATGTTAATAAAAAACATTAATAAAATGTCAGGAAAATGCATTTCACTTTTCATTTTAGGTAAGTTATAAACATTATTTCAATGTTTAAGAACAACATTTTGAAAAGGTTATTAAACATTTTGTGCTTGCAGGGAAACCTGTGGGACACAGAGAATTACCCAAAACAATAACAACAACAGGAAACTAACTTAGCCTAGCTTAACTTAGCTTAGCTTAGCTTAGCTTAGCTTAGCAGAGACCACCGTGTTGTGGCAGTCCTGCTGTTGTAATGTGAACAAGTCTTGTGCCCAGCCATGTGTAAAATGTCCACTGGTCTACAGGTGAACTTGAAAGAACAGGGTCAGCTGATTCGCCAGGATGAGTTTACTGTCTGGAAGGGCAGGAGAAAATGTCAGCGCCGCGTTTTCCTTTTTGAGGAGCTCCTTCTCTTCAGTAAGCTCAAGAAGATGGAAGGAGGTCTAGACGTGTTCATCTACAAACACTCTTTCAAGGTGAGCGCTGTGAGCTGGTTCAGGTCCAGTTCATCCAGAGCTTAGGTTCTGACAGCTACATGTCATCTATCAGACTGCAGATGTGGGTCTGACTGAGTCAACGGGAGACAGTGGGCTAAGATTTGAGATCTGGTTCAGGAGAAGGACATCAAAGAACCAGACCCTTATCCTTCAGGCAGCCACAATGGACATCAAACACATGTGGACGAGTGACATCACCCGTCTCCTTTGGAACCAGGCCACCCGGAACAAAGGTGGAGCTAGCGGGATGACAGAGGAGCTGCTCTGTGGTGAGTCTCAAACTGAACCTGTTGTGTGTTCGCGTGTGCAGAGATGCGTTTGAAAGAGATGGTGTCGATGGGTGTGGGGAACAGACAATTCCTGGACATTCAGCCAAGCAACGCTGCCATCAGTGACCGAGCTGTTCACTACAACATGAAGAGCAGAGGTATGTTTACAAACATGCTGATTCCCACTACGCACCATGTTTAAGTTTTAATGCTCAGCATTAGACTGTTTTCTGTATGATGGAGTTATTAGTAGTCTGCAGCTGATATGACTCACATCTCAATCTGCTGCCAGCCATCCAGTTTATTACACATACAAACAAAACAATACCACATTTAACCTCTCAACTGTGATCAAGTCATGAAATGTGAGTTTTGATTCAACACGGTGGGATTCGATGAGAGACGCGATGACAGATCAAAGAGAATATTTAAAGTTGCACATTTTAATAATGAGTTACAGTCAGCTGTTGTGTTTCTGTAGCTGTTTGTTCTTCACAACATCATGTTCCTTCATCTTCTCAGCTTCTCATCCCTTTTACCTGGAAGAACAGGTGATGATCTGAAGATCAATCACCAACAGTTGTTGATATTTTGTCTCCAGGAGCAAGAACACGAGCTTCCATTGCTGTCTCAGTCTTTGACCATTCTCAGCCTTTCAAACAAGGAGTCATGACCTGTGACCATGCAGCATTAGGACCATCCTCCTGCAGCCTGCTGGGGCCTCTCAACCTGCACATGTACAGGTAACACACCTTTCCATTTACATGGCTTCAGTTCCAGCCTGCTGGCCTGTTTGTAACCTCCTCCTCTCCTCTTGCAGCCATTTGGACTCTGTTGCTCCCCCTGCTGCGTCCTCCCTCAGCTCATCATGTGCTGAAGAAGATGAGCAGGAACATGAGACCAGCAGCCAGCCCTCAATGAGTATGAATACACACTGATTTTTAAAGCTCCACCTACTGCTGATTGGCACACTAAGATTCGTTCTCGCTGTTTTGTGCAGCCACAGAGAGTTCCGGTTCATCTTCTCACTGCCCCTCCGGCTCTACAGGCTCTGACAGTGGCTGCGTCTCCTTCCACCTCCAGGAGATGTTGCCTGGAGAGTTTAGCCAACCCAGCCAGCCAAATTCTTCATCTTTGTCTTTCTGAGGCGCTGCTTGTTGGAGAAACAACTACGAATCACCTGTGAGTACACTGAAGTCTGATCAGAGATCAGTACGAGCTGCAGGTCAGAGATCAGAGGTCTGAGGTTGGTGATGTGACTCTAGTCACATGATCCCTGTGTTCATCCTCAGAATTCCTCTCTAGTTGTTGCCACAGCCACCATCTTTTTTTGACCCTTTTCATCTCGGCAGGCTGCTGTGAGGCTCGCTCGCTCACTTACTAACTCTTACTAACTCGCTCACTCACTCACTAACTCTTACTAACTCACTCGCTCACTCACTAACTCTTACTAACTCGCTCACTCACTCACTAACTCTTACTAACTCACTCGCTCACTCACTAACTCTTACTAACTCACTCGCTCACTCACTAACTCTTACTAACTCACTCGCTCACTTACTAACTCTTACTAACTCACTCGCTCACTCACTAACTCTTACTAACTCGCTTGCTCACTAACTAACTTGCTTGCTCACTAACTAACTCGCTTGCTCATAACTCTTACTAACTCACTCGCTCACTTACTAACTCTTACTAACTCACTCGCTCGCTCACTAACTCTTACTAACTCACTCGCTCACTCACTAACTCGCTTGCTCACTAACTAACTTGCTTGCTCATAACTCTTACTAACTCACTCGCTCACTAACTCTTACTCACTCGCTCACTCACTAACTCTTACTAACTCGCTTGCTCACTAACTAACTTGCTTGCTCATAACTCTTACTAACTCGCTCGCTCACTTACTAACTCTTACTAACTCGCTTGCTCACTAACTCACTCGCTTGCTCATAACTCTTACTAACTCGCTCGCTCACTTGCTAACTCTTACTAACTCGCTTGCTCACTAACTCACTCGCTTGCTCATAACTCTTACTAACTCGCTCGCTCACTTGCTAACTCTTACTAACTCACTCGCTCACTTACTAAGTCTTACTAACTCACTCGCTCACTAACTAACTCGCTCGCTCAATTACTAACTCTTACTAACTCGCTTGCTCACTAACTCACTCGCTTGCTCATAACTCTTACTAACTCGCTCGCTCACTTGCTAACTCTTACTAACTCACTCGCTCACTAAGTCTTACTAACTCACTCGCTCACTTACTAAGTCTTACTAACTCACTCGCTCGCTCACTCACTCACTTACTCACTCGCGCACTCTCTCACTGACTCCCACTAACTCGCTCACCATGACATAATAATTTGTTGTGGTCCAGATCTTACATGCCATGTTCTTCCTGGTGAAACGTGATTGGTCATGTGATTTACTGCAGTGTTTGTTTGCAGGTTGATGAAGTCACAGCAGGACGTGTGTCTGATCAGACAGCAGCTGTGTTCTTCAGATAAATCCTCCCAGCTGGTTCCTGATGACTCTTTGCTGGTCCAGAGTCAGTGTGCAGGCAGATGGTTGGTCTGTGTGTGGGGGGGGGGGTGCGCTGGTCTAGGATCATCTTAATACAGCAAAGCTCCTGCTGTCACTTTCTGAAATCTAACAATAAACATGTTATTTGAAATCCGTTCCATTGAAGTTTTGTCTTGGTTCCCACATGTCATAGACTCGGGGACGACCTGAACAGGAGGTTAGCGGTTCCATCTCTGGCCTCAGCAGGTTACATGTCAAACTATCTTAGGGCAAGATACTGATCCTTGAATGAAACTGTCCCCCGGGTGCTGTACAGACGGCGGACGAACAATAAAGTAACAATCAGTTATTATCAGTTCAGGTTCAAACCCGTTCACCTCTGATTAGGTCTGGCTCGTCTGCTTCTTCTCAACAAATAACATCTTTCACTTATTTTACCAAAATCCCTTTTTGAACGTGTCCAAGGCAGGAAATAATCCAGACTCTGGAATCTTCAGAATATATGGAATTATTTATTTTCATTTTGTCTTTAAGTTTTACATTTTCTAACTGATTGATGCTAATCAGCTATCAGCAGACCTCGCATGTCAAAAACGAAACAGAGTGACTCATATGAAACAAGTTTATTTAAAAAAATAAGATTTTATATTACAGCAATGTTAAAGGCTTTTATTTTGAAAGTTACATAAAAATGAATCTTAAAATGTTTTCAAAAAAGGGCAACTAGACTTCACCTTGCATAAACAAGTCCTGCAGAAAAAAAACAGCAACTATTGGACAAGACGGGCGTGTCAGAAGCCCAGGTGACTCTAACGAGGATATTCATACTCAACTTATAAGCCTGAAACTCCCAAACCGTGGTTAGAACTGAAGAAGTCTTTTGGATGAGAGGCAAAGTGAGAGATGAAAAAGAAGTCCAGTTGCTCCTTTTTTAAAAACATTTTGAACGGACGTGTCCTGGACAACTGAGAATCTATAAAAAATAAACTTGAAATAAAAAATCCTTCAAACCTTCATGATTGTCCTGATTAGCAGATCAATATATCTGATTGTGTGACATTTGGTAACAAAGTCAGAAAAAACACACTGAGTGGGTTTTTGCATAGCAAGTTTCAAAATAAGAGTTTCAGATGCTCCTTCATGTTGAGTCTGCCCCGCTGACCTCAGACCAGCTGACAGTTACAAAAACTTTCCATAACAGCTAAAAGTTAGACCGATAAAGAGCTCGTTCTGCAGGCCACATGACTCCTGAGATGTTCAGGAGAACAAGAAAGAAAGCTTTTACAGATGTGGACAAACCCACAGTGGGTTAGTCAACTGCTTCTCCTCCAAATCGTCTGCTGAAGAAGAAAAGATGGACTTTGATCTCCAACACGCCAGTTCTTTACTGGAGAAGACACTCAGTTTGTTGTTGTAGTTGGGGGCGTGGCTTTCTGGACTTCTAGCAGCAGATTACGGGATGTTTCCAAGAAGGTCCAGCACAGTTTGCTTCTGGTATGGATCAGAACCTGGAGCTGAACTGTGCAGGACCTTGTTGGAGCTTCCTGCAGCAGGAGCGTCAGAATAGTGCCGTCACCTCTCAGCACTCTTCATCACCACTTTAACAAACCAGAGATGAGAAGGTTGAAGTTGTTGGTGATCGGTTTAACGGTAAAGAAGGAAGAGGAGCGTCCACAGGTGATTGGTCAGCTACAGGAGGCTCCACCTACAGCAGCATGCACCTGAACAGGCTCTTTTTAGAGCGAGTCTCAGCAACCTTGACAGGTCCATCTCCACCCGTCGGGGGGTCGTTCTGCAGAAAACACAGTGAGATGATGAGAACATCTGGAATCTGCTGCTTTACTCAGACATTCAAATAACATCAAGTCATTTTAATTAAAGTCATTTTTAAATGAAGATGAAGAAAAACATTTGAATCAAAACATAAAACCCTTCAGTGGGTTCTTCATCAGTCATGCTCCGGATTGTTCTGCAGGAGTTTAAACACGCGGTGGTCCAGCCGGTTCTAAAAGCACGTCTTGGACTCCAACGACCTGAACAATTACCGTCCTATACCCAAGCTTTCTTTCCTTTCCAAACTGTTAGAGAAGATTGTTTCTATCCAGATTTTAAATTTTCTTAAATTTAAAAATGTTTTCGACACTTTTATGTCTGGTTTTCGTCCACACCACAGCACTGAGACGGCTCTTATACCAGTTTTTAATGATATTTTACTGGCTTCTGATTCTGGCTCTCATGTGCTGTTGGTGCTTTTAGATCTATCTGCTGCTTTTGATACTGTTGACCACAATATTTTATTACAGCGACTGGAGCAGTTAATTGGGATCCATGGAACGGCCTTAGAGTGGTTCTGCTCTTATTTTTATGGCAGATGTTTTAGTGTTGCCCTGGCGAACTGTGCCTCCAGTGTGGCACGTCTTTTTTATGGAGTCCCCCAGGGGTCCATTTTAGGTCCGCTTCTTTTTAATCTTTACATTTTACCCCTGACAGCCATTTTTAGAAAATTCCAGGTGAATTATCACCTCTATGCTGATGATTGTCAGTTTTATGTGGCCTTAAAATCTTCTGACCCTGTGCAACCTCTGACTGACTGCCTGAGTGAAATAAAGTCCTGGATTTCTGCTAGTTTCCTTCACTTAAACAGCTCCAAATTGGAGGCTATTTTCTTTGCTCCCTGCTCTCCCTCTGTTGTGGAGCCGTCTCTGCCCCCTTCTCTGTCTGCGCTGGTGAAGCCTACAATTAAAAATTTGGGGGTCACTCTTGACTCTTTTCTTAAAATGGACCCACAGATTAATCAGGTAGTCAGGACTTGTTTGTTTCATCTTCGCCGGCTGGCCAAGCTAATCGGTCTAAAATAAGAAACATCTACAGTCAGTTGTCCATGCTTTTGTTACGTCACGTCTGGATTATGCCAACTCGCTTTTATATGGTGCTCCCTCCTCCTCGGTGGTGCAGCTTCAACTGGTGCAGAATGATGCTGCAAGGTTTCTAACAGGTACAGACTGGAAGCAGCACATCACTCCTGTGTTGGCCAAATTACACTGGCTTCCAGTCCGCTTCTGTATAAAGTTTAAGATTCTTCTGTTGGTATATAAATCATTGCACGAAATGGCCCCCTCTGATTTAACACAGCTGTAATGCCCTTATGTTCCAGCGCGTTCCCTGAGGTCCTCTGAACAGAACCTTTTACTTGTTCCTCCTGCCCGCTACAAGACCCGTGGAGAACGGGCTTTCTCAGTCTACGCTCCCAAGCTTTGGAACCAACTCCCCCTGATGGTCCGACTTGCTCCTTCCTTCTCCACTTTTAAAATACGTTTAAAGACACATTTTTATTCCCTGGCCTTCTCTGCTGAGGCGATCTAACCCCTGTGATGTCTTTTATGTTTTGTTTTACAGTTTTTACCTGTTTTTTCTGTTCTGTGCTGCTTGTTTTTAGTCATTTGGTGTTTTACTGTCGTGTACAGCACTTTGGTTGGTGTTGTCGCTGTTTAAATGTGCTTTAGAAATAAAGTTGATCATGATGATGTTCCATCTTCCTCTTCATCAGCTGTTCAGGATGGACCTCGTCTATCAGAACCCCTCAGTCAGACTGAGATGTGGACCGAGTTATTTCCTCTTCAATCCATAGAAATATGCTTCATCATCAGTAAACCTGTTTTCCACTGATGAAAGGAAGTCATGACCTCCATCTGCAGCTCAGATCATCAGACACTGGACCAGAACCAAACTGACTACTCCTAAACTTAATGAGCAACTCACCCCCCAAAACAGACTCTTTTCTGCTTAAAAACTGTATAAATGGGTCTTTACCAATCGAACCCTCTTAGGGTTGAAAGGTGGTTACTGCACTTGAATTTTGTGATTGGCTGAAAGCAGTACATGTCTACGTCACCAGCATCATCTCTAAGACACGCCCCCTGGAGTATAAAACCATCTCTCAGAAACACTCGCCCCCGCCCGCTCGTTGTCTCCAGCTTCTCACCAAAGAGCTGCACACAGGGATTTAGAGCAACTGGCTGAAAACTACAACAAAGAGCATAACTAATATCAGTAAAATAATAATGAAATCGGGGCAGAGACTTCACTGTGGATGTGATTTATAGACGTTATATTCTCATCATGCTCGGGTTACCTCTCTGCAACACTGCAGAGTCACACTGGAGCTAAGCTAAACGTAGCTTTAGCACAATGTACCACTAAGAGAAGAGTCTCATTTTGTGCTGCTAAGCTGCTGCTAAGCACAATATCAGCTTGAAACAATAAGGATCAGAACTGTTCAACTCCATAGAAGCAGTTTTCTCCATTTTTATCTGTAGCTCTCTAGGTTGGCTGTGTGCGTAGTGCGACATGGCAATCCCATCCCAGCCCACCTCCCACCTGTACACAGGTCCCCAGCCACGCCCCCTTAGATGCATTTTTTAAAAAGACAGTTAGAGCAAGGACGTCATCTGGAGGAGGGGTGAGTTGCTCTTTAACCCTCCTTATCCTCATTGATTATGCCTCTTCATCACAGATTCCTCCTCATTCTGACTCCTCCCCTCTTTAGCTCCTCCCCTTCATCACAGATTCCTCCTCATTCTGACTCCTCCCCTCTTTAGCTCCTCCTCTTCATCACAGATTCCCCCTCATTCTGGCTCCTCCTCTTCATCACAGATTCCTCCTCATTCTGACTCCTCCCCTCTTTAGCTCCTCCTCTTCATCACAGATTCCTCCTCATTCTGACTCCTCCCCTCTTTAGCTCCTCCTCTTCATCACAGATTCCCCCTCATTCTGACTCCTCCCCCCTTTAGCTCCTCCTCTTCATCACAGATTCCTCCTCATTCTGACTCCTCCCCTCTTTAGCTCCTCCTCTTCATCACAGATTCCTCCTCAGTCTGACTCCTCCCCTCTTTGCCTCCTCCTAAGCTTGTGTTTCCACCCAGAACTAATTCCATCTTTTGAATGTTTCATTCAGACTCACCATCCTCTTGTTGAGCCTGCTCATGATGTCTCTGGCGAGTGTGAGGAACGCCTGTTGATGGAGACATACCAAAATCAGCCTGATTGCATGTGTGAGAGAGAAACATCTGGATCAGTGCTCACCTCCTCTACATTGATGCTGGCCTTGGCACTGGTTTCCAGAAACTTGATCCCATAGTCGATGGCAAGCTGAATAACAAAACTAGTTGATAATAATATTGTTAAATTATCGACATATTTGATCTCCTGTTATCTCAGGAAGTTCCTCTGACCTTCTCGCCTCTCTCTTTGGACACTTGTCTCCTCTCGTTCATGTCACACTTGTTTCCCAGGACCATCCTCTCCACGTCTGCCGATGCGTGCTGGAACACAAGCATGATCCAGTTCCAGATCAATCAGTGACATGCAGATTCACTGTAGACGGGGCGTGGCTTACCTCCTCAATGTTACGTATCCAGTTTCTGATGTTGTCGAAGGACTTCTCGTTGGTGATGTCATACACCAGCATGATGCCCTGCAACACAGCAGGAAATGATATCGCCCACTGAGACACCAAGTTGGTCAATAGCATAGAGGGGCGGGGCTTACCATGGCCCCTCTGTAATAGGCTGTTGTGATTGTCCTGAAGCGCTCCTGACCTGCTGTGTCCCTGCAGACACAAACACCTGTTACACATCACTGACTCATCCGTTATCATGATCAAGTTCATTCCTTTCTGACTGTGAACTTTTCCCTGCTGTGACTCATTGATAATTCAGCTGACACGAAGTGAGTCAGACATTTGAATATCGACACCTGATCGAGGATCACCCTGAGAAAAAAAGAGATGCTCAGGTCGAGCCTGCTCTCTGAGTGAAACTCACCAGATCTGAAGTTTGATTTTCTTCCCATCCAGGTCGATGGTTCGGATTTTAAAGTCAATTCCTGAAACACAGAGAAACACTCAGTTTCTTCCAAATTGTAGCTTGTTTCAGTTCAGCCTCCGAGCCTGTGGAGGGCAGACTGGAGCTGCTCCTCCCTGCTGACAGGTAGACATGTAGGTGTCCCCTATACTGCTGCTGCTCACTACAGTACACAGCTACAGACTCTTAAGCCCCACCAGGTTCCTGCATGTGCAAAAGAGTTAAAGATGAGATAAGAGGTCATGGCAGGGTCAGGGTGAGGGCGGGGCTTATGTGCTAAGGTTGGCAGTGTTGGAGGTCACAGGAAGTAAATAATACAAAACTAATGTCCAACCTTGAGTTAAAATTTGCTAATGCACCACCCAAAAAAGTATGGTGGGCATGAGACTGTTGCCCGCCCGCTCATTGGACTGATGCGGTAAATTAGCCGTCATATTGGTTTGGGTAACTAAAACTGGTATCTCAATTAGATATTCTGTTCCCATGATATTGATATTTTGGAGTGTCGCATAGGCACAGCCTCATATACAAAGACAAGCGGCTCCTAGACATCCAGATGTTGTTAATGGTAAATGTCCTGTATTTGTATAGCGCTTTTCTAGTCATTCAGACCACTCAAAGCGCTTTCACACTACAAGGTTTTACATTCACCCATTCACACAACCCGATATGTAAACCGGGGGGAGAGGGGCGGGGCTAACACTCACACAACCCGATACGCAGATCGGGGGGCAACATGGGGTTCAGTGTCTTGCCCAAGGACACTTCGACATGTGGCGGTGGAAGCCGGGATCGATCCAACAACCTTCAAATTGGAGGACGACCGCTCTAACCACTGAGCCACAGCCGCCCCACTAAAGCAGCCAGATGTTGTAAAGCAGCCTGCCGTAAATCAACAGAAGGAGAAGCTGCCGCACGGGTGCGTTACATTGTCCCGCGAGTTAGCTACAACCCAAATATTAGCAACAATGGCAACAGTGAGTTCCTTCACAGCCCATGTTAAAGAGGTCATTTCACACAAATTTCATGACTTTGTGGTTATTTCTGAAGTATTAACCAGTATATGAAACATTTTATATCTAAAAAACATCAGGAAATAATAATAATTAATAATGCAAACAGCAGAATTTTGAACCAGTTGAAGTTTATGAAGGGATCTTTTTTTTGGGGGGGGGACATGCTAGAAAGAATTATAATAGCCAATATGGGAAATAACAAGACTATGGACAAGAATGGACGTAGACTCGATGGAAAGAAAAGGACATAATCTGTTATTGTTGCGTAGATGGATGAGATTGAGACTGAAGCTCAGAATGAGGAGGGAACAATACCAGAGGTGAATAAAGAGTAAATTACATCAGAGATGAGTAGAAGTGAGGAAGAAAGGCAGGATTTCATTAGCCATGTAGACATATGATGAAGATGACATGTGACAGGCTTAGATTTACATGTGAACTAAGAAATATCTGATTTATCAGGAAAATGAAAGTAATAACTTGTCGGGGACGTTTCATCAGAAGGATTATGGCGTTTGATATGAACCTGCTGGCAGACGCGACATTAAAACAAGGAAAACACTGGAACACCAGGACTTCAGTGTCAAGCTGGTGCCGGTGTTGGACGCGACCGTCTTCACATCGGGACAATGGGAATTAGTTCGGATTTTAACTTCATAGAAGCTGAAATATCTGAACGGACCCTTTCATGAAAATCTGGACCAAACGTCTTCATCTTCTGAGTTGCAGTTTAAAACGGTTGCCATGTTGGATTTTTGGGGCCAGCGTCTGTGCACTAGAGACATGCAGCTTAAAGTCCCGCCCACTCAATTAAGCAATTCCAGGGTTCTGATTCTGAGTCGAGTTATTTACATAAATCAAATCCAGGCACAGAAACAATCTGAGTTATGTTCTCCTCCATTCTGGCAGTTTCTCTGTGAAGTGACATCCACCCACGTCCCAGCACAGACTCAACTTCCTGTCATGACAGACTCAACTTCCTGTCATGAGACAGAGACACACACCAGACTGTCACTGGAGAGGAGAAGCAACAATCAGACAGAAAGGATCTGATGATTATCTGCAGATCTGATCGATCAGCATCATCAATCAGATCCAAAGTTCAGCACTTCCTGTCTCTCTCTCTTCCCTCCATTCTTCTGCAGCTTTGCCTCTTTCTGTTTTTCTGAACAGGAAGTGAAACTCTGTCACTATGGAAACCTACAGCAAAGGTCATTGACCTCATGGTCTTTTTTCAGAGCTGCTTTAAATCAACCGTCTGCATCTGATGGCGCTTCGTCGGGTCTGAATGAACAGAATCAGGTTTCTGTCTGAAATAATGATGAGTGGTTCTGATTCTATCTGAATGACCCACTCAGAACACAGTATGAGCTGTTCTGTTCCTAACAAGTCTTTGTTTCCTGCAGTCAGCGGGTTCACTGTCACATGACCACAGGCAGCATTCTCAGAAGTCAAACCCACATCTGAACCCGGGACAGACATAACAGAACCGAAAAGTGGGTCTGAACCTCAAACCGAGCCTCACAAGCAGAGACAGTCCAGAACCGTGCTGGGGTGGTCTATTTCAGAAATGTAAAAGTAAAATCATCATTTCCTGAACAAACCAGAATAAGATAATAAATAAACTAATTCCTTAATGAAATAGTTCTTCCAGATTCTGCTGCAGGTTGTTTTTCACAATAAAAGCTTCTTAAAGAGTAACTCACCCCCTCTAAATTATCTTCCTGCCTTCTAACTGTTTTTTTTTAAAATGCCGAAGTAGACGTCACTTTTAAGAGGCGGGCCTAAGCTGTGATTGACGTGTAGCACTTCTCCGTGTTTAGATCAGCTCCAGTGTGACTCTGCTGTGTTGTAGACTTGTAACTCAACCATGATGAAAATATAACGTCTATAAATCACATCCACACAATCACTGCAGTAAAATAACGTCTTTGTCCAAATTTTAATGATATTAATTATTCTGTTTGTTGTAGTTTTCAGCCAGTTACTCTAAATCCCTGAGTGCAGCTCTCTGGGGAGAAGCTGGAGACAACGAGCGGGCGGGTGCAAGTGTCTGTCTGAGAGATGGTTTTACACTCCAGGGGGCGTGTCTTAGAGACGATACTGACGTGGCATGAACCGCTTTCAGCCAATCACAAAATTCAAATGCAGTAACCACCTTTCAACCCCAAGAGGGCAGCACTGAGACGTTTTTAGACCAAAAAATGTAGAATTTAACAAGTTTACATATAAATGTCAAAAACTGCCCCGAAACTGAAAGGATGTATTCGCCTTATGCTCATTCCCACAATGCTCTGCGCCTGCCGACAGCTGAGAGAACATGGTGCTCCAGTCGGATTTTATCAGAATTTAAGGTGAGTTTAAAGTTTCATTTCTGCAAATAGCTTGATTAAGATAGTTTTCAATGTTTTTGACACGTGTCCTAGTGGTGAAACATCATAAACTGTCCACTAACCCCTTTTGGGGACATGTAGCAGCTTCTTTTTATACCCTGAACTTTATCTAGACCTTGTCTGTTGCCACAGTTTGATGCAGCACATCTTGAACCCGACTTTTCAGGATTTTGCACATGAATTCTCATCTCTCTATTGAAAACGTACAAACCGAGACACGAACCTGTCCTGAGAGACACTAACCTGTCCTGAGAGACACTAACCTGTCCTGAGAGACACTAACCTGTCCTGAGAGACACTAACCTGTCCTGAGAGACACTAACCTGTCCTGAGAGACACTAACCATTCCTGAGAGACACTAACCTGTCCTGAGAGACACTAACGTGTCCTGAGAGACACTAACGATTCCTGAGAGACACTAACGATTCCTGAGAGACACTAACGATTCCTGAGAGACACTAACCTGTCCTGAGAGATACTAACGTGTCCCTAGAGACACTAACGATTCCTGAGAGACACTAACCTGTCCTGAGAGATACTAACGTGTCCTGAGAGACACTAACCTGTCCCTAGAGACACTAACGATTCCTGAGAGACACTAACGATTCCTGAGAGACACTAACGATTCCTGAGAGACACTAACGATTCCTGAGAGACACTAACATGTCCTGAGAGATACTAACGTGTCCTGAGAGACACTAACCTGTCCCGAGAGACACTAACGTGTCCTGAGAGACACTAACATGTCCTGAGAGACACTAACGTGTCCGGAGAGACACTAACCTGTCCTGAGAGACACGAACCTGTCCTGAGAGACACTAACCTGTCCTGAGAGACACTAACCTGTCCTGAGAGACACTAACCTGTCCCGAGAGACACTAACGATTCCTGAGAGACACTAACCTGTCCTGAGAGACACTAACCTGTCCTGAGAGACACTAACCTGTCCTGAGAGACACTAACCTGTCCTGAGAGATACTAACGTGTCCTGAGAGACACTAACCTGTCCCTAGAGACACTAACGATTCCTGAGAGACACTAACGATTCCTGAGAGACACTAACGATTCCTGAGAGACACTAACCTGTCCTGAGAGATACTAACGTGTCCTGAGAGACACTAACATGTCCGGAGAGACACTAACGTGTCCTGAGAGACACTAACATGTCCGGAGAGACACTAACGTGTCCTGAGAGACACTAACATGTCCGGAGAGACACTAACGTGTCCTGAGAGACACTAACCTGTCCTGAGAGATACTAACGTGTCCTGAGAGACACTAACATGTCCGGAGAGATACTAACGTGTCCTGAGAGACACTAACATGTCCTGAGAGACACTAACGTGTCCTGAGAGACACTAACATGTCCGGAGAGACACTAACCTGTCCTGAGAGACACTGACGTGTCCTGAGAGATACTAACGTGTCCTGAGAGACACTAACATGTCCAGAGAGACACTAACGTGTCCTGAGAGAAACTAACCTGTCCTGAGAGACACTAACCTGTCCTGAGAGACACTAACGTGTCCTGAGAGACACTAACGTGTCCTGAGAGAAACTAACCTGTCCTGAGAGACACTAACGTGTCCGGAGAGACACTAACCTGTCCTGAGAGACACTAACATGTCCAGAGAGACACTAACCTGTCCTGAGAGACACTAACGATTCCTGAGAGACACGAACCTGTCCTGAGAGACACTAATGATTCCTGAGAGACACTAACCTGTCCTGAGAGACACTAACCTGTCCTGAGAGACACTAACCTGTCCTGAGAGACACTGACGTGTCCTGAGAGACACGAACCTGTCCGGAGAGACAATAACCTGTCCTGAGAGACACTAACGTGTCCGGAGAGACACTAACCTGTCCTGAGAGACACGAACCTGTCCTGAGAGACACTAACGATTCCTGAGAGACACTAACCTGTCCTGAGAGACACTAACGTGTCCTGAGAAAAACTAACCTGTCCTGAGAGAAACTAACCTGTCCTGAGAGACACTAACGTGTCCTGAGAGACACTAACATGTCCTGAGAGAAACTAACGTGTCCTGAGAGATACTAACGTGTCCTGAGAGACACTAACATGTCCGGAGAGACACTAACCTGTCCCGAGAGACACTAACGATTCCTGAGAGACACTAACGTGTCCGGAGAGACACTAACCTGTCCTGAGAGACACGAACCTGTCCTGAGAGACACTAACGATTCCTGAGAGACACTAACCTGTCCTGAGAGACACTAACGATTCCTGAGAGACACTAACCTGTCCTGAGAGACACTAACGTGTCCTGAGAGAAACTAACCTGTCCTGAGAGACACTAACGTGTCCTGAGAGACACTAACCTGTCCTGAGAGACACTAACGATTCCTGAGAGACACGAACCTGTCCTGAGAGACACTAATGATTCCTGAGAGACACTAACCTGTCCTGAGAGACACTAACCTGTCCTGAGAGACACGAACCTGTCCTGAGAGACACTAACCTGTCCTGAGAGACACTAACCTGTCCTGAGAGACACTAACCTGTCCTGAGAGAAACTAACCTGTCCTGAGAGACACGAACCTGTCCTGAGAGACACGAACCTGTCCAGAGAGACACTAACCTGTCCTGAGAGACACTAACCTGTCCTGAGAGACACGAACCTGTCCTGAGAGACACGAACCTGTCCAGAGAGACACTGACCTGTCCTGAGAGACACTGACGTGTCCAGAGAGACACTAACCTGTCCTGAGAGACACTAACGATTCCTGAGAGACACTAACCTGTCCTGAGAGACACTAACCTGTCCTGAGAGATACTAACGTGTCCTGAGAGACACTAACATGTCCGGAGAGACACTAACCTGTCCCTAGAGACACTAACGATTCCTGAGAGACACTAACCTGTCCTGAGAGACACGAACCTGTCCTGAGAGACACGAACCTGTCCTGAGAGACACTAACCTGTCCCTAGAGACACTAACCTGTCCTGAGAGATACTAACTTGTCCCTAGAGACACTAACGATTCCTGAGAGACACTAACGATTCCTGAGAGACACTAACGATTCCTGAGAGACACTAACCTGTCCTGAGAGATACTAACGTGTCCTGAGAGACACTAACGATTCCTGAGAGACACTAACCTGTCCTGAGAGATACTAACGTGTCCTGAGAGACACTAACCTGTCCTTAGAGACACTAACCTGTCCTGAGAGACACTAACCTGTCCTGAGAGACACTAACCTGTCCTGAGAGACACTAACCTGTCCTGAGAGACACTAACGATTCCTGAGAGACACTAACGATTCCTGAGAGACACTAACCTGTCCTGAGAGATACTAACGTGTCCTGAGAGACACTAACGATTCCTGAGAGACACTAACGTGTCCTGAGAGACACTAACCTGTCCTGAGAGACACTAACGTGTCCTGAGAAAAACTAACCTGTCCTGAGAGAAACTAACCTGTCCTGAGAGACACTAACGTGTCCGGAGAGACACTAACCTGTCCTGAGAGACACGAACCTGTCCTGAGAGACACTAACGATTCCTGAGAGACACTAACCTGTCCCGAGAGACACTAACCTGTCCTGAGAGACACTGACGTGTCCGGAGAGACACTAACCTGTCCTGAGAGACACTAACATGTCCGGAGAGACACTAACCTGTCCTGAGAGACACTAACGTGTCCTGAGAGAAACTAACATGTCCGGAGAGACACTAACCTGTCCTGAGAGACACTAACGTGTCCTGAGAGAAACTAACCTGTCCGGAGAGACACTAACCTGTCCTGAGAGACACTAACGTGTCCTGAGAGAAACTAACATGTCCGGAGAGACACTAACCTGTCCTGAGAGACACTAACATGTCCGGAGAGATCTTGTGTACAGAAACACTTCGATCCTGGTTCTGGGTGAGGTGACGTCTTCCTGTGTCACATGACACCTGCGTTATGTGGGCCGATATCAACCAGTATGCAGCCCCCCCTTTATTTTGTTCTCCAGACGTTGCTTTTTAACTATGATTTAACAGAATTATTTAAAAAATAAACTGATGGAACAAACCTGGACTAAAGTGATGGTACTCTAGAAAAGACTGTAAATAATGTGACTAAAGGGACGTGTTAATTCAAGGTGTGTTTACTGATGACATCACAGGTGTCTACAGTCGTGTAACCAGACAGTGGGTCTATATATACAGTAGAGCTCCAGGTAGTCACTATGTTGTTTGGTAACATGGTGTGTATCACACTCAACATGGACCAGAGGAGGTGAAGGACAGAGATGTCTCAGGAGATTAGAAAGATAATTATAGACCAGCATGTTAAAGGTAAAGACTAAAAGACCATCTCCAGCAGCCAGATGTTCCTCTGACTACAGCTCTACATATTATTCAGACATGTGAGATCCATGGGACTGTAGTCAACCTCCCTGGACGTGGCTGAAGGAGGAATGGATGGATAGATGGATGACTAATGGATGGGTGGATGGATGGATGGATGGATGGATGGATGGATGGATGGATGGATGGATGGATGATTGATGAATGGATGGATGGATGACTGATGGATGGATGATTGATGGATGGATGGATGGATGGATGGATGGATGGATGACTGATGGATGGATGGATGATGATGGATGGATGAATGATGGATGGATGGATGGATTGATGGATGGATGGATGGATGGATGGATGGATGATTGATGGATGGATGGATGGATGACTGATGGATGGATGATTGATGGATGGATGGATGGATGGATGGATGAATGGATGGATGGATGGATAAATGATGGATGGATGGATGGATGGATGGATGGATGGATGGATGGATGATTGATTGATGGATGGATGGATGGATGGATGGATGATTGATGAATGAATGAAAGGATGGGTGGATTATTACTAAAATATTCCTTATGTTCAGAGTTTTACAGACACTTAAGACATTACAGACATTTAACAACGTTCCAAATCTGCTTTTTACTTTTACAGCAAATATTAATATTAATAAGCACAGACCACATCTTGACCTTTTCCAGCTGTTTGTATCTGGATGAAGCAGCAGGGGAACAGATTAGGGGGATCAGTGTGTATCTGTTGCTGAGCCTCAGCTGAAAGGATTCAACAAGCGGGCTCAGCTTCCAGCTGCTGATCAGCTGATCGTTTAGCGCCTCGGTGGGTCAAAAGTCACTCACCGATGGTGGAGATGAAGGTGGTGTTGAAGGCGTCCTCGCTGAAGCGGAATAAGAGACACGTCTTCCCGACACCGCTGTCTCCGATCAGCAGCAGCTTAAACAGGTAGTCGTACGTCTTGGACATTTTCCCGCCTTAAGTCCGTGTGAGTCCAGGTGAGTCCACGAAGCTCTTTACAGGAACCTTTGGCTCTGCCTTGGTTCTCTCAAAACTGAACAACTGTGAAGCAGGAAACAGATCTGCGTTAAGCGACATTTAACTCCATGTAGCTACATCCGGGAAACTCTTTTCACAATAAAATATGGTTTCTTTTCCTCTGAGGCTTCCTTCCATGCGGAGTTTCTGGCGTTACCGTCGCATTTATGATCGGAATATGAATAACTCGTGAAACACATGTATGGAATACCATTTAGATCATAATTCGCCATTTTTTTTTCCAAGTGTACACATGTGTGTGTACATGTGTATGAGTGTGTGTACAATGTATGACTGTGTTGTGTGTACATGTTACAGATGGGACGTAACACTTAAACTCAAGATACGATGCACCTCGATATGTCAGAGTCACGACACGATATGTCACAATACGTTATCAAAAAAGAAAAAATATTACTATATAATAACAACTTGTTTATTTTTTATTTCAGTTGCACACACGGAAACACAAGGCCTAACAGGATAGCACTTTTCATGTTTTTAGCACATTACTGAAGGGTTTTCTCTTCATGCTGAGTTACTATGATTGGACACCTCTCTGAAACATGCTTTTGTGCAGAAAATAATGTGCAGAGGTTGCGCGCGCAGCCTGATGAGGCTGAGGCACAGATATTACACGAGCTAATCAAAATTTAGCTTTTGCTTTGATCAACAACAATATACCACGAAAGGACAGGTCCCATTCTAAGACGCTGAAGCCGCTGCAATACGAACCATCAGCTTGAAACTGTAGTGCGGCCCCGCACGCAGCTGCACCTGTTTGCAGAGTCACATAATGTAACTGGAGCTAATAGCGTTAGCTAACAGTGTACCAGTAGAGAAGAGCCTCATTCTATGCCGCCAATCCGCTGCAGGGTGAACTATCGGCTCGAAACGATACGCTGCTCGTCTCATCCAAATATTCCTCCATTTCACCTGTCCCTCTCTGGCTCGTGTGTCAGTCATGTCAGACATGTCAGTCACAACACAGAATGCCACGCCCCCTTAGTCCGCCAGTCACTCCCATTTCTCATGTTATTTTTTAAATCTCAGACTGTATCTGGGGGGCTAAGTTTTTTTTTTTTTTGACAAAAAATATATTGGATCATCCTATAACACCACAACAGAGCCCGTTGTCAATACAAGGGACTCTAATTTTGGACAAAAGATGTAACAATCTATTTATAAGAAGCTGCCTCACGGAAACATTATTTCCCGGGAGGCAAAACAAAAACGATATCCTACATAAATTTGATAATAAATCAATTAATAAACTAAGAACAATGTACCTAAAATTTCCTATCCCTCCTAAAATGAAAGAAACTCACTTTAAAATTATGAACAACATTTATCCCTCTAAAGAGCTACTCAGACTACGTTTTAATATCAATGATAATTTATGCACGTTCTGTGAAAATGAAATTGAAACCACGGACCATGTATTATTCTCGTGTAATCTAGTACAAACATTCTGGATTAACATCCACAAATGGATTAAACAAAAAATTATTTTATTCCCACCTGTTTTCTCTAGACATGATGTCACTTTTGGTATGATCCTTCAAAATAAAGATGATGAACTCTGCTGCAATATTATCCTCTGTTTAGCAAAATTTTTTATTCACAAAAATAGAATTCTGAAGTCATCCCCCAAATTTATTTTCTTCCTGAATGAATTTAAATTATATTTGAAATCCCTAAAATCTATATCCGATTTGAAAACACAAAAATTATATGATTACTTGAAGAGTTTTCCCAATGTATTGAACAGCTAATATGCTATTTGAATCCCCTTTACAAGATGTTTGTTCTGTTTTATTATTGTTTTTTTCTCTTGACTGTGTTTATTTCATTTTTTCTGAACAGTATTTTGTGGCACAAATATTTGTAAAGATCAATGTAAAATGAAGAGTGTCAATTGTATATTTTTCTGTAATTTCAATAAAGTTTGATTAAAAAAAAAAGTTTTCCTTTAAGCAGTTTCACTATGTCTTTTAGATCTGATATATCAGTGTTATCCAGAGTGTCGATTTCTCTCACATTCCTTCGGATTTCTGGGCAGCTCAGTGCTGCTGAGACAGCTGCTTGTTGCTCCAGGTAGCGAGCTAGCATGTCGTATGTGCTATTCCACCTAGTCTGGACATAGGTGATGAGTCTAGTCTTTATTCCGCGATCCATTTTTTTCAAACTCGATGTGTTTCGTCATGTTTTGTATCGCGATATTTCGCCAAACGATATTTCGTCCCATCCCTAGTACATGTGCATGAGTGTGTGTACATGTGCATGACTGTGTTGTGTGTACATGTGCATGAGTGTGTGTACCAGTGAGTTTATATTTATTTTTTATATTATATTACTAATATAAACTCATTGGTGTGTACCATGTGCTATGTTAGCTTTGTCTTTTTTCCTGTGTGTTTTATTTCTTCTTGTTGAAGCAGTCAGTGATGCAGATAGTTTGAAATGTGCTGTATAACAAAAGTTTGAATTGATTTGATTGTAATTTATATTTTCCTTTTTTGTAGATTGATTGAAAGGCACTTTACCCCTGTCTCTGTTAATTGTGTTGTTAATAAAGTTTATTGAAAAAAAAGCCTTTAGCAGTCAAGCGGAAATGACATTTGCGCTTCCGTTGCTAAGCTGCAGTGGCTCAAACAGCCTGACATCAGATGTCAACAGGTATCAGCAGGTTCAGAACGGTTCTTAGGTACGCTGATCTGCGGCTCTTCTGGTTCCCTGTGGCCCAAACTCGAACGAGATTACCAGGGTCTGTTTGTTCCGGGACCAGCACTGGCCATATCGTGTCTTCGCTAACTGCTGCTAACGTTACCCTCACGGGTCCAGCTCGGTCAGGTGAGGTTCGTCAGGTTAGTTGGTGAAAATAATCACGTTAGCCGAGTCTTTTCAGCTTTTGGCCTGTTTGATGGATGAACTGAAGCGCTCAGGTGTTTTGTTCAGGTAAACTGTAGCTTGTTTCCATGAAAGCTTCAAGTCCAACAGAAACTTGGTTCGGTCAGGGGCTCATCACGTCTTTATTAATCGCTTTAATTTTACTCTTTGTTCTTGTAACATAAGAAAACAGAACAAAAAAACAGATTTTTTTGTTCCATAATGACATTAAAACTCCGAAGCCGGTTCCGTTTGAATATAGTAATTATGATGATGATGATGATAAAAGGGTAGATGGTGTGTACATACGCATTTGTAACTCCCAAAGTTCTTCACATTACAGATCATCATTCACACTCACACGTTTGGTGGTGATGAACTACACACATGTTGTAGCTACAGCTGTTCTGGAACACACACTGACAGAGGCGAGGCTGCCAGACACCAGCAGAACCTCCGACCACCACCAAACAGGCACCAGACCCTCTGGGTAGGGCGGGGATTTGAACCGGTGACCCCCTGGTTACCAGACAACCTGCTCTACTGCCTCAGTTACAGCCGCAATAATAATGAATTCTATTATAGTGCTACACATGGTGGCAGCTTGTTGGGTTAGTGCTGTGATATTGGAACCAGATCAGGAGTTTCAAATTAAATCCAGTCAGACATCACAAACCCTGAAGGTTAATGATATGTTGTAGTCACTCTTTCTTCAGAGAGTCATTCTAGTGGGTTCTAGCTGTAGTCAGGAAGGATCTCCTGTAGAGGGTTCTAGCTGTAGTCAGGAAGGTTCTCCTGTAGAGGGTTCTAGTTGTAGACAGGAAGGATCTCCTGTAGAGGGTTCTAGCTGTGGACGGGAAGGATCTCCTGTAGAGGGTTCTAGCTGTGGACGGGAAGGATCTCCTGTAGAGGGTTCTAGCTGTGGACGGGAAGGATCTCCTGTAGAGGGTTCTAGATGTAGACGGGAAGGATCTCCTGTAGAGGGTTCTACCTGTAGACGGGAAGGATCTCCTGTAGAGGGTTCTAGTTGTAGACGGGAAGGATCTCCTGTAGAGGGTTCTAGCTGTGGACGGGAAGGATCTCCTGGAGAGGGTTCTAGCTGTGGACGGGAAGGATCTCCTGTAGAGGGTTATAGCTGTGGACGGGGAGGATCTCCTGTAGATGGTTCTACCTGTAGACGGGAAGGATCTCCTGTAGAGGGTTCTAGTTGTAGACGGGAAGGATCTCCTGTAGAGGGTTCTATCTATGGACAGGAAGGTTCTCCTGTAGAGGGTTCTAGCTGTAGTCAGGAAGGTTCTCCTGTAGAGGGTTCTAGCTGTAGTCAGGAAGGATCTCCTGTAGAGGGTTCTAGTTGTAGTCAGGAAGGATCTCCTGTAGAGGGTTCTAGCTGTGGACGGGAAGGATCTCCTGTAGAGGGTTCTACCTGTAGACGGGAAGGATCTCCTGTAGAGGGTTCTAGCTGTAGACGGGAAGGATCTCCTGTAGAGGGTTCTAGCTATGGACAGGAAGGTTCTCCTGTAGAGGGTTCTAGCTGTAGTCAGGAAGGATCTCCTGTAGAGGGTTCTAGCTGTAGTCAGGAAGGATCTCCTGTAGAGGGTTCTAGCTATGGACAGGAAGGTTCTCCTGTAGAGGGTTCTAGCTGTAGTCAGGAAGGTTCTCCTGTAGAGGGTTCTAGCTATGGACAGGAAGGTTCTCCTGTAGAGGGTTCTAGCTATGGACAGGAAGGTTCTCCTGTAGAGGGTTCTAGCTGTAGACAGGAAGGATCTCCTGTAGAGGGTTCTAGCTGTGGACGGGAAGGATCTCCTGTAGATGGTTCTCCTGTAGAGGGTTCTAGATGTAGACGGGAAGGATCTCCTGTAGAGGGTTCTACCTGTAGACGGGAAGGATCTCCTGTAGAGGGTTCTAGTTGTAGACGGGAAGGATCTCCTGTAGATGGTTCTCCTGTAGAGGGTTCTACCTGTAGACGGGAAGGATCTCCTGTAGAGGGTTCTAGCTGTAGACAGGAAGGATCTCCTGTAGAGGGTTCTAGCTGTGGACAGGAAGGATCTCCTGTAGAGGGTTCTAGCTGTAGACAGGAAGGATCTCCTGTAGAGGGTTCTAGCTGTAGTCAGGAAGGTTCTCCTGTAGAGGGTTCTAGCTGTAGTCAGGAAGGTTCTCCTGTAGAGGGTTCTAGCTGTAGTCAGGAAGGATCTCCTGTAGAGGGTTCTAGCTATGGACAGGAAGGTTCTCCTGTAGAGGGTTCTAGCTGTGGACAGGAAGGATCTCCTGTAGAGGGTTCTAGCTGTAGTCAGGAAGGATCTCCTGTAGAGGGTTCTAGCTATGGACAGGAAGGTTCTCCTGTAGAGGGTTCTAGCTGGGGACAGGAAGGTTCTCCTGTAGAGGGTTCTAGCTGTGGACAGGAAGGTTCTTCTGTAGAGGGTTCTAGCTATGGACAGGAAGGTTCTCCTGTAGAGGGTTCTAGCTGTAGTCAGGAAGGATCTCCTGTAGAGGGTTCTAGCTGTAGTCAGGAAGGATCTCCTGTAGAGGGTTCTAGCTGTAGTCAGGAAGGTTCTCCTGTAGAGGGTTCTAGCTGTAGACAGGAAGGATCTCCTGTAGAGGGTTCTAGCTATGGACAGGAAGGTTCTCCTGTAGAGGGTTCTAGCTGTAGACAGGAAGGATCTCCTGTAGAGGGTTCTAGCTGTAGACGGGAAGGATCTCCTGTAGAGGGTTCTAGATGTAGACGGGAAGGATCTCCTGTAGAGGGTTCTAGCTGTAGACGGGAAGGATCTCCTGTAGAGGGTTCTAGCTGTGGACAGGAAGGATCTCCTGTAGAGGGTTCTAGCTGTAGACAGGAAGGATCTCCTGTAGAGGGTTCTAGCTGTGGAC
>SSNP01000150.1:435087-448392 GCA_006937955.1 Pachypanchax playfairii | reverse complement strand
TGACCCTCGCCAGTCTCTGCCAGGGAACTACATTCAGACCTGATATCATGTTCACATCTTGTTACAACCATGAATTAATACCCTTTAACTACCTAATTAGTCTGCACTGTTTCACCTGGAATCCTGACTCCTCCTCGCAAGGCGAGGTCGCTTTATAAAGTAGTGGTTGATTTTTCCAGCCACATCTGCAGCGCTAAAAACCATTAACGTTACTCTGATATGGAGGATTTAAAAAAAAAAACAAGAAACATGACATGCTTGGATACAGAAAAAAAACAGTTTGACGAGCGGGGGTGAAATCAGGACGCCGATAGCATCAACTAGTGGGAAAAGCTATTTTTGATCTTCTTTTTCTGCAGCTGTTTTAGCCCGTTCTGGTGCACTGCTGCTGATACAGCGCCCCCGTAGTGGCGCAACGCTGTAACTGCAGGTAAAATAACATCCATATAGCTGGAGGCAGAGTGAAATCAGGCTGGGGCGGCACAAAATTAGCTGGAGGCGGCTGCCACACAAATTTGAATGCAGGAAAAACCCTGACTCTGTTGCAGCACCTCTAGCTTTTATCACAGCACTCATTATTTTTGGGTAGAAGCTCGGCACATCTTGATGTTGCAGTATTTGCCCACTCTTCAGCGAGAACATCTCCTGCAGCCCTCGTCAGATCACCCCACAGATGTTCAATGGATTCAGGTCTGGACTCTGGCTGGGATTCAGGTCTGGTTTTGTGGTATTTGGAACAGTCCATAATACACTTCCACCCTGAATCAGGTCCCAGTTCCAACTGAAGAAAAACAGCCCCAAAGCATGATGCTGCCACCACCTCCATATGTCACTGTACATATGGTGTTCTTTTGGTGATGAGCAGTGTTGTTTTTGTTTGCACCAAATTTACCTTTTAGAACCAAGTCTAGAAAGTTCAATCTTGGTTTCATCAACCCAACTTCTGTTGAAGCGTGTATCTCTGTAACCCTCAGTAGTGATGAAAATCTAGAATGTCCTTCTGTCCACTGTTGTCTCTGGTTGATGATGCAGTGAAGCAGCTTTAGAATCTGAATCATGTTTAGATCTTAATGAGTTAACACAAATTATAGCTTCATCTAAACCATCTACATGTATGTTAGATCCTGTTCCAACCAGACTCTTTAAAGAGGTTTTCCTGTTGATCAATACATGATCAATATGTCTATAATGAATGGATATGTGCCTCAGGCCTTAAGGTTGCTGTAATTAAACCTTTACATAAGAAACCTGATCCTGATCCAGAATCTCCAGGTAATTATGGATCTATATTTAATTTATTCTTCATCTCAAACATTCTAGTAGTAGCAAAACAATCATGTGATCATTTCTACAGTAATAATGTGTTTGAAGAGTTTTAGTCAGGATTTAGATCATCAGCTCTGAAACAGCACTGGTGAAAGTTTCTAATGATATTCTCATGTCCTCAGACAGTGGACTTGTGTCTGTACTTGTCCTGTTAGATCTCAGTGCTGCGTTTGATACTATAGATCATAAGATCCTATTGAAGAGGCTTGTCAGCCCAGACCCCAGTCGGCATCCTGAGCCGGGTTCTGGTTCTGGTTCTGGTAACCCAATCAGCTGGTTCCTTAGATAGAAAATGTTTTATTATTAATTGGTTGATTTTTCTGTGAAGTGCCTTGAAATGATTTTGTTATAAACTGGAACTTTATAAATAAATGTAAATTGAATTGAACCATAACACATTTTCCTACATGCGTTTGTGAGATTTCAGATGTCTTCTTGGATGTTTTCTTTATAAGATGAGTCTTCCGTCTTGTCACCTGACCCCGTAGCCCAGACATATGAGGAAGACAGGAGATTGTTGTCACATGTACTACACAGCCAGTACTTACCAGAAACTCCTGCAGCTCCTTCAGTGTTGCTGTCAGCCTCTTGGCAGCCTCCCTGACTACTTTTCTTCTTGTCCTATCGTCGTTTTGGACGAACGTCCTGTTCTTGGTAGTGTCACTGTTGTGCCATATTTTCTCTACTTGATGATGACGGTCTTCACTGTGTTCCATGGTATATTTAAAGCTGGAGTGCGTAACTTTTACATGTCCGTGGATGTCCGTTTCAGCCAAGCCACTATCAGAGGAGATGACACAATGCAGATTAAGCCGATCGGCTCCTCAAACATCTCACGGTATTTTTCAATATATATCATTTTTACTTTGCGTGTCGACTGCGACATTCCCGCGCTGTCGCACATGAAATTACGTCTTTTATGTCACAACAAGAAAAATAATA
This sequence comes from Pachypanchax playfairii, assembly GCA_006937955.1. Classification (NCBI taxonomy): domain Eukaryota; kingdom Metazoa; phylum Chordata; class Actinopteri; order Cyprinodontiformes; family Aplocheilidae; genus Pachypanchax; species Pachypanchax playfairii. The sequence goes on along the minus strand of SSNP01000150.1, from coordinate 446,124 downwards.
AGTAATAGAACGCAGTGTCTCGTAGCAGCCGGCAGAACGGGAAGGTCGACATGGCGGAGAATCCAAATAAACAGCCGAGAGACACTTATCGGGAAGTGGATCCTACCACGAAAAAAAAAAAAAATTCCTGGACGTTCGGCAGAGGGACTATTGGCTAAGAAGGAAAGTGACCGAAGGAGAAGGCAAACGCGAATTTGTGTCGGCGTCGCTTTTCCTCGGTGGAGAGAAGAGATCTGGCTGATGTTCACGGGTGCACACAGTGATCCGCAGGTCCGCACACACTGTCAAAATATAAAATGTGCACCAGATGAAACCCAGAGCGCCGAAGTTCCAGCTGATCAGCTGATTCTGTCTCTATCTGTGTCAGTTTGTGTCTGTCAGTTTGCCAGTGTAACGGTTTTTCAGTCAGTCAGATCAGTGTAGCTGACTGCAGGATTCTGCATCGTGTCAAAACTGAAAAAATTCACTGAATAAGACAAATAGATCATTGTGGCCCCAACAGCTGACTAATAAATTTCAACACCAAACTGTTAAATGTAGATTAAAGTGAACAATCAAACCTGTAAACAATCCAACCTGAACTCTGAAGGTTTTTTTACCAGTATTTTTATATTTTACTGGTTTCTCTTGATTTTTTCAACAATGAAATGATATTTATTGAAACAAATATAGAGCCAGGTAAAGTAAACAGACTGAATTTGAAGCTTGATTAATACAGATACCGGTTGGAATAACAACGGCAGAGATAAAGCGGTGGCAGTTGGGCTTACGTCATATGGAAGCGCCAGCTTTATTGTTGTAATGACGCAAAAATTCCGCTAGGGGGCGACAGAAGTTACAGAAGTTACGCACTATGGCTTTAATTCTTGGAAATAGTTTTTGTAGCCTTTGCCTGACTGATATCTTGGAATAATGAGATCTCTCTGATGGTTTGGAAGCTCTCTGCGGACCATAGCTTGTGCTGGAATATGGCCCAGGAGCATGAGCCACCCTTACAATTAGACTGTTACTAATGTGTGTGTGAGTGTGCAAGTTTAACCTTCAGGTTTGTTTCTGCAGGAGCATCAAGCTGTGGGATCTGGAGAAGTTCACAATGATCAGTTCATTGGATGGAGTCACATCTGCAGTCAGGTGAGTTTCACCAATGTGACCCATTCTGGGCCTAACCCCTGACCTTTAACCCATGGTTGACCCCTCTCCTGTTTTCCCAGGTGTCTCCTCTTCAATCCTGATGGATCTTGCCTCTACAGCGGCTTGTCAGACTCTCTAAAGGTTTTTGGTTGGGAACCTGACCGCTGCTTTGATGTGGTTCCAGTCAGTTGGGGGAAAGTGTCAGACATGGCCATCTGTAACCAGCAGCTGGTGCGTGTGCGTGTGTGTGTGTACGTGCGTGCTCCATCCTCTCTTGAGTTTTTCTGTTATGTTCCTGTGATGCAGAAGTAAATGTTTCCTCCTTCTGTCCCGATCAGATCGGCATTTCTCACCAGCTGTCCAGCGTCTCATCATATGTGATTGACCTAAAGAAGCTGAAGAAGAGCAGCAGTGCCGGGATCCAAGGAATCATCCAGGACAACAAGCCGCTCACAGAGCCAACAGAACCCAAAGCAGCAGCACTGCGTCGGAACTACGACAGACCCACAACCTCCTGCAGCTCACACAGGTACTTCCTTTTTTAGTTCCACACAAATGCTACAGGTGAGTGTCACGCTTACATGCTGTGATGTCATCAGGGTAAAACAGCGCTCAGATGCTGACAGGCGGAGCCCTGAAGGAGAGAGGCGGAGCGCCAGTGAGGATGAGGCTGATGAGAAACTATCATCAGCAGAGATTCACAATGCAGACGATTACAATGAAATCTTCCAGCCAAGGAACGCCATCAGTAAGTGGAGCAGTAACATCACTCACCCTTACACACAGTCTCACGCCCACAGTAACACACACACATATCACATAGTAAAACACACACAACTAGAAAAGCACTTGTAAAGCGCAGACCTCCGCCAAGCAGCCCATTTCCCCACACCCCCCCGGCGGCGGAGGAGGTTGTGTTTTCATCAGGGTTTGACTGTCCATTCGCTAACAAGATCAGTCAAAAACTCCTGGATGGATTTTGATGAAATTTCCAGTATATGTCAGAAATGGTACAAGGACCAATCAGTTAGATTTTGGTGGTGATCCAGATAATTGTCTAGGATTTCATTCTGGATACAGGAATAAATGTCATCAAAATCCCAGACAGTGATGTGGTTGTTAACAAACAGACGTCCCCCGCCGCCACCTGGCAGCTGGCAATAACACACGCAGTAAAACACACACAATAACAGTAACATGCAGTAACACATGTGATCACATGTTCTGTTTGGTTCTGATGTGAATAAATTCTACTGCTTTGATTGATTTTATTAATCAGAATATTAATGACCCGATTCTGGTCCCATCCAGCTCGAACTCCTCCCAGGGTGTCAGAGCCGTTTCCTGCACCTCCTGAGGACGGTGAGTACACCAAAATCAGGTAACTGAGTATGTCAGGTACTCTAGCAGTAATCAGATTACTGTTTGCAGATCTTTTTTTTTTTCAAACAACACCTGTTCAGGTAAGCAGTCAGGTGACTGACAAGTGTTAAACAGTTCAGGTTTTCTAAGAAAACACTTACATGTTGACAGATTGTAGTTCTCAGAGCTCATATCCATCTGCACTCCCTAAAACACACGGAAACACGTCATACGTACGAGATAAAACACGTCATACGTACGAGATAAAATCACACGGAAACACGTCATACGTACGAGATAAAAACACACGGAAACACGTCATACGTACGAGATAAAAACACACGGGAACACGTCATACGTACGAGATAAAAACACACGGGAACACGTCATACGTACGAGATAAAATCACACGGAAACACGTCATACGTACGAGATGGAAACACGTCATACGTACGAGATAAAAACACACGGGAACACGTCATACGTACGAGATAAAAACACACGGGAACACGTCATACGTACGAGATAAAAACACACGGGAACACGTCATACGTACGAGATAAAAACACACGGGAACACGTCATACGTACGAGATAAAAACACACGGGAACACGTCATACGTACGAGATAAAAACACACGGGAACACGTCATACGTACGAGATGGAAACACGTCATACGTACGAGATAAAAACACACGGGAACACGTCATACGTACGAGATAAAAACACACGGGAACACGTCATACGTACGAGATAAAAACACACGGAAACACGTCATACGTACGAGATGGAAACACGTCATACGTACGAGATAAAAACACACGGGAACACGTCATACGTACGAGATAAAAACACACGGGAACACGTCATACGTACGAGATGGAAACACGTCACACGTACAAGATAAAAACACACAGGAACACGTCATACGTACGAGATGGAAACACATCATACGTACGAGATGGAAACACGTCATATGTACGAGATGGAAACACGTCATACGTACGAGACGGAAACACGTCATACGTACGAGATAAAAACACACGGAAACACGTCATACGTACGAGATAAAATCACACGGAAACACGTCATACGTACGAGATGGAAACACGTCAAACGTACGAGATAAAAACACACGGGAACACGTCATACGTACGAGATAAAATCACACGGAAACACGTCATACGTACGAGATGGAAACACGTCATACGTACGAGATAAAAACACACGGAAACACGTCATACGTACGAGATGGAAACACGTCATACGTACGAGATGGAAACACGTCATACGTACGAGATAAAATCACACGGAAACACGTCATACGTACGAGATAAAAACACACGGGAACACGTCATACGTACGAGATAAAAACACACGGGAACACGTCATACGTACGAGATAAAAACACACGGGAACACGTCATACGTACGAGATAAAATCACACGGAAACACGTCATACGTACGAGATGGAAACACGTCATACGTACGAGATAAAAACACACGGAAACACGTCATACGTACGAGATAAAAACACACGGGAACACGTCATACGTACGAGATAAAAACACACGGAAACACGTCATACGTACAAGATAAAAACACACGGGAACACGTCATACGTACGAGATGGAAACACGTCATACGTACGAGATAAAAACACACGGGAACACGTCATACGTACGAGATAAAAACACACGGAAACACGTCATACGTACGAGATGGAAACACGTCACACGTACAAGATAAAAACACACAGGAACACGTCATACGTACGAGATGGAAACACGTCATACGTACGAGATAAAAACACACGGGAACACGTCATATGTACGAGATAAAAACACACGGGAACACGTCATACGTACAAGATAAAAACACACGGGAACACGTCATACGTACGAGATGGAAACACGTCATACGTACGAGATAAAAACACACGGGAACACGTCACACGTACGAGATAAAAACACACGGAAACACGTCATCAGATCGTCTCGCTCTCTCTAATGTGAACAAAGAATAAATATTTATGTAAGAAAAATCCAACCAAATATAAGAAAATCACACTGAAGAAACGACTTATTAACTAGTAGTGACCATGCGATGAGCCGCAGATGTTGAACATCCAGCCAGTTTAACTGTTCTCAGAAGGGAAGAAACTGTTCCTGTGTCAGGAGGTCCTGGTCATGATGCACTGAAGCTTCTCACAGAAGGGAGAGTCAGAAAGATTTTATATCCAGATTGAGAAGAATCAGCCACTAGGTGTTGCAGGACCTGGAAGTGTTGCAGGACCTGGAGGTGTTGCAGGTCCTGGAAGTGTTGCAGGACCTGGAGGTGTTGCAGGACCTGGAAGTGTTGCAGGACCTGGAGGTGTTGCAGGACCTGGAGGTGTTGCAGGACCTGGAAGTGTTGCAGGTCCTGGAGGTGTTGCAGGACCTGGAAGTGTTGCAGGACCTGGAGGTGTTGCAGGTCCTGGAAGTGTTTCAGGACCTGGAGGTGTTGCAGGACCTGGAGGTGTTGCAGGACCTGGGGGTGTTTCAGGAGTTGGAGGTGTTGCAGGACCTGGAGGTGTTGCAGGTCCTGGAGGTGTTGCAGGTCCTGGAAGTGTTGCAGGACCTGGAGGTGTTGCCGGACCTGGAGGTGTTTCAGGACCTGGAGGTGTTGCAGGACCTGGAAGTGTTTCAGGACCTGGAAGTGTTGCAGGACCTGGGGGTGTTGCAGGACCTGGGGGTGTTGCAGGACCTGGAAGTGTTTCAGGACCTGGAAGTGTTGCAGGACCTGGAGGTGTTGCAGGACCTGGAGGTGTTGCAGGACCTGGAAGTGTTGCAGGACCTGGAGGTGTTGCAGGACCTGGAGGTGTTGCAGGACCTGGAGGTGTTGCAGGACCTGGAGGTGTTGCAGGACCTGGGGGTGTTTCAGGAGTTGGAGGTGTTGCAGGACCTGGAGGTGTTGCAGGACCTGGAAGTGTTGCAGGACCTGGAGGTGTTGCAGGACCTGGAAGTGTTGCAGGACCTGGAGGTGTTGCAGGTCCTGGAGGTGTTGCAGGACCTGGAAGTGTTGCAGGACCTGGAGGTGTTGCAGGACCTGGAAGTGTTTCAGGACCTGGAGGTGTTGCAGGACCTGGAGGTGTTGCAGGACCTGGAGGTGTTGCAGGTCCTGGAGGTGTTGCAGGTCCTGGAGGTGTTGCAGGTCCTGGAAGTGTTGCAGGACCTGGAAGTGTTGCAGGACCTGGAGGTGTTGCAGGACCTGGAAGTGTTGCAGGACCTGGAGGTGTTGCAGGACCTGGAGGTGTTGCAGGACCTGGAGGTGTTGCAGGACCTGGAAGTGTTTCAGGACCTGGAGGTGTTGCAGGACCTGGAAGTGTTTCAGGACCTGGAAGTGTTGCAGGACCTGGGGGTGTTTCAGGAGTTGGAGGTGTTGCAGGACCTGGAGGTGTTGCAGGACCTGGAGGTGTTGCAGGACCTGGAGGTGTTGCAGGACCTGGAGGTGTTGCAGGACCTGGAGGTGTTTCAGGACCTGGAGGTGTTGCAGGACCTGGAAGTGTTTCAGGACCTGGAGGTGTTGCAGGACCTGGCGGTGTTGCAGGACCTGGAGGTGTTGCAGGACCTGGAGGGGTTGGAGGACCTGGGGGTGTTTCAGGAGCTGGAGGTGTTGCAGGACCTGGAGGTGTTGCAGGACCTGGAGGTGTTGCAGGACCTGGAAGTGTTGCAGGACCTGGAAGTGTTGCAGGACCTGGAGGTGTTGCAGGACCTGGAAGTGTTGCAGGACCTGGAGGTGTTGCAGGACCTGGAGGTGTTGCAGGAGCTGGAGGTGTTGCAGGAGCTGGAGGTGTTGCAGGACCTGGAGGTGTTGCAGGACCTGGAGGTGTTGCAGGACCTGGAGGTGTTGCAGGACCTGGAAGTGTTGCAGGACCTGGAGGTGTTGCAGGACCTGGAAGTGTTGCAGGACCTGGGGGTGTTGCAGGACCTGGAGGTGTTGCAGGACCTGGAAGTGTTTCAGGACCTGGGGGTGTTGCAGGACCTGGGGGTGTTGCAGGACTTTTCATACAGATGCAGAGTTATTGGCTGACAGCTGTTGCTGGAGTCTCTTTGAATACAGCTGTTTAGCACTTCTCACCTCTTTGCTAAATCTGTATTTTGCCTCTTTGAAACTCCTAAAGCCTGCTATCAGCTATCAGCTATCAGCTATCAGCTATCAGCTATCAGCTATCAGCTATCAGCTATCAGCTATCAGCTATCAGCTATCAGCTGAGCAAACAGTTTGTTCAGCAGATAGGTTTCTGTGTGCACCTAGTTTTTGGTGAGTTTTTAGCCTCACAAGGCATTGAGGTGAAAATGAAACTGGTTTGATATGATTCACCTTGCGAGGTAAAAGACTCACCATGTGCACCCTACATGAACTGAGGTGGCAGGCTCCTATCGTCAGAAAAATGAATGAAACCTGGTGAATGATCAGAGGCGCCAGAAAATATTAAAATAGCAAAAATCAAGAACACTTGTGCACCTCGACAAACTGATGCAGCATCCACCCTAACTCATGTCATAGATACAGATATCACAATATTACACATTTATTTATGCAACAGAATAAAATCAGTGCTGTTGCATCTGATCTAATAATGGATGTTTGTTTGTTTGTTTGTATGCAGAATATTTGATATTTTTCACGTTTTTAATTCTGTTGGTTTGTTCCATTCTATTATGGCTTTAAGAGAGAATGCAGATTATCCTGATGTTTTTCTTCTGGAATGTTGACTGTGTTATTCTAGTCATGTTAATTTAACAAAACTTTTAAGTGCAGGGGGTATATTAAAGAGAATTTGACAGGGATGATATTGTCGTGGTTTGCTGTCCCAGATCAGCAGGGCCTGTTTCTAGAGCCTTTCCAGGTGTTTTGATAAAATGATAAATAAATGATAAATAAGACAGAATCACTACATCCATATAGATTTTAACTCCCTCTATAGTCAAGAGAGTTTCTAATATATTTGAAGTTGGACAACTTGTACTTCAGAGTAAGACAACCCTTATTAATGTTTTTTGAAGACAACTAAAATAATTCCTAAATATCTGTTCTCATTTACATTTGTATTCTTTTATCCTGTAACAGTTACACTGCGGTAGCTTAAGCTATTTTCCGTGCTTGAGAAGAACATTGTTGCTAGTTTTCATCACATTTCCCACATCCTATGTCTACTTATGACCTTTCAGAATAAAAGTTGTGCTGCTGCTACTTTTGATCAATCACTTGGACAGGTGGAGTCTGTTTATGATCAAATGTTTGATGGAAATTACTAATAAAAGGCGATGCTGTCTCTTCCTCTTAGAGAGCATGATGGCGATCGGCCGACAGCTGAAGCACATGATGCCTTCTTTTCCCGACAAGCAGAAGGTCAGTGAATAGATTAAACAGAACCCCTCAGATCTGACATGGATGGATATTTAACAATCACCCTCGAATTAAATAAATATCCAATATCTCCTATTTATCAGCCCAATAATAAAGAGATATAAATGTTTTAAAACTAGGGCCGGGACTCGATTAAAAATTTTAATCTAATTAATTAGAGGCTTTGTAATTAATTAATCAAAATTAATCGCATTTTAATCGCATATAAATATTTGACCAGAGAACAGTGAGAATTTTTTTCAAACAGATTTTTAGTATACCATTGAATCATGACTGAATACACATTAGCTTAAACAACAAAATATTGTTTATTTATGTTCAACCAAGTCCAACAGACCAGTGCATTAAGTGTAGAAAATGTCTACACTTGTACTCTGAGTCGGGCTAACGTCCACGCTAGCTGCTATATGTTTAACATTGAGGTGATACTTCAGGCCCGATGTGCTGCGGTGATCTGCAAATTCCTTGCTGCATAGCTTGCACACATGCTCTTATCCACTCTTCCATCCAGTCCAGAGAATTTCATACCATTTAATGTCTTAGTAGATAAATATGGAATAGACAAAGATACATTCTAAGAATACTCCCAACTGAAGTCCTTGTAGTTCTAAGCATCTCTAGACATTGGTCAATAACACATTGAAGCAACTTTTACATATCTGCCACTGTATTACCATGACAACGCCATTTGCCATCAAACACACCCGGAGACACAATAGAATTTGTGACCTCACGTCATATATCAAAGCAGTTAGCTTGATCAGTAGTATCAGGAGTATTTTAAAAATGAGTGGTCTTTATATTTAAAAAGTAATGATTTATCAGGAACATCAGCATCTGTGCTCTGGGAAGCAGGAAAGCAGTGATGAGAGGTAGAATAATCTCCTTCTCATCATATAAAAAGGAAAAAGAAAACAAAGATATCCAGGATTTAGAGGCAAATATTAAATTCTTAGAAGAAACACTGAACAAAATACAAAAAGCAGAACTAGAACTAAATGAAATAATTAATAAAAAAGACGAAATTCTTAGTACAAAAACTTTGCCATGAAAATTTTGAATACAGCAACAAATCAGGTCTGTTTCTAGCCAATCAGTTAAAAATAAATAAAGAAAAACCAACAATATGCGCCGTTCAAGAGGCAACAGGTAATAATGTCTACGACCCTGAAAGAATTAACAACACTTTTAGAGACTTTTACAAGACTTTATATTCTCCACAGATAAATCCATCAGAAAACTGCTGCATCACCTTGGAGTAATGAAACTCTAAAACAGCTAAAAAGGACTTCCAGGGTGGCAGAGAGGAGATGGAGGAAAAATAAGAACACAGCAAATAAACAAATATACACTGAATGATTAAAATCATACAATAAAGCAGTTAGAAATACAAGAAACCATTACTTTTCCAAAATCATCACAGAAAACAAAAATAATCCTAAAATTCTCTTCTCTACAATTGCTAATGTTTTAAATAGGGATTCTAATTCTTTCCAGAAAACCCTCTCAGACACTCTTTGTGAGGAGTTTGCAGCCCACTTCAGAGGGAAGGTAGACATCATCAGATGTAGCATTTTATCTTCCCAAAGCAACACTGTTTCTGATCAATCTGAGAGTGTGTGTCTACCTGAGGAAACACTGGAAAGTTTTGACCTGGTTGAAGCTGAGAGTCTTGATAGAGTTTTCACCTCAGTGAGACCCACAACATGTGTTCTGGACCCTATCCCCACAAGGTTTTTTAAACATTTTTATGATTCTTTTAGAGATGAGATTGTAACTCTGATGAATTGCTCGCTTCAGACTGGGGTCTTTCCTGCCGCTTTTAAACGGGCGGTGAGGCCCCTGTTAAAGAAGAGTCATTTAGATTTGAGTGATTTTATGATTTTTATGATTTTAAAATTTTAGAAAAAATGGTTTTATTTCAACTTAAAGATTTTATTAACACTAACAATGTACCAGAGAAATTTCAGTCAGGTTTGAGGGTGAACCACAGCACAGAGACGGCCCTTCTGAAGATTTTAAATGATTTTAGAGTAAATTATGACGCCATGAGGGTGATAGTGTTGGTTCTGCTGGATCTAAGCGCTGCTTTCGATACAGTAGACCACACTATTCTTTTAACCCATTGGAAACAGATCGGCCTCTCTGGTGCTGTTCATAGATGGTTCACGTCCTACCTCACAGACAGGACTTTTATGGTGAGTTTGGATACCTGTTCCTCTGGGGTCCATAAGATCACATGTGGTGTGCCCCAGGGTTCAATTTTAGGCCCAGTGCTTTTTAACCACTATATGCTCCCTCTTGGCAGCGTCATCAGGAGACATGGGGTGAATTTCCACAGCTATGCTGATGACACACAGTTGTATATATCCGTGTCACCTGATGACACACAGCCAATGGATACACTTTTTAATTTTAGACATTAAATCCTGGATAGCAGAAAACTTTCTCCAGCTCAACCAGGACAAAACTGAAGTTTTAGTCATCGGTCCTAAGGCTCAGAGAGAGAAACTTTTACCAAAACTACATTCAATGTTTCTTAATCCTTCTTCACAAGTGAAGAACCTGGGTGTGATCTTTGACTCTGAGCTGACTTTTAATCCTCACATTAAAAACATTACTAAAATAGGTTTTTATCATTTAAAGAACATCGCCAGAGTCCGCCCCATTCTCTCTCGGGCCAATACGGAGACGCTGATGCTTTTATTACCTGTAGAATTGGCTACTGCAATGCCCTGCTTTCAGGTCTATAACTTTTACAGAACTCAGCAGCAAGTGTCCTGACGAAAACCAGGAAGCGGGAGCACATCACTCCGGTTTTAGAATCACTGCATTGGCTCCCCGTATGTTTCCGGATCGATTTTAAAATGCTATTAATTGATTTTAAGTGTCTTAATGGTCTTGAGCCTTCTTATCTTTCAGAAATGCTTTTACCATATGAACCTTCGCAGTCCCTGCACTCCTCTGGCAGCTGTCTCCTTATCATTCCCTTTGGGTCAGAGGACAGCTGCAGGGCTGCAGAGAACGTTCATGTTTTTAAGAACAGGCTCAACACTCACCTTTTTAGCTTGGCTTTTAAATGACCATTTTTATTACAACCTTCCTTCCTTCCTTCCTTCCTTCCTTCCTTCC
>SSNP01000150.1:396239-409060 GCA_006937955.1 Pachypanchax playfairii | reverse complement strand
GATCTTGTTGTTTATTCTGTACATGCTCACCTCTTCCTGTGTGGCCTGAGGTGGAAACACTTTGTCCAGCTCAAATGTCATGATCTTGCCCTTGTTGGAGAGGTAGAGGACAGCATCATCATCTGAATCAAAGCTCAGCAGGGTTGTGGTGTCAGCAGAATCCTGCTCCTCCTGACTGACAGGTCGGACACGGCAGAAAACGCGGATATTACCTGTTGAACAGAGACCATGCAGGTTGGTTTGAAGCCCGTTTGAATAAAGACAGAACTGAAAGACTCCGGTGCAACTTTGGTCAGAGCTGATCTCAAGTCAGGACGCATTCTGCAGTATTTGTACCTTTGAGGATCTGTCCTGGATCTAATTATTTTACTGGATTATATTCTCTGGAAGTATAACGGACAGAATGAGACCAATATCTTACTGGAAATGATGCATGTTACATGTAGAAGCTGTTAAAGGAAGTTCACTCTTGAGTTCTTTGCTTTTCTAAATAAAGGCTTTAAGATCATTGTTGTGGTTGTGGCATGTCAAAATGGTTTATATCATCAGAAAGAGAAGAATCAGAGCTTTCATGTGATATATAGACTGTTGGGGGTGCATGACCTACGGGACGCGCACATGTCTAGAAACTGCGTGTGTACACGAGCGGTGTTCAGCTGTTTATAACCTGTAAAACTCTTTAGACCGTCTCCCAGCATCAGAACCACTTTGAAGTGTGTGGTTAAGTTTTAGTTTTAATGGTAATGTATCTGAATCTGTGGTGAAAGCGTTTTTTTTGTGCTAAACACTTCAAAGGAGTACATCATTAACCTCCACCAGTATCAACAAGAGTCGATTTGTCAGGTTGATCGTTTTCATTGTCTTCTCAGGGACAGACTCGTCTTCATTGTCCTCTCGCTCAGGGACAGACTCTCGCTCCAATATGCACGGATGGAAAACTCCTCCCACATTTTTTATTAATTTGGGGAATAATAAGTTTCTTGAGTGGTAGACTGCAGAATCTCTATCAAACTACAAAAAATGTCTGAATGAGGTGAAGTGGAAGGGTCAGTGACCTGGAGGGGGCGTGGTCTGCAGCATGTCCAACACATTTAAAGGGATCACACTGAAACCAGTTGTTCTGCAGACCCTGTCTGATCAGGGGTAGAAGAGGAACTAATATAATAATTGCTGTTCCACTAGAAATAAACCAGAACTAAATGATTTAGGTGTAAAAAGGAAGAATTTAAGAGCAGGTTATATTTCCTTTAAGGATCCTTCATCATTGTGAGATCGAGATGATTTTACCATATCTGCATGTAAATAGCAAAGAATACAGGAAGAGTTCCCAACAGGTTCTACATGATACCAGGGACTGATCTGGACCAAGGACAGATCTGGACCAAGGACTGATCTGGACCGGAGAGAGATCTGGACCGGAGATAGATCTGGACCGGAGATAGATCTGGACCGGAGATAGATCTGGACCAAGAACTGATCGGGATTAAGGACTGATCTGGACCGGGGACAGATCTGGACCGGAGACAGATCTGGACCAAGGACTGATCTGGACCAAGGACAGATCTGGACCAGAGACAGATCTGGACCAAGGACAGATCTGGACCAAGGACTGATCGGGATTAAGGACTGATCTGGACCGGAGACAGATCTGGACCATGGACTGATCTGGACCAAGGACAGATCTGGACCAAGGACTGATCTGGACCGGGGACAGATCTGGACCGGTGACAGATCTGGACCAAGGACAGATCTGGACTAAGGACAGATCTGGACCGGAGACAGATCTGGACCAAGGACAGATCTGGATTAAGGACTGATCTGGACCGGGGACAGATCTGGACCGGAGACAGATCTGGACCAAGGACTGATCTGGACCAAGGACAGATCTGGACCATGGACTGATCTGGACCAAGGACAGATCTGGACCAAGGACTGATCTGGACCGGGGACAGATCTGGACCGGTGACAGATCTGGACCAAGGACAGATCTGGACTAAGGACAGATCTGGACCGGAGACAGATCTGGACCAAGGACAGATCTGGATTAAGGACTGATCTGGACCGGGGACAGATCTGGACCGGAGACAGATCTGGACCAAGGACTGATCTGGACCAAGGACAGATCTGGACCATGGACTGATCTGGACCGGGGACAGATCTGGACCGGTGACAGATCTGGACCAAGGACAGATCTGGATTAAGGACTGATCTGGACCAAGGACTGATCTGGACCGGAGATAGATCTGGACCATGGACTGATCTGGACCAAGGACAGATCTGGATTAAGGACAGATCTGGACCAAGGACAGATCTGGACCAAGGACAGATCTGGATTAAGGACAGATCTGGACCAAGGACTGATCTGGACCAAGGACTGATCTGGACCAAGGACAGATCTGGACCAGAGACAGATCTGGACCAAGGACTGATCTGGACCGGAGATAGATCTGGACCATGGACTGATCTGGACCAAGGACAGATCTGACCAAGGACAGATCTGGATTAAGGACAGATCTGGATTAAGGACTGATCTGGACCAAGGACAGATCTGGATTAAGGACAGATCTGGACCAAGGACAGATCTGGACCAAGGACTGATCTGGACCAAGGACTGATCTGGACCGGGGACAGATCTGGACCGGTGACAGATCTGGACCAAGGACAGATCTGGACCAAGGACAGATCTGGACCAAGGACTGATCTGGACCAAGGACAAACGTCTGGATACTTTGACCCAGTAAAGATAAAAACTTTTGGATTTTTTATCTCTGTAAGAATAAATGATGTTATAAACCAAACACCAGCAGATAGTCGAGACTCTGTAATCAGACGTTTAACAGATTTGATGTTCCTTCAAAAATTCTGGACCTCAATCCAGAAGAAAAACCCCAATAACTATTGAACTAATGAGATCAATGTTATTCAATGTTAAAGGTGTTTTCATGATCAATGAATCTGTTCATGTTGATACAACAAAGATGAGACTCTTTGTGTAAATCACTATATGAAGGAACTGAGGTACCCGATGGAGGTCTGAGATCTATGAGGGATTTTCTAGTTGATTAGTTGTCTCTTGTTTCATCATTCAGAAGTGATATGAGCAGACTTGTGGCAGGAAGAACTTTTACCTCGCCAGATGCTTTTATTGTGAAGGTATTAACTGAACAGGACGTTACATGTTAATGAAATGAAGGGTCAGAGGGCTCATGTTGAACTGGGTCTAAAATTGGAACAGCCTAAACCTGCTGAATGGCTTTGAGGGGGTGGAGCTAAACATTGATTTAATTTAACTATAAATAAATCAAATATTTTTATTTTTAGAATCCTTATAATTTTTAGTAGTAGTAATTTTTACAGTTGAGAAAACTTGACAAAGTCTTGCTTTATAATAAATAACCAAATATATAGTTGATAAATTACTCGGCAGAGCTTCTAATGTTCTCAGTGCACTCTAAGTTCAGGAAGCAGCGAATATATTCTGGGGCTCCATCCATTTTTTTCTGCTTATACAAAGTCTGGTTGCTGGGGCAACAGGTCCAAAAGGGAAACCCCCCTCAACAGTAACACTCTCCTCTCGGGGGATCCCCAGATGTTCCCATACCAGAGTGGATACCAATACACTCTCCAGTGAGTTCTGGGTCTGCAGGGGGTCTCTTCCCAGTGGGACATGCAAGACCTCCAAAGGGAGGCAACATCCTAATTAAATACCTGAACCACCTCAGCTGACTCCCATCAATGCAGAGGAGTAGCGGCTCTACTTCAAGCTCCCCCTGGATGTCAGAGCTCCTTCCCTATGTTAGGGTTGAAGCTCATTGAAACAGATGAACTTGGAGAAGCTAGACAGCTGGAGAAACCCGCCTGTGTGATTGTATAGAAGTTTGAGTCGGACCTTTCAGTCGAACCAGCTCATTGTGGCACTTCTTCCTCAGGTTCATCTCCCGCTTGTATTTCCGCAGCAGGTCCTGGTTGGTGCTGCTCACCTCACTTATCACCTGACAGATCTGACAAACACACACAGTGAGAACCATCAGCCCAATCAGGACCATCATCTCAGTCAGAACCAGGATGGAAAGGTTCTTGGTTCTAATAACTCCTAATCTGAACCTGCACTGAAATTATGTGTCACATAGTTGCACCCTAACAGCTGATTGGTCACAATCCACACCTCAGATGTGGATTAGTGTTGATGTGAGACTCACTTCCTGTTTGGCCTCGGAGATGGCTTTATCCAGCATGAAGGGGAACTCCTGGACCTGCCTCTTGAGACAGTTGTAGTCTGAAGTCAGAGTTCTGAGTGCCGGCTGCAGGCTCAGCAGGTTCATACGAACACCTGAAAACAACATAAAGTAAAGAACCATGCACTCTACTACACCACAGACAGTAGATGTTTACCTACCTGCCAGGTTCTCATGCACAGCTTTCATCTCACTCTCAGCTCTGATGAAAGCCTCCTCAATCATTCGGTTCTTCTCCTCCTCCAGGTTCTGCATCTCTGCCTCTAGCTGACTTTGAGATCGCTCTATCTCTCCCTCGTAGACGACAATCTGCAGTAGAATGGTCACATGGATCATAAAGGTCTTGCTTTAGATCCACCCGATGATAAAGTCTGCACCTTCAACCTTATTATAAACAGCATGCCTGAGGCCTTGGTTTTATTAATACTGTTATTAATAATTAATAATAATTAACTCCACATGTGAAACACTACAGTGTTTTGCAGGTGATCTACTAAGATTGATTGCTCAATTCATAACCGTCACAAACAGTAATATTTAATTGGCGCTACTCTCTTGCGAGTGCTAGAAAGACACAAACAGAAAATGGAATTCAAGCCATTGGAGCTTCAAATATGTAACCTGGCTCTGCCAGATCTATGTGTACATGTGTCCACTTTAAGCTGTTTGGTGGTGGTCGGAGGGTCCGCTGGCTGTTTGGTGGTGGACAGACGGTCCGCTGGCTGTTTGGTGGTGGTCGGAGGGTCCGCTGGCTGTTTGGTGGTGGTCGGAGGGTCCGCTGGCTGTTTGGTGGTGGTCAGAGGGTCCTGTGCCTGTTTGGTGGTGGTCAGAGGGTCCGCTGGCTGTTTGGTGGTGGTCGGAGGGTCCGGTGGCTGTTTGGTGGTGGTCGGAGGGTCCGGTGGCTGTTGGGGGGTGGTTGGAGGGTCCGCTGGCTGTTTGGTGGTGGTCAGAGGGTCCTGTCCCTGTTTGGTGATGGTCGGAGGGTCCGGCGGCTGTTTGGTGGTGGTCGGAGGGTCCGGCGGCTGTTTGGTGGTGGTCGGAGGGTCCGCTGGCTGTTTGGTGGTGGTCGGAGGGTCCACTGCCTGTTTGGTGGTGGTCGGAGGGTCCGGTGCCTGTTTGGTGGTGGTCGGAGGGTCCGGTGCCTGTTTGGTGGTGGTTGGGGGGTCCGGTGCCTGTTTGGTGGTGGTCAGAGGGTCCTGTCCCTGTTTGGTGGTGGTCGGAGGGTCTGGTGGCTGTTTGGTGGTGGTCGGAGGGTCCGGCGGCTGTTTGGTGGTGGTCGGAGGGTCCGGTGGCTGTTTGGTGGTGGTCGGAGGGTCCGGTGCCTGTTTGGTGGTGGTCAGAGGGTCCGCTGGCTGTTTGGTGGTGGTCGGAGGGTCCGGTGGCTGTTTGGTGGTGGACAGACGGTCCGCTGGCTGTTTGGTGGTGGACAGACGGTCCGCTGGCTGTTTGGTGGTGGTCAGAGGGTCCGCTGGCTGTTTGGTGGTGGTCAGAGGGTCCTGTCCCTGTTTGGTGATGGTCGGAGGGTCCGGCGGCTGTTTGGTGGTGGTCAGAGTGTCCTGTGCCTGTTTGGTGGTGGTCGGAGGGTCCGGTGCCTGTTTGGTGGTGGTCGGAGGGTCCGGTGCCTGTTTGGTGGTGGTCGGAGGGTCCGGTGCCTGTTTGGGGGTGGTCGGAGGGTCCGGTGGCTGTTTGGTGGTGGTCGGAGGGTCTGGTGGCTGTTTGGTGGTGGTCGGAGGGTCCGGCGGCTGTTTGGTGGTGGTCGGAGGGTCCGCTGGCTGTTTGGTGGTGGTCAGAGGGTCCGCTGGCTGTTTGGTGGTGGACAGAGGGTCCGCTGGCTGTTTGGTGGTGGTCGGGGGGTCCTGTGCCTGTTTGGTGGTGGTCGGAGGGTCCGGTGCCTGTTTGGTGGTGGTCGAAGGGTCCGCTGGCTGTTTGGTGGTGGTCAGAGGGTCCGCTGGCTGTTTGGTGGTGGTCGGAGGGTCCGGTGGCTGTTTGGTGGTGGTCGGAGGGTCCGGTGGCTGTTTGGTGGTGGTCGGAGGGTCTGGTGGCTGTTTGGTGGTGGTCGGAGGGTCCGGCGGCTGTTTGGTGGTGGTCGGAGGGTCCGCTGGCTGTTTGGTGGTGGTCGGAGGGTCCGCTGGCTGTTTGGTGGTGGTCGGAGGGTCCGTCCCTGTTTGGTGGTGGTCGGAGGGTCCGGCGGCTGTTTGGTGGTGGTCGGAGGGTCCGGCGGCTGTTTGGTGGTGGTCGGAGGGTCCGCTGGCTGTTTGGTGGTGGTCGGAGGGTCCGGTGCCTGTTTGGTGGTGGTTGGAGGGTCTGGTGGCTGTTTGGTGGTGGTCGGAGGGTCCGGCGGCTGTTTGGTGGTGGTCGGAGGGTCCGCTGGCTGTTTGGTGGTGGTCGGAGGGTCCGCTGGCTGTTTGGTGGTGGTCAGAGGGTCCTGTCCCTGTTTGGTGGTGGTCGGAGGGTCTGGTGGCTGTTTGGTGGTGGTCGGAGGGTCCGGTGGCTGTTTGGTGGTGGTCGGAGGGTCCGGCGGCTGTTTGGTGGTGGTCGGAGGGTCCTGTCCCTGTTTGGTGGTGGTCGGAGGGTCCGGTGCCTGTTTGGTGGTGGTCGGAGGGTCCGGTGCCTGTTTGGTGGTGGTCGGAGGGTCCGGTGCCTGTTTGGTGGTGGTCGGAGGGTCTGGTGGCTGTTTGGTGGTGGTCGGAGGGTCCGGCGGTGTTTGGTGGTGGTCGGAGGGTCCGCTGGCTGTTTGGTGGTGGTCGGAGGGTCCGCTGGCTGTTTGGTGGTGGACAGACGGTCCGCTGGCTGTTTGGTGGTGGTCGGAGGGTCCGGCGGCTGTTTGGTGGTGGTCAGAGGGTCCGCTGGCTGTTTGGTGGTGGTCGGAGGGTCCTGTGCCTGTTTGGTGGTGGTTGGAGGGTCTGGTGGCTGTTTGGTGGTGGTCGGAGGGTCCTGTGGCTTTTTGGTGGTGGTCGGAGGGTCCGCTGGCTGTTTGGTGGTGGTCGGAGGGTCCGCTGGCTGTTTGGTGGTGGTCGGAGGGTCCGCTGGCTGTTTGGTGGTGGACAGACGGTCCGCTGGCTGTTTGGTGGTGGTCGGAGGGTCCGGCGGCTGTTTGGTGGTGGTCGGAGGGTCCGCTGGCTGTTTGGTGGTGGTCAGAGGGTCCTGTCCCTGTTTGGTGATGGTCGGAGGGTCCGGCGGCTGTTTGGTGGTGGTCGGAGGGTCCGCTGGCTGTTTGGTGGTGGTCGGAGGGTCCGGCGGCTGTTTGGTGGTGGTCGGAGGGTCCGCTGGCTGTTTGGTGGTGGTCGGAGGGTCCGCTGGCTGTTTGGTGGTGGACAGACGGTCCGCTGGCTGTTTGGTGGTGGTCAGAGGGTCCTGTCCCTGTTTGGTTGTGGGTGGAGGGTCTGGTGGCTGTTTGGTGGTGGTCGGAGGGTCTGGTGGCTGTTTGGTGGTGGTCGGAGGGTCCGGCGGCTGTTTGGTGGTGGTCGGAGGGTCCGCTGGCTGTTTGGTGGTGGACAGACGGTCCGCTGGCTGTTTGGTGGTGGTCGGAGGGTCTGGTGGCTGTTTGGTGGTGGTCGGAGGGTCCGGCGGCTGTTTGGTGGTGGTCAGAGGGTCCGCTGGCTGTTTGGTGGTGGTCAGAGGGTCCGCTGGCTGTTTGGTGGTGGTCAGAGGGTCCTGTCCCTGTTTGGTGGTGGTCGGAGGGTCTGGTGCCTGTTTGGTGGTGGTCAGAGGGTCCTGTCCCTGTTTGGTGGTGGTTGGAGGGTCTGGTGGCTGTTTGGTGGTGGTCGGAGGGTCTGCTGGCTGTTTGGTGGTGGTCGGAGGGTCCGCTGGCTGTTTGGTGGTGGTCAGAGGGTCCGCTGGCTGTTTGGTGGTGGTCGGCGGGTCCTGTCGCTGTTTGGTGGTGGTCAGAGGGTCCACTGCCTGTTTGGTGGTGGTCGGAGGGTCTGGTGGCTGTTTGGTGGTGGTCGGAGGGTCCGGCGGCTGTTTGGTGGTGGTCGGAGGGTCCGCTGGCTGTTTGGTGGTGGTCGGAGGGTCCTGTCCCTGTTTGGTGGTGGTTGGAGGGTCTGGTGGCTGTTTGGTGGTGGTCGGAGGGTCTGGTGGCTGTTTGGTGGTGGTCGGAGGGTCCGCTGGCTGTTTGGTGGTGGCCGGAGGGTCCGGTGGCTGTTTGGTGGTGGCCAGAGGGTCCGGTGGCTGTTTGGTGGTGGACAGACGGTCCGCTGGCTGTTTGGTGGTGGCCGGAGGGTCCGGTGGCTGTTTGGTGGTGGTCAGAGGGTCCGCTGGCTGTTTGGTGGTGGTTGGAGGGTCCTGTCCCTGTTTGGTGGTGGTCAGAGGGTCCGCTGGCTTTTTGGTGGTGGACAGAGGGTCCAGTGGTGTCTGGCAGCCTCATCCCTGTCAGTGTATGTTTCAGGACAGCTGTAGCTACAACGTGTGTAGTTCATCATCACCAAACGTGTGAGTGTGATTGATGAACTGTAATGTGAAGAAGTTTGGGAGTCGTATGACTTTAGACAAGCGTCTGTACACATCATTTACTTAAATAAGTCAAGTTTAACTGTATTTGAAACGAACAATAAAACAGACTTGGTTTATTAGGAAACATCATGTTCTCTGTTTTAATGACACAAACAACTGTCTGCCTGTTTATCATCAATCCTATTAGATTCACTCTAGCAATGCAGGAGATGTCAGACCACCATATGGAAATAATTCAGTGTCAACAACAATGACTAAACATCATTCCACCAGGAACTTTTGATGACTGAAAATCTTTTTATTAAATTAAAAGGTCAGGTCCCACATCACTGCTCCATTCTGACAGGAAGGGCAGCAGTATACTGTCAGGTGAACTCACCTGTGTTCGGAGTTGGGTGCAGGTTCTCTGTGACTCATGCAGCTTCATCTCGAGCTCTTGCAGCCTCTGACAATGGACAGACAGCTGTTCCTGCAGGGCATCATTCTTCAACTGCATCTCTGCCAGAGCTGTTTGAGACTCTGCTGACTCCACCTCCACTGTCTGAGTCACATATTAAGAAACAAAAAGCAGGTTTCAAACCCAAAACTGTTGCTCTCCTGCTGTTTGTACATGTAGTTGTATCTCAACAGCTTCATGTTGTGCTTGGACAGGAATCTACAACAAGATTGTGTAATGCCCTTTTCTCCCCAGATAAAAAGACAGATACGTTTCTCTTTCTTACAATGGGAGGAAAACATTTTTGTGCTAAATCAGTACTTTATTTTCCCCCTTCATTAAGGTGAATGAAAGATCCAGCAACACCTGTAGGACTAAGGAGAAAAAACAATATAATCCTTCACCTTGACTCTGGGAAGAGTTGTAGCTTCCCTGGTGAACTCCTCACACTCCCGCATGTGGAGGCTGAGTTTGTGTTTGGCCTCAGTCTGTTGCCTCCTCAACACATGAAGATGTCTTTGACTGTCCTCCAGATGCCGCTGAAGAACCTCCAGTCTGGAGCTTTTCTCCTGTGGCTCCTGCTCCAGCTCAGCCAGCCGCTGCTCCCTCTGCCTAGCCTGGCTCTCCCAGCGAGACACTTCTTTCCTTAGCTGCTCGACATCCTGCAGCACAGACCAAGAAAGAGGACGACCAGTAAACGATGGACCTGATGGAGTTCTGGATCTGTTAACTCCAACCACAGTGTGAACTCACCTGGATGTGGGGGCAGCGGCTGCAGCAGGACGTCTCTGTAGCAGAGTTGGACTTCTGAAACTCTGAATACTTGCATGACTTTAGTTCCTGTTTCAGCCGCTCATTCTCCACCAGCAGCAGTTCCAGCTGCTTCTCCAGATCTGTCGCCCCCTACAGGTTAGAGGGTCACACACAGATCCCTTTCAGCTCCTACATCCTTCATTTGAAACTGTTCTCATCCCACAGCTATGTGGTTCCCTCTGTAAACACTGCTAGAGTCCTTGTGAGGACCATCTTCAGCATCAAACCAGAGCAGTGAGGACATTCAGGATTGTAAATGTCCAGTTTTTGAGATATTGGAAATCTGATTTCCCACAACACATTTTAGAGACATTTATTCCACAATGAGGAGCTTCTTAAAATGTACAAATAATAAGATAATTTTATTTAATTTGTCTATTGGGTCAGAACTTTGAGGTTCTGTGTGAAAATTCAGACTTGATTCTGAAGGTACGTTAGAATCAGAGACTCATATTTCCACCTCACCAGTTCTGAGTGGAGTCTCTCCACCTCCTGAGTCTGATCCAACAACTTCTCCTCCAGCTCCTCCACCTGTAAACCAATACCAGACAAAACAAGTCTGAAGTGTATCACACCTGAGTATCTTTATACCTGACTTCCTCTAATGTCCAATCTAAAACTTCACCAGTGTGAGAAAACTTGACTGATAATAGATCAATATACAGTGGGGCAAAAAAGTATTTAGTCAGCCACCAATTGTGTAAGTTCTCCCACTTAAAAAGATCAGAGAGGCCTGTAATTTTCATCATAGGTATACCTCAACTATGAGAGACAAAATGAGGAAAAAAAATCCAGAAAATCACATTGTCTGATTTTTAAAGAATTTATTTGCAAATTATGGTGGAAAATAAGTATTTGGTCACCTACAAACAAGTAAGATTTTTGGCTTTCACAGACCTGTAACTTCTTTAAGAGGCTCCTCGGTCCTCCACTCGTTACCTGTATTAATGGCACCTGTGTGAACTCGTTATCAGTATAAAAGACACCTGTCCACAACCTCAAACAGTCACGCTCCAAACTCCACTATGGCCAAGACCAAAGAGCTGTCAAAGGACACCAGAAACAAAATTGTAGACCTTCACCAGGCTGGGAAGACTGAATCTGCAATAGGTAAGCAGCTTGGTGTGAAGAAATCAACTGTGGGAGCAATTATTAGAAAATGGAAGACATACAAGACCACTGATAATCTCCCTCGATCTGGGGCTCCACGCAAGATCTCACCCCGTGGGGTCAAAATGATCACAAGAACGGTGAGCAAAAATCCCAGAACCACACGGAGGGACCTAGTGAATGACCTGCAGAGAGCTGGGACCAAAGTAACAAAGGCTACCATCAGTAACACACTACGCCGCCAGGGACTCAAATCCTGCAGTGCCAGACGTGTCCCCCTGCTGAAGCCAGGACACGTCCAGGCCCGTCTGCGGTTTGCTAGAGAGCATTTGGATGATCCAGCAGAGGATTGGGAGAACATCATATGGTCAGATGAAACCAAAATATAACTTTTTGGTAGAAACTCAACTTGTCGTGTTTGGAGGGGAAAGAATGCTGAGTTGGATCCAAAGAAACATCATGCTTTGGGGCTGTTTTTCTGCAAGGGGACCAGGACGACTGATCCGTGTAAAGGAAAGAATGAATGGGGCCATGTATCGTAAGATTTTGAGTGAAAACCTCCTTCCATCTTTAAAGACTGTCTCCTACCGCAGAAACCTTCAATCTCTCACTCCCTCGCAGCTATCGGAGCATGTCTGCTCCTCCCTCCCTTCCTACTCGGTGCTCTCAACTCTGCCTGTAAATGACGCAACAGAGACGCTCTGCTCCTCACTAGCTTCTTCTCTGGACGAAGTCTGCCCTCGTGTGTCAAAGCTGGCCGCCCGGCAGCGTCCTAGTCCGTGGCTCACAGACACTCTGAGGGATCACAGAGCTGGTCTGAGAGCAGCTGAAAGGAAATGGCGCAAATCCAAAAATCTCTCTGACTTGTCCGAATACCAGCAAATGCTCTCTAGCTTCACATCCTGCTTAAAGGCTGCCAAGATAGCTTTTTATCAAAACAAAATCCAAAATGCTCCTAGCATGGGAAAACTATTCAAGACATTCAATACTCTTATCCGTCCTCCACCTGCTCAGCCACCCACCGGGCTGACTGCAGACATGTTCGCCACCTACTTCACCGACAAAATCGCCTCCATTAAAAATCAGTTTTCTGTGCCTGACAATCCCAGTCTGGTCCATCCTTCCTCCGGTCAATCGCTCTGCTCCTTCCGCTTACTGAATGAGGACGAAGTCTCCCGACTCGTAGTGGAATCTAATCCAACCACGTGTCCTCTGGATCCGATTCCTACGGATATCCTGCGGAGCATTCTTCCTGCTGTCAAACCTGCAATAACCCACATTATAAACTCTTCCATGAAAACTGGCATCTTTCCTTCAGTTTTCAAGCAAGCCACTGTCACTCCGCTGCTGAAAAAACCGTCGCTCGACCCGGCCCAGGTAGGAAACTACCGGCCAGTCTCGCTCCTACCGTTCATGTCCAAGATCCTAGAGCGAGCCGTTTTCACTCAAGTCTCACAGTTCCTCCACGACAACGACCTACTTGATCCTTATCAATCAGGCTTTAAGCGAGGCCATTCCACTGAAACCGCTCTTCTCTCAGTTGCAGAGTCACTACGGGTTGCCAGATCGGCTGGTCTCTCCTCAGTACTCGTACTCCTTGACCTGTCTGCTGCTTTTGACACCGTCAACCACCTCATTCTCCTCTCGACGCTATCTAAGCTTGGCATCTCGGGACCGGTCCTCTCGTGGTTCACCTCGTACCTTGCGGAAAGATCTTTCAGAGTCTCGTGGCATGGACAGATGTCCAGTCTGCATGAGCTGGCGACGGGTGTCCC
>SSNP01000150.1:364568-385017 GCA_006937955.1 Pachypanchax playfairii | reverse complement strand
TGTGTGTGTGTGTGTGTGTGTGTGTGTGTGTGTGAGTGAATATCTCACCGTTAAGTGTGGCTGTTGGCTGTAGAACACTGTGATGCTGCGCGATCAGGTGATGGATGATTTCGTCAGGTTGAATACAAGCTTGAAACTCACACAACTTCTCCTTTAGTGTCTGAACACGTGCACGCACGCACGCACATAGATAAAAACACAGAGATTAAACAAGAACAAAGCAGTGTAAGTGATATTTAATGGGAGCTGCTGACCAGAGTCTGTCTGGATGAAAATCCCTGCTACCCTGTGTCAGGATATTTTAATACCCCTAAGTTAAATGAGCTTTGCAAAGGTGTTGAGACGATTCTGATGTGTTCACTTTTGCATTGCCTTCTTATTCACAAAGACACCTCCCATCTGGATGGAGCAAGGAAGGGAAACAAGTGTGGGTCACATAATGAAGTCATAGTGTAGTAAACAAACACAGTTGGATGGACAACAATCACAGGTCGTAAACCACTACTACTACTACTACTGTCATTTAGCAGACGCTTTTATCCAAAGCGACTTACATTGAGAAAACCAACTGGTTTCCAAGATAAACACAATAGTGTTGGTTCAGGCCAGGTCTCTTTTAGTTCACTTACTCCTGCAGCATGACCTGTGACCTTTTACCAACATCGTAAAACCTTAAAATCTCCAACACCCTGAGACTACATTGCCTCAGAGAGGAAATCCAAAAGGGTCCTGTAGAAAGACGCATTGTGGTTTTTATTAAGTTTGCAAAAAAACCAGGTGACTCTCTGCAGGTGATTATATAAAACCTCCATCAGTCTGAGACTATAGCAACATAACTAAAGGGATGGATCAGGACAATCAATAGCAGCCTGAGACTATAGCAGTATAACTAAAGGGATGGACAAGGAGAACCTCCAGCAGCCTGAGACTATAGCAGTATAACTAAAAGGATGGACCAGGAGAACCTCCAGCAGCCTGAGACTATAGCAGTATAACTAAAAGGATGGACCAGGAGAACCTCCAGCAGTTTGAGACTATAGCAGCATAACTAAAGGGATGGACAAGGAGAACCTCCAGCAGCCTGAGACTATAGCAGTATAACTAAAAGGATGGACCAGGAGAACCTCCAGCAGTTTCAGACTATAGCAGCATAACTAAAGGGATGGATCAGGACAATCAATAGCAGCCTGAGACTATAGCAGTATAACTAAAGGGATGGACAAGGAGAACCTCCAGCAGCCTGAGACTATAGCAGTATAACTAAAAGGATGGACCAGGAGAACCTCCAGCAGTTTGAGACTATAGCAGCATAACTAAAGGGATGGATCAGGACAATCAATAGCAGCCTGAGACTATAGCAGTATAACTAAAGGGATGGACAAGGAGAACCTCCAGCAGCCTGAGACTATAGCAGCATAACTAAAGGGATGGATCAGGACAATCAATAGCAGCCTGAGACTATAGCAGTATAACTAAAGGGATGGATCAGGAGAACCTCCAGCTGTCTGAGACTTTAGCAGTATAACTAAAGAACAGGCTCAAGACTCGCCTTTTTAGCTTGGCTTTTAAATGCTAATTTTTATGACAATTTTAACTTATTTATTTGTTTGTTCTATTTTTATATGTTCTATTTTCAGAGATTTATGATCAATATTATTTTTAAATTTATATAACTATATATTATATTTCTATTAATTTAGCTTTTATCATCTTACAATTTAACCTTGTCTTATCTTTCTCCAGTGCCCTCTACCGCGGGGGCAGTGGTCGGCTGTGGCGGCCTGGCTGTTTTCCGGGTGTGCTAAGGTGGAGGTGGGGGTCTCCACCCTACCTCCCCTGGGTGCCCTGTGATGGTGCCTCGGCGGCTGCGGGGGATCTACTGCTGTCGGGGCAGATGGCTCCAATGATAGCGTTTCATTGACTTAGCTTGTTTGGCTCATCTGACCTCAGCCCAGTGTTTCTTATTCTCTTTTAACATATGTTTTGAGGTGTGTGTCTGTGCGTGTGCAGGAAGATGTATGTTGTGAAGGGGCTTTATTGCATTAATATTATTTATTTCTGGGGATGGGAGGGAATGTGGGTGTGTGGGGCCTTTTTTATATTTATTTTATATTGTAAAAGCACTTCGTGTATGATTAAGGGATGGACCAGGAGAACCTAAGCTAACAGAGTTTCTGTCTGATGGCTAAAAAATAGAAGTTGGTTCCACAGGAGAGGAGCCTGATAACGAAAAGCTCTTCCTCCCATTCTACTTTTAGAAACTCTAGGAACTACAAGCAGACCTGCAGTCTGAGAGCGAAGTGTTCTGTTAGGAGCATATGGAACAATAAGATCTTTAATATAAGCTGGAGCTTGGTCGTTCAAGGCCTTATACGTCAAAAGTAAAACCTTAAACTTTATTCTAGACCTTACAGGGAGCCAATGAAGTGATGCTAAAACAGGAGAAATATGGTCTCTCCTTCTAACTCTCATCAGAACTCTGGCAGCAGTATTTTGGATCAGCTGGAGGTCTTTAACAGAACTATTAGAACATCCTGATAATAAAGAATTACAGTAATCAAGTCTAGAAGTAATAAATACATGAACTAAAGTTTCTGCATCTCTTTGATTCAAAATGCTCCTAATTTTAGCAACATTATGCAGGTGGAAGTAGGTCGTCATGGTAACATGTTTTATATGAGAACTAAAGGACATGTCCTGGTCAAAGATAACACCCAGGTTCTTTACCTTCTTGTTGGAGGATAAATTAATACCATCCAACGTTGATGACTGACTACACAACTTGTTCCTATAAGGTTCTCAGGCCCAAAAGTCACAACCTCTGTCTTGTCTGAATTTAAAAGCAAAACATGAAGCGTCATCCAACGTTTTACATCATTAAGACAAGCTTGTAATCTCTGCAGCTGGTTGGTCTCATCAGGCTTCATTGATAGATATAACTGAGTATCATCAGCATAAAAATGGAATTTTATACCATGTTGTCTAATAATTTTACCAAATGGTAACATATATATAGTAAAGAGGATTGGTCCAAGCACTGAACCCTGAGGAACTCCATGACTGACTCTGGTATATGAAGAAGATTCATTATTTACATGAACAAACTGGAATCTTTCAGTTAAATATGATTCAAACCAGTTTAATCCAGTTCCCTGAATCCCAATATCATATTCAAGCCTCTTCAATAGGATCTTATGATCTATAGTATCAAACGCAGTAACGAGATCTAACAGGACAAGTACAGACACAAGTCCACTGTCTGAGGACATGAGAATATCATTAGAAACTTTCATCAGTGCTGTTTCAGTGCTATGATGATCTTAATCCTGACTGTAACTCTTCAAAAAGATTATTACTGTGTAAATGATCACATAACTGGTTTGCAACTATCTTTTCTAGAATTTTTGAGATGAAGGGTAAATTGGATATAGGTCGATAATTACCTGGAGATCCTGGATCAAGATCAGGTTTCTTAAGTAAAGGTTTAATAACAGCAACCTTAAAGGCCTTAGGCACATATCCATTCATTATAGATTTGTTGATCATGATCCAATCACAGCCGCAGTGTCACGTCACGTGACCTGTTCTGTACAGCACAAGCGCCAAGCCGCACGTGTATTTGTTTGGGAAGCATCCAGCGGCCATGCAGCCCAGGTAATTGAGGCAATGAGTGTGCCAACTAGAAAAAAAATCAACCAAGAGTTTGGGTGATGTTCCCACAAAGTCTGGAAATACAACAAACCTTTTTTATCATCGGAAGCAGTGCCACCCACTAGAGCAGGCATCTCCAACCCTGATCCTCGAGAGCTACTGTCCAGAAGGTTTTATATGTGTCCCTGCTCCAACACAGCTGAATCAATTAACTGAATTACCTCTTCAGCAAGTCATCAAGTTTAGTAAAGGCCTGCTAATGAGTCATTCATTTGATTCAGCTGTGTTGGAGCAGGGATGCATCTAAAACATTCTGGACAGTAGCTCTCGAGGACCAGGGTTGGAGATGCCTGCAGAGCATGCTCAATCTTTGACTGAAAGCGTTAATTCATCATCGAAAACAACCAAGGGAATCCCTGAGACGCAGCAACAGTCAATTGAGTCGGCTTTCTGCAGCGTCTTACCATATGACAAAAAAAGCTAAGAGACATAGCGACGTAGCGGCTACCTTTTGTGTAGTTTGCAATATTTGCCTTTATTTATCTGAAGTCTCATGTTCCTTAAGTACATCTGCCCTGCCCTTATTATGGGAAATAAATGTTTAAATCAAAACAAGCTGCTGATTATTTCACATTTTACTTGTGAACAACGGCACATTTAAATCTTACAAATAGAGTTATTGAGCTTATATCGTGATATATATCGTTATCGCCTGAAATGAAAAAAACATATCGTGATATGAAAAAATCTTATATCGCCCAGCTCTATTTAGAAGCCTTGAACTAAGGGGACCTCTGATCTGGATGAGTTCTGAGGACAACATGCAGAGAAGACACAACATCCAAAAAGTGTCAAGCAAGATAAGCAGGTTGACGTGTAACTTCTCTGAGGCAACAACCAGACTGATGTTGTGTTGAATGAATGTGTGTCAGCATCGTCATCATCACATTGGATGCACCAACATACTCTGGAAGATGAAAACAGTGTTGGTGGTGTGTTAAAGGACTCAGCAGTGGAACTATAACCTCCTGATGAGTTAGTGTGTCTCCTTGCAGTATTCAATGAGGTTAGTTTGGGCCTTGTAGTGGTCTTTGAGAACACTTTTGGGTTTTTTTGGTGTCTGTTTTCACATTTACCTGGATGAGCAGCTGCTGGCTTGTTGTGTTTGTGTCGGTAAGGTTAGGGGTCATAGAAGAACGCCGTGAGAAGGCAGCAGTGGGTAGAGACAGGAAGGAGCAGTCATCTTCATCATCACTCATCAAAATGTCCTCTGAACTCACTGTAAAAAATGAGAGGAATATATAAAGAGAAAAAAATGTTATGAATACAAAACTATGGAAAAAAACACTGACGAAGTGCCCTGATATGATTCTCAGATACAGTGGGGCAAAAAAGTATTTAGTCAGCCACCAATTGTGTAAGTTCTCCCACTTAAAAAGATCAGAGAGGCCTGTAATTTTCATCATAGGTATACCTCAACTATGAGAGACAAAATGAGGAAAAAAAATCCAGAAAATCACATTGTCTGATTTTTAAAGAATTTATTTGCAAATTATGGGGGAAAATAAGTATTTGGTCACCTACAAACAAGTAAGATTTCTGGCTTTCACAGACCTGTAACTTCTTTAAGAGGCTCCTCGGTCCTCCACTCGTTACCTGTATTAATGGCACCTGTGTGAACTCGTTATCAGTATAAAAGACACCTGTCCACAACCTCAAACAGTCACGCTCCAAACTCCACTATGGCCAAGACCAAAGAGCTGTCAAAGGACACCAGAAACAAAATTGTAGACCTTCACCAGGCTGGGAAGACTGAATCTGCAATAGGTAAGCAGCTTGGTGTGAAGAAATCAACTGTGGGAGCAATTATTAGAAAATGGAAGACATACAAGACCACTGATAATCTCCCTCGATCTGGGGCTCCACGCAAGATCTCACCCCGTGGGGTCAAAATGATCACAAGAACGGTGAGCAAAAATCCCAGAACCACACGGAGGGACCTAGTGAATGACCTGCAGAGAGCTGGGACCAAAGTAACAAAGGCTACCATCAGTAACACACTACGCCGCCAGGGACTCAAATCCTGCAGTGCCAGACGTGTCCCCCTGCTGAAGCCAGGACACGTCCAGGCCCGTCTGCGGTTTGCTAGAGAGCATTTGGATGATCCAGAAGAGGATTGGGAGAACATCATATGGTCAGATGAAACCAAAATAGAACTTTTTGGTAGAAACTCAACTTGTCGTGTTTGGAGGGGAAAGAATGCTGAGTTGGATCCAAAGAACACCATACCTACTGTAAAGCATGGGGGTGGAAACATCATGCTTTGGGGCTGTTTTTCTGCAAGGGGACCAGGACGACTGATCCGTGTAAAGGAAAGAATGAATGGGGCCATGTATCGTAAGATTTTGAGTGAAAACCTCCTTCCATCAGCAAGGGCATTGAAAATGAGACGTGGCTGGGTCTTTCAGCATGACAATGATCCCAAACACACCGCCCGGGCAACGAAGGAGTGGCTTCGTAAGAAGCATTTCAAGGTCCTGGAGTGGCCTAGCCAGTCTCCAGATCTCAACCCCATAGAAAATCTCTGGAGGGAGTTGAAAGTCCGTGTTGCCCAGCGTCAGCCCCAAAACATCACTGCTCTAGAGGAGATCTGCATGGAGGAATGGGCCAAAATACCAGCAACAGTGTGTGAAAACCTTGTGAAGACTTACAGAAAACGTTTGACCTCTGTCATTGCCAACAAAGGCTATATAACAAAGTATTGAGATTAACTTTTGTTATTGACCAAATACTTATTTTCCACCATAATTTGCAAATAAATTCTTTAAAAATCAGACAATGTGATTTTCTGGATTTTTTTTCCTCATTTTGTCTCTCATAGTTGAGGTATACCTATGATGAAAATTACAGGCCTCTCTGATCTTTTTAAGTGGGAGAACTTACACAATTGGTGGCTGACTAAATACTTTTTTGCCCCACTGTATATGATTCAAAGACAGCCAGATTTCCAGGGAAAAACTCAAATAAAGCTTAACAACTCTACAGTATGTTTTCCTTTAAGATGTGCTGAAGAAAATCAATGTAACATCTATAAGCAGATTTAAAGAGCAACTAAACCCCAAAACAACTTTTTTTGCTTATAAACTCTATTAGTGTGTCTTTAAAGCAGAACTAAGTAAGTTTTGCTCTCGCTCTCCCCCTACTGGTCCCCTGTGAAAGCTCACTGTCGTAACGTTCCCCCGCCGTAAGTGCCGTAAAGCAGGTTTGTTCTCGCGAGATTAGTCGGGTCCGATCTACTGAAAGTGCTGCTTTCAGGACACAGATCCCGGAGGGAGGAGAGGGACCCACGAATCACCCCGCCAAGTCCTTGTTTACCCCCACAGGGACTCTAGAAAACATTTATTGAGGTGAAAAAACTCACTTAGTTCTGCTTTAATGTAATCTTTCAGTCTCTGGGCATTTTTTACATTTTTTGTAAACCTGTTAAATTCTACACTTTTTGGTCTAAAAACATTTTAGTGCTGCCCTCTTCGGGTTGAAATGTGGCTACTGCATTTGAAATTTGCGATTGGCTGAAGTGGTACATGACGCTGATCTTTTTCCATTCTTCGTGTCTCAGGTATGGTCTCACAGATACGCCCTGTGTGTTTGCGAAGGCCAGCACTGACTTTGATGCAGTCTTGTGTTACATGTTGTAATAACAGAAATGCTATCAAACTATCTTACTACCGCTTTTCTTTAGACAAAGACGAGAAGAGGAGATGGCTTAAACTGATAAGGTAAGCTTGATCTCCAAGCATGAAAAATAAGTTTAAGTGTGGGTTAGCACCAGTGTTAGCGCCAGTGTTAGCACTAAACGTTAGCTTGTTGTTGTTAAGATGGAGTAGGGCCACATAAAATAAACATAATTAAAGTCAATATTTATGAAATTAAAGGCTTCATTTACTAGTTTCATGTAATTTTGAGTTTAAATTATTATTTATTTATTCATTGTTTAAATTAGTTATTTAGGAAAATCAAGTTGCTGAATATTTATGAAGAGTCGTTTTATGTAATTAAACACATGTACAAAAATAATGTAATTTACAAGAATTAAAATTGTAATTTAGGGGATTAAAATAATTAAGATTAGCAAAATTTAAGTAATAATATACAAGATTAAGTAATTTATAAGATTAAAGTCTTTTTAGATTAAAATGACAATTTCAAGAAGAAAGTCACGATTCATCCCGTTAAAGTTACCTTTGATATTAAAGTAATTATTAACAACATTAAAGTCACTATTTATCTTATTGCTTCTGTGGAAGGAGGGTGAGGAGGATGATAAATAACTGTTCTGCACCCTGTGACTGTGGAGGATGAAGGAAGAGCTGAACCAGGCCTGAGTCACCTTGCCACTGTCAGAAGACCCCAAGTGCTTCAAGTGTTTTGGTGCTCAGAACTGAGAATGAGATGCTCAGAAGAGAAAATGACAAACTGAGGGAAGAATTGGAGAAACAAATAACCAAAGATTTTCATTCAATCAAACATCCTCCCACCCAGACAGAGTCAACTACTACACTGGCTAGTCAGATGCTACCACAGTCTTCTTTTTGTTTATTCTATATTAAAGAATCAATTTAGTTTTGTCCCCTTGCTAATCAATTGTCCGAAACTCAAATGTTTTACAATAATTGTTAGATTAATTTGTAAGGTCTATGTTTGTCTGTTACATCATATTCTCAAAATTGTGTTTAATCCTCCATCAGTTGAGTGAATAATTTGAAGAAGTTAGATATTCATTTAACAACCTGGATTCAAGGGAAGCTGAACTAGCTAATAAAACAAGTCTGCTGTTCCCACTTCATTTATTTGGATTACATATTTCATCATGTTACGTCCTTTTTTATTGTAAAGTAAATAAGACAACAAAACTCAAACAGCATGTTCACTGGTATAAAAGCACAGATGTTGATGTATCTTACAAACAAGTAAAATTTGAATATGAATATTTGGTTTATCATTTAATAACAGAGAATTTGGGGCAGGAAAAATCTTATAAAACGTTTCTAAAACAGTAATGTTGTTTTGCCAAGCTGGATGTTAACTTTGCTAATAACTATATTTGTTAAAATAATTATTAACATCCTGCATAAAGTTACAGGAGGTTTCTGAATGGGACCAGCAGAGATAAGACAAAAATAAACTGAAGCCATTAATCCCACAAATTCTGGATTTTCAGTAATATGTACATTGTGTAAGCCCAGCTGGAGCATAGCACAACAATGCTAACGGTCCGCCATGTTTGCTACTGAACAGCTGAGCTAACTTTGCAGGTGTGGTCTCAACTACACGAGCTGATTAATATAAATAAGTAAAATCAGTGTGAGAGTAATGATGATGACTAAGCCATTAATGCTGTCAGTGAATAAGTTTTTTGTAAATATGTTTTGTCATATATTGTTTTTGACAATTGTTTGGCTTGTGGAGGAAAACAGTCTTGTGTAAACACAAAGTGGTAATAATAAACTGAAGTATAAAAATGTTATTGTTCACATTTATTCATTACAATTCATTAATCAGATAATATCATCCAAAGCTACGTTACAAAATTTGGAGAAAGAAGACAAATCCTTCTCTTTCAGCTGTAGATAAATACAATGATCCAATGAGAATTTATTTTCACATGCTGTTTTTTATATTTTTAATAACATTTTCATATTGTTGTTTAAATAAAATAGTGTGAAAAAAGATGTGAAACTGTGTATGTTTCTCAGCCTGTTATACATCAGGGTAGGTGCAGTGAAGGCAGGTGCCATAGCATAAATAATACCCAGTTATGTATCTAAATATTCCAGTTTTCCTCTTGATTCGATACGGAGATAAAATCCATATCACGCTGTTTATATTTCTCTTTTCTTTGTTTTACTGCTAATGCTAATCTCTAAAGCCCTGTAGGCTGCCATGTTTGACTCTGTTTACCAAATGCAGCCACACGTTTTACTACTTTCTCATTACGTTCCAGATGAACTAGTCCCTAATTAAAATGATGATGATAAAAAAAACGAGTACTTTTACTTTTGAACTCAGTATAAATGTACTAATTTTTGGAGCAAAGATTTTGTAGATGCCCGAGGTGGGAACGAGATTCACTTTCTGAAGACATTTTCAGGGTTGACCTGACGGCCTAAGTATGAAACCAAGAACCTGTGGAGCTAAAATATTCAACATAAAACTCAGAAACTTGGTTTTTTTTAATGGCAGGGCCCCTTTAAAGTTTCTTCTCCTGAACACCGTGGAAACCAGTCCAACCTGAAAACAGCTGATAACAGCCGCTGACACATTAACCTGTTCAAAATCTGCATTTCTGTGTCAGTACAAGTTTTCCTAAAAGCCTGAGAACAATCCTCCATTTGTGGGGAACAACAGAACTCAGAAACGTTCCTACACCATTGAGGAAGACCACAATTTTCTACCTCAAAGTCCAAACAGCAACACTTTCCAGCTTCATGCTCTAAAATGTGCACGTAACTGTAACGTCTTACAAATCTTCAGATTATGTTTCACCATAGCTGAAACCAAACGTCCACCTTTAATCTTTAAAACCTCACACAGAGAAAAGTATAAAGTTTGAGAAACTCCAACAATAGCTCCAGTGTTTGTTCACCTGATCCTGCTCTCCAGGGACCACTAACACACAACTAGCAGAAAACACCAGAAGAAATGAACTAAACGTGACTTTTTCAGCTCACCTGTTTATGTCACCGACAGCCTGACACTCAGGTTTCCTCTTACTGCTGATCTCCATTCATACTCCCAGGTATGACTCACCTGTTCTGCCTGCTTTAAGGAAAATATGCAGCCACACAGGTGTTTTCAATGCCCTTCCTCTGACTCACAACACTGACTCACCATCCAATGAGAAGTCCTTCTTCCAGAGATTCTGCAGGCAGGGGGCGTGGCTGATATCCCAGGTTTTCCTTATACTGAGCATGGCCGCTGGGCTGAGAAGAGCGCAGGAATGCTGGACTGGCTGGACACAGAAAAACAGGAAGAACTAAGTAAAAGAGAAGATAAAACTTTATTATCATCATTTACATGGAAAATTGTTTTGCAGTACTGTATCTGTAGTCAGAAAAGTCTTAACAATAAAAACATAAAAAATAACACGATACAATAAAACCCCTTTAAAATGGGTCCTTTTAACATGATAATACTACTGATGAACCAACAGCTGATTCATATCCTTCACGTATTACAGACTTTAAAGACTTGAGCACAGCTCCCCCTAGTGGCTTGGTGTAGTACAGCACATAATCCCAACTCCTTCACTTAAAGAGGCTATTTCATACATATTTCATGTTCACTCTGATGGTCCTGATACACACCGAGGACAGGAGGACAGTCTGAGTCAGGTTCACTCTGATGGTCCTGATACACACCGAGGACAGGAGGACAGTCTGAGTCAGGTTCACTCTGATGGTCCTGATACACACCGAGGACAGGAGGACAGTCTGAGTCAGGTTCACTCTGATGGTCCTGATACACACCGAGGACAGGAGGACAGTCTGAGTCCACAAACACACCCACCCCCTGTGCTCTAAGATCAATACTCAAACACAATCATGTGTTCCTGCTTCATTAACAGGTGCAGAGAACTCTGACCTAATTCTGAAAAGTATCATTCAATGAGTACACTTCAGTCAATCAGTCTAAAAATACCTGACACAGACTCCGCCCACACCTGCTACAAGAACACAAGACAGTTTTAGAGGCTGCTTTGTGCTGGTACTGCTGGAAACATTCAGCCACAGAATTATGCAAATCAAGCAAAAATAAAAGAAAAGTGTTGAGACAAAGGAGGAGGAGGATCAGAACTGAGGAGGCAAACAGGAGAATAAAGATGTCATTTCCCAACCAACGTTGGCTTGTATTCAGGTCACCAGCTGAAACACAAGCCTGTGCTCTCCATCACGTTACAGCCAGAGCTACAAGGGTTTAACATGTCTGCATCCTCTCCATCTCTCTGGCTCTTACCTCCCTGCATCCTAGACATCCACGTCATCACTTCATCTTCATCTGAGCTGCAGCCTCACAATGACAAAAAGCAGCAGGATAAGAGTCAGCACCTCCCGCAGACCCCTTTAGCATGCACACACACACACACATACACACATACACACACAGTGCTACCACCCTCTGTTTCCCTGGTAACTGCACCGCAGCATTATAGCTCTTGTAGCCCCGCCTGCTATCCCCCTTCCCAACAGAAAGATTTTAGCTGAGAAGAAGAGATGCCCCTCCCCCCACTGAAACACAACATGTGTTAATCTGCACACATAGCAGCATGGTTCTCTTCATTCTCTGTGAATCAGAATAAAAACTCATTTTTACTTCCTTTCTCCATCTCTGTGGAAACAAACAGCTGAATGCTGACAGACCTGCATGGAGATGTTTATTGAAATTCATTTATAAACTAGGTGAAGTGGTAAATTCAGGTTCAAGGTCACCTTTATTATCCCTGGGGGCAATTTGTTGTGCAGCTGACAGCAACAAACATACAAACATAAGACACATCACTATACAATTAACACAGTTAAAAATAATTTACTTATTCATAAAAGTTATGGCAACGGGGACAAACGAGTTTCTCTGTCTATTGGTCTTCAGACTGAACCTGCAGCCTGATGGAAGCAACGTGAACTCTGAGTTCAGAGGGTGGCTGGAATCAGCTGGGCCCTTTTCAGTATCCTGACCGTATACACAGTGTGGAGATCAATTAGCGTGATGTGCAATTTTGCAGTACATTTTGACAAAACTTTTATTTTGAACTCATTCAGTGCCGTCTATAGACGAACTGGATCTGAACGCTCAGTGCCATAGATGTCTTGACATCTCTAAAACTTTTATTGGCTGAAATCCCGCAAGGCATTCTGGGGCAGCTGCTCGCTGAATACAGACTTGTTACAGGCTGTATTTAGTCCTATGATCCAGGAGGGGGCAGTGGTGCACTTCTCTGGGTGAGATCTTCCTTACCACTTTATAAAGTCATGTGGAGCGGAGGAGGAGCCAGGCAGTCAGAACAAGAGAGACGGTGAAGGCGTAAGGGAGAATCAGAGTCTGTGATGCGGCTTTGACGTGATCTCTTTGTTCAGAGTTATTACAAAGTATAGAATTGATGGAATTGAGAAGGTGGTGGAGTTGATTACATGAATAAAATCCCTTCAGTACGTCAGTCGGATCTACCAGGACCGAGTATTGTGTAGAAGGTGGCGCGATTTTTGTTTCAGTTCGTTATTTTGGGCTCATCATGTCGATTCTTCTGGTGATTCTATTGAAGCTGAGGTGGATTCATCCGACCAGTATCTCCTGTTAGGATCATCTGCAGGTAGCAGAGACCAAAATAAAGAACGATTAAACTCATAAAACACACGGTAAGTGTTGATAGATAAACCGATGGCTGGGGGGGGGGGGGGGGGGGGGGGGGGGGGGGGGCGGCGACCTGACTAACTCACTCACTCAAGCGTGCACATGTGCGCACACACCTACACACACACACACACACGCAGAGTATCTGAATCATAAATCTGTTGCTGTTTTCCTTATATTTTTTTCAAATGTTCAGATACATAAAACACAATACAAATACATAAATTATCAAAAGTACTTTTTTTACTTTCATAGTAGTAAAACATAGTTGAGATGTTGCATGAATCATTGAAACATGAAATATTTACATCAAAGTCACTGATCTGCTTGAAAAACCTCTTTATACAAAAACACTCTTTTGCATTTTAAAGAAGAAAGACTAAATTTTGTGACGGTGGTTTCAGAATTCACATTGGAGAAAATATTCTGTGGGCCTTCAAAAATCAGTAAAAATGCTAAATATCTCTGGTACTGAGGAGGATATGAAATCTGAAAATGGACATGGATGAGTTAAGAGTGAGGGACTTGAACCAGCACATAAAATAAAAAGCGAGAACTGATTCAGTAAAACAACATTTGCATAAAAGTCTCAACATCAAAGTTCTTTAACGTCCTCAGGAAGAACATGCTGATGTGCTTTCTTACACAGTGTCAGTTTAATTGACAACTTTTACAGATTGATTATTGATAACAGAAGAAAGATCAGGTGGATTCTTCCTAAAATAAATCTGCATCTCTTTAGTTTGGAAACTTTGATGTGAGGAAGGATGACATCACCACTCAGTGAAGTCCTTCACTACAGGTCCGAGTCCTCATCAGTAAGAAGCGACATGACAGCAGAGTCTTTTGCAAACTTGATGACACGTTGCTTCATGTAATGACTCTGATACAGATTCATATATAAAATAAATAAAAGAGCAGTTAGGACACGCCCTCGAAGGGAACCAGTGGAAGAGAATAAAATACTAGATAAAATATTTACTCTCACACGCTGCGGTCATTTAAAATAACTGCTAAAATGTGTCTGAATGCAGTTAAAAGCAAAAGAAAAATCAATAAAACAAAGTTGAACATACTGAAACTCCTCACACCTTCTACATGTGTGTAGATCATGTTCAGAAGGTTCACAATGCATCGTCCACATCTCTCTTGGGCCTGTAAGCAAATCAGAGTGGGTCCAGTTTCTCCTGAACTGTCAGTAAAAGTTTGTCTTTAACGATTCTCTCTTATGACTTCACAATAATGGACGTCAGTGCCACAGGTCTGAAGTCAGTGAGAGACTTCGGGGCTTTGTTTTTTGGCATAGAAACAATAATCCTTCCAAAGACGAGACACAGAGTGTAAATGAAGAATCAAGGCAATAAAGCCAAATAAATAAATAAACCCCAAGCAGGTAGATCAATTAATGCAGATATATGTGATTCAGGAAAACTTAAGCTTAAAATGCAACTCGCCCCCAAATCACCTTGTTTTACTGATAAACTCTATAAATGAGTGTTTAATAGTCCCGTTTACATCTCTGGGTATTATTTTTGGTATTTTAGCACATTTTAATACAATTATTAATTTTCTACCAAAAAACATTAGTGAAGCGCCCTCTTCAGGTTAAAACGTTACACTGCACTTGAATTTGAATCAGGCATTGCTATTGGCTGAGACCTTATTTTCTTTATATGTGATGTCATCATTCTGCTGCTGTGGAGAATAAAAGAAGCTCCATCTCGGCCACACCTCCGTAGCAAGGTGGAGTTTAATTAATAAGTGTTTACCAGAGTTTATTTTAGTAAATTGTTTGTGATTCTGCAAATTTTTTTTTTGTACATTACTGAATGATTTTCTCTTCATACGGAGATACTTTGATTTATACCTTGGACACCTGATGTTTTCTGTTTCAGACAATGAGGTACAGCAGCCGCACACAGCTGCATCTGTTGGCAGAGTCACATGATATTACACTAACTAATCTAAGCATAGCTTTAGCTCTGGCTAACAACAATGTACCGCTAAGAGACGGGCCTCACTCTATGCCACGATGTCGCTGCAGGCTCGAAACAATAAGGAACCACTCGACTCGTCCACAGAAGCAGCTTCTTCCATTTCCATCTGTTCCCTCTGTCCACCTTTGTCTGCCCCCCCCCACACCCGTCTATGCTGGTCCTCCAGGCAATGCCTCCTTTTGAAGCATTTTTTTTTAAATAGGGAGTGTGGGCAGAGCAATTATCTGGAGGGCGTGATATGCACTTTAAATTGTTTCGTCCTGGCAGCTTTTTCACAATTTTTGAGGGACTAACAAGGTTGTTTGTTATTTGTCATTTTATAAAACATTAAAATACTGCTCAAAAATATGAAATATGAAATAATGATGGAGTGAAAGCTGTATTTGAACCTTGGCTTTCTGATCTAGCTCTACATTGTTTCCTAATTTTTTCTATTAATGAAGACAACTCCTGCTCCAGATGCAGCAAAACAGGTCAAAATAACAAAACTATTATGTAAATTCTGAAATGCAGGGTGTGCTTTTATCATAATATAGTTGTAATTTAAACCAAAATGTCTCCAGTTTGCCTGAAATATGTCAACCCCCAACCCAAAGAATAAAATAATGAATAAATACAAAAATACATTTGGCAGGACAAAAGTATCCTTCAGAAACTGCCTGTATACTCTAACCACATGCGGTCAGGCATTATCATGAACAAGGAGGAACCCAGGACCCCCTGCACCACTGAAGGGTCTAACAATGGGTTTAAGGATTTCAGATGCCACTCAGGGTGTCACTGTTTATCCTGTACAGGTCTGTGTGTGTCCATAGATCTGCCTCCCCAGACCAACACTGACCCACCACCAAACCATCATACTGACTTCCATCTGCTCACCTGGACGAATCTACAGCAGACAGAAGATTTGCTCTGCAAACCACTGAGCTGCTTCTTCTGTTTAGTCTTCATAGTACTTCCTCCTCCTCGTTCCTCAATGCGCTCAGCATTGTCTCCATCCTCTGAATGCCCCTTGAGCTTTCTGCTGTTATTTCCTTTGAAGAGGCTGTGAAGTGTCAGGACAACCAGTGTACAGAGGACATACATGACCCCGTTCCACAGGTGCAGTTTAGACTCAGGGCAGCTCCAGATGAGTTTGAGGTTTCATGGCTCCTCCAGGATGGGTGAAACTTACAGATGTCCTTTTTATTATTTCCTCCACCTGACGATATTCATTCTCTTGGGTTTTAATTCTGCTGCAGTGCTCACTTTGTTTAATTCTCTCTTTTTCACCTCACCTGTTTTACCTATGTCATAAATCCCACCAACTCTAAGCCAACTCCACCCTTCCACAGAACTGATAAGATGTCTGAACCTTGTCCTGTCCTCTCTGCTGTTGTTGACAGGTGTGGTAACCAGAGCCTACAGCTTCCATGTCTCAGTAACTCAACACCCCATTAAGTCAACCACCTGATGTCAGCCACTCTGTCCGTTTCAAGACTTCACTTTTTTGCTTTGATGGTTGACATTATTTACAAAAATGCCTGGATTTTTTTAAGGCTAAAAATCATTCTGGTAAGAAAATTTGAATCAATTTAATAAAAATATGAAAAATATTAGAGCAATCTAAAAGGGTTTGCACAAAAGTATGCAGAACTTAAAAAACTGAGTTACTGCTAATTTTGTGCTAGAAAAGTTAAATCCTTGATGAAAATGCTGTTCAGCTGTAACTTTAAATCTTCAATCATCAACCAGACCACCCACAGAGTCCATCGTGATCCGGGCCACCCGCAGAGTTCGTCACGATCTGGACCACCCGCAGCCCCCCAGGGGGGCGCTGTGCCATGTCAGGTGGTGCGTGTGACTCTGGGGAACATGTTTTTTTGCCGTACTACAATAAAGTGTTATTGCACATCCACTACAGTAGGTGGCAGTGGGGCTCTCATAAGAAAGTGCACAGGAAGTATCAGCTCAGTGGTGTAGGCTGAGCATGTGCACACACAGTACCAAACGGGCAAAGGAAGTGCACAGGGCTGCAAATTCAGCAACTTTCTTACTATTTCTAATGACTTTTCAGACCCCCTTAGGAACTTTTTTTCCCAAAAAGCACCTAATGACAAATCTAAAAACATTTCTGAACTCCTTTATGGAGAGCTTTGGCACCAATATTTCTTGCAGATTAGAGCTGCTCAGACCTGCTTCCTCCCAGATGTCAGACAGGGAATAATGTGCGCATGTGCATGCAGCATGACATTAACTGACTAATCATAAACCTTTCTCAGTTTTATTTTTTTTTAACCAAACTTAATTGCACACAATGCAAGTACACAACAAGAGGAAAAATTAAAGGTGGGATATGTAATATTTTCATAAAAAGCAATATTTTTAACAAAATAAAACCTCCACGGGGTGTTTAGAGGGTTGTAAAATACACAATAGTATTTCCATTAAAAATTATATTCAAAGTAAAATATTATAAAATATTAATTTTGACGGGCACAGCGTTGGCATAATGTTAACATCTACCAGCCAATAGCTGGCAGAGCAGCGGGCACCATGTTGGGTTGCCTAATACTGTAAATAATCCAGCACAGTGAGGCTGGTACTGTGGAGTCTGCAGGTCAAGCAGCTGGAAGCACCGGGGACATGTGGTGATCATATACATTACTTACTTGCCATAGGGGGTTTCCCAACATGTGACCAGTAAGTTCTGTGTGGAAACATTTTTTATTAGCAGCTAGCTAATACGGCGCTACTTGTTGCTGAAATGGGGGGCCACTGGTTCAACTGGAAGACACACCACGGAGGATTTTATTGCTTTTTTTATTTTATTGGATAAGTGGGGCATGCAGGATGGTGTGTGAGGAGGACAGAGGATCTTAGGAGGGACTGCAGGAAGTTTTGGTTTGCTCGAGAAGAGCCGCGGGGCAACTGAGCACTTTGTGACGGACTGAATCAATGACTGAGCTTCAAACAGGTAGGAGCTGCTTTTATCAGAGTCAGTGTGTGATCAGCAGGGCTGGAGAACATGATTAGTGAACTGAACTCATGATATTTTATTGTATGATGTAACGCAGCAGAGTGAGCACTCTTGTATACAGACGATCTTTGCTGTATTTTCCCCGGGACGGTGTCGGTTAAGTTTTTATTTAGCAAGAAAGCTAATTACGGCTCATTCTCATGCTTGGTCTGCTCTACTCGTTTGAACCTTGGGAAACCTTCGTTTTTGTGAGTATTGTGTTCAGAAAAGAACTTAAATATGTTTTAGAATTATTTAGGCTAGTTAAATGCTTTGATAAGCTCATGTGAGTTTCAGGTTGACTTACAGGTGTGTATTCACTGCTAGCCTGATTGTTTTTTTTCTTTTCTTGTATGTTTCAGTTACAAATAAAATAATGCAATAAAGGAAATGATCTTCATTGGCTAAAGAAAAGCAAGCCTTCTTTGAAGACCTTCTTTGTTCCTTTTTTTCTGTTCGCTGGCTGTCTAGCTTCACCTAGCTACATGTAGCGAGGACAGCATAATTGGTCAACCTCAGCATCAGATTGCGTGCGATTGAGGGTTAACGAGCCTGGCACCCAGATGACTGAAGGCTTTGTGCTGTGTTACGCTATTCATATTCCATATCCCACCTTTAAGTAAACAACATAACAGTTACAAGACCAAACAGCAGGTGGGTTAATTATATAAATACACTGCCTCCTGAGCATTGGTGGAACGTAACGAATTACATTTACTCGCCTTACTGTAATTGAGTTGTTTTTTGTGTAATTGCACTTTTTAAAGTTGTTTTTAAAGTCTGTAATTTTACTTTTAAATTGTAATTTGCTACATTTTCAATTATATCCGTTACTGAGTAGGCTAATACAAACAAACAAAAATATTTAAATAAAAATATTGCGTCCCAGAAATACTGCAGTGCATGATGGATAGGAAAACAAACTGGTGCTAATCAGGCTGAGATGGAAGCACCTAATGGATACAGCCTAAAAAGATGCCACAGGAAAGGAAAATGAACTAGAAGATAACAACGTGAACCCCTGGCCGT
Organism: Pachypanchax playfairii; assembly: GCA_006937955.1. Classification (NCBI taxonomy): domain Eukaryota; kingdom Metazoa; phylum Chordata; class Actinopteri; order Cyprinodontiformes; family Aplocheilidae; genus Pachypanchax; species Pachypanchax playfairii. Next base: position 365,934 of record SSNP01000150.1, on the reverse strand, counting down.
ATTTAACTGACCACTTCTGCTTCAAGTTCAAGAAAGGCAACAGTATTGTTATGCAAAGTAAGCTGTGTTTGCCCAAGGAGACAGAGGTAGCTGCTTTTAAAAACTTGACATCAAACCTGCGCATGCATGTAGAGGTAAGTTAAACTGAACTACCATCACAGTCAAGTCTCAGATTAATAAAAGGCTGTGCTTAAGTTAATCAAATACATCAGTAAATGGCACTCTTTTCCATGCGTATGTCCACTTTTCATGTTCTCCTCCAGGTGTCTGAGGCATCAGGAGTGTATGTGTGTGTGTGTTTGTGGGGGGGGGGGGGTCTGCATCACTGCAGACATCCTCACAAAAAGAGGAGGGGAGTGATTGTGCTACCTGATGCATCAGAGTGAGTGTCACCAGGGCAGAGGGACTAATAGTAATACTGATGCTGAGTGGTTTGAGGTTCTACGGGGGTTTAAAGTAATATAGTATTCAAATCTAGAGGTACAGTAGGGGAGGGAAATTCAGGAAAAAATGAAGAAAAATATTTTAGCAGCTGCTGTCAATTTGACAAATTTTAAGTCTATGTTTTATTATGACAGGAAGAGCTGTCTCCACGAAAAATGTCATAGTTTTGTCTTTAAAAACATTGTGATGGTACCTGATAGTTTGGTGGTTGTTAGGTCATTTGGGGAAAGTGATAGTACTTGTGACTGTTGCTTATTTTGATTTGTAAATTTGCAGTTAATCTGCAATTTCACATTCATTTGTAAAGTTGTTCCTTGAAATTAAAAATAACTACTTTGAGATTTGTCCCATTGTCTTTCTTGAACTTCTCAGGAAAGACTTGTTATAGCTGTTAAAAAAGTAACTTAGGCTACGTTCAGACTGCAGGCTGAAGCCCCTATCTGACCTGTATCTGATTTTTTACAACTGTCTGAACGACACAGATTCGATTTTTTCAAATGCGACCCAAGCCACTTCAGCATGTGGTCCTAAATCCAATACGATCTTTTGACATGCGACTTCAGTCTGAACCGCCAGGTCGCTTCCATCTGACCTGTACGTCATTAATACGTGACATATGTGACTATTCTGCGTCGAGGACGCGGGAGCAAAAAGTAAACAACAGACGAGGCAGAGAACAGTCAATGGTGAGAAACTAAAGTGTCTGAGTTAATTAATATTTGGAGAGACAGCTCTGTTCACGCCAAACTCGAGGGGTGTTATTGGAACCACGAGGTTTTTGAAAACATTTCCAAAGAAATGGCAGAGCGCAGGTTTAAACAAACGTGGCTCCAGTTCCAAAGAAAGATAAAAAGTCTCTGTGCTAAATGCAAGGAGGCAATGTTTCTTCTAATGCGCATGCATGACACATTCAAGAAGCATT
>SSNP01000150.1:347913-364558 GCA_006937955.1 Pachypanchax playfairii | reverse complement strand
ATTCAAATCTAGAGGTACAGTAGGGGAGGGAAATTCAGGAAAAAATGAAGAAAAATATTTTAGCAGCTGCTGTCAATTTGACAAATTTTAAGTCTATGTTTTATTATGACAGGAAGAGCTGTCTCCACGAAAAATGTCATAGTTTTGTCTTTAAAAACATTGTGATGGTACCTGATAGTTTGGTGGTTGTTAGGTCATTTGGGGAAAGTGATAGTACTTGTGACTGTTGCTTATTTTGATTTGTAAATTTGCAGTTAATCTGCAATTTCACATTCATTTGTAAAGTTGTTCCTTGAAATTAAAAATAACTACTTTGAGATTTGTCCCATTGTCTTTCTTGAACTTCTCAGGAAAGACTTGTTATAGCTGTTAAAAAAGTAACTTAGGCTACGTTCAGACTGCAGGCTGAAGCCCCTATCTGACCTGTATCTGATTTTTTACAACTGTCTGAACGACACAGATTCGATTTTTTCAAATGCGACCCAAGCCACTTCAGCATGTGGTCCTAAATCCAATACGATCTTTTGACATGCGACTTCAGTCTGAACCGCCAGGTCGCTTCCATCTGACCTGTACGTCATTAATACGTGACATATGTGACTATTCTGCGTCGAGGACGCGGGAGCAAAAAGTAAACAACAGACGAGGCAGAGAACAGTCAATGGTGAGAAACTAAAGTGTCTGAGTTAATTAATATTTGGAGAGACAGCTCTGTTCACGCCAAACTCGAGGGGTGTTATTGGAACCACGAGGTTTTTGAAAACATTTCCAAAGAAATGGCAGAGCGCAGGTTTAAACAAACGTGGCTCCAGTTCCAAAGAAAGATAAAAAGTCTCTGTGCTAAATGCAAGGAGGCAATGTTTCTTCTAATGCGCATGCATGACACATTCAAGAAGCATTCCGTTCAAACAGCAAGTCACATTCAGGTCGCATTTCACTGGCAATTTGAACGACCTTTCAAAAAGATCAGATTTCACAAATAAATCGGAATTGAGCATTAAGGCCTGCAGTGTGAACGTAGCCTAAGTAACTTTTACTTGAGTACATTTTTAAAATGGTAATTTTACTTGTACTTGAGTAACATTTCATCAAAGGATCCTGTCTTCATCTCCCTCATCTGCCATGACATACAGTGGCTTGCAAAATAATAATAATATAATAATAAACTTTATTTATATAGCACCTTTCACAGATAAAATCAAAAAAGTGCTTCACAATTTCAATAAACAGCATAAACAGTAAAAAGATAAAAAGAATAATAATCACGCCAAAAGTCCAGTCAACCAAAAGCCCAAATAAAAGAATTCAGCCCCTTGAACTTTTCCACATTTTGTCACATTACAGCCACAAACATGAATCAATTTTATTGGAATTCCACGTGAAAGACCAATACAAAGTGGTGTACACGTGAGAAGTGGAACAAAAATCATACATGATTCCAAACATGTTTTACAAATAAATAACTGAAATATATACATATATATACACTCACCTAAAGGATTATTAGGAACACCATACTGATACTGTGTTTGACCCCCTTTCACCTTCAGAACTGCATTAATTCTACAGCATTGATTCAACAAGGTGCTGAAATCATTCTTTAGAAATGTTGGTCCATATTGATAGTATAGCATCTTACAGTTGATGGAGATTTATGGGATGTACATCCAGGACACGAAGCTGTTCCACCACATCCCAAAGATGCTCTATGGGGTTGAGATCTGGTGACTGTGGGGGCCATTGTAGTACAGTGAACTCATTGTCATGTTCAAGAAACCTGTTTGAAATGATTCCAGCTTTATGACATGGTGCATTATCCTGCTGGAAGTAGCCATCAGAGGATGGGTACATGGTGGTCATTATGGGATGGACATGGTCAGCAACAATACTCAGGTAGACCGTGGTATTTAAACCATGTCCAATTGGCACTAAGGGGCCTAAAGTGTACCAAGAAAACATCCCCCACACCATGACACCACCACCACCAGCCTGCACAGTGGTAACAAGACATGATGGATCCATGTTCTCATTCTGTTTACACCAAATTCTGACTCGACCATTTGAATGTCTCAACAGAAATCCAGACTCATCAGACCAGGAAACATTTTTACAGTCTTCAACTGTCCAATTTTGGTCAGCTGGTGCAAATTGTAGCCTCTGTTTCCTATTTGTAGTGGAGATGAGTGGTACCTGGTGGGATCTTCTGCTGTTGTAGACCATCCACCTCAAGGTTGTACGTGTTGTAGCTTCACAAATGCTTTGCTGCATTCCTCGGTTGTAATGAGGTTATTTCAGTCAAAGTTGTTCTTCTATCAGCTTGAATCAGTCGGTCCATTCTCCTCTGACCTCTAGCATCAACAAGCTGCTGCATACTGGATGTTTTTCTTTGTAAACACTAGAAATGGTTGTGGGTTAAAATCCCAGTAACTGAGCAGATTGTGAAATACTCAGACCGTCTGGTACCAACAACCATGACACGTTTAAAATTACTTAAATCACCTTTCTTTCCTATTCTGACATTCAGTTTGGAGTTCAGGTGATTGTCTTGACGAGGACCACACCCCTAAATGCATTCAAGCACCTGACATGTGATTGGTTGATTAGATAATTACATTAAGGAGAAATTGAACAGGTGTTCCTAATAATCCTTTAGGTGAGTGTGTGTGTGTGTGTATATATATATAACTACAACACACTCACGCCTCTGTCTTTACTTTCTCTTTTTTCTTTGATGATTCATGATCGATAGATCTGCTAAAAAAAAGAACCTTGTAAATCTTTTTTTTTTTCTTAGACTTTGGTTTGAACATTTCCACGCGCAGTTAAAGTAACAATGTATACTGTATGTACGGTTCACATTTACCGCCGGCAGCTGGCAGGTCTGCAGACAGACAAACACACACACAGTCTACCTTAGTGCAGCGAGACAGGACAGAGAGGCAGGACAACGCAGAAAGGAGGGAGCGAGATGTTACAGTGCTGCTGCAAGTGTTGTCAGACATGAGAACCGCATGTGCACATTTGCCACAGAACTCAGTCGCAGCTTCTTGTAGTTTAGAGCAGCGAGTCGTACCAGCGTACGTGGATGTCAACTTGCAGAGTTGCTACAAAAAATGTGTACAGGTTGGAAAAACTCCCCGGGTAAAAACAGTGGCGCCATGTTTGTTATTATTTTATCATCGGCTCCATTTATCTGTGAAAACTTCACTATCGAACTTATCTGAATGACGTCATTTTTTTTCTAATATCGGCCCGATAACTATCGGGGTCAATAGTTATCGTGCATCCCTAGTTTATATATTCTGTTTTAACCTCTTTTGCTCAGTATTTATTGGCAGTTGAAACCTAGTGAGGTGCATTACCGCCACCTACTGGTAAAGAGTATGAACGTAATCAAGTTTGGTTGTGAGTGGTGTGCAGAATTTGACTCAGAAGAGGAGTATAGACACTTCTCTTGCTGAGGCAGCCATATTTCTGGTGCCAAGTTTGACATAAGAATCTTGAATTAAAAAAAAAAAAAAAAAGAGTGACACACGAAGATAGGGAGGAGAAAAAATTCCTCTCACAAAGTGCCCTCAAGGAGCAGGGGTGGAAAGAGTACTAATATTCTACTCAAGTACTATTTTTAAAATATGTGAAAGTTACAGAACTGAGTTACAAGTACAGAAATAAATTACAAGCACAAAACAAAAGTTACAAGTAGGGCAGAGCAATATGGCCAAAATTATTTCACATGATATACTTGAAATTAGCAATATCTATAAAACTGATGATATGGCTGACGAGACTAGGGCTGCCACAAACGATTATTTTAATAATCGAGGAATCACCAGTTTTGTTGGCGATTAGTCAACTAATCATGCCATTCATAAAGACTAGCTTATTGCATCATGATGCAGCTGCACTGATATACCCTTACACTTTTTTAACACTGTAACAAAGCAGTACTCAATAAATCATTAGTGTTTGTAAAATTAGAACAAATACGTGACATACGTTTGCTAATGGTAATGAAATCTCCATCACTACTGTTGTTGTTATAGCTGTAAATACAAGTAATCCTCTGATGATGTAAGCAGCTAATAAGAGGAATTTAGCTTACAGAGGCGACTGTCCCTCTTCGTCCTCCACCATGACGTGCTATATTTCATATGTACAATGATGAAAATATTAATTTTATGTCAGTCTTTGACCTTCATGTCACCCTGTGTAACCCTTCTTTAAATATGTCCCTGCTCAGCAGTATGAATGAAGCATTTTCAAGCTTATTTGAACAATAATTTTAAAGTTTAAATGAATCTAAATATTTTGAACATGATGCTTTCACATTTTACAGATCTTTTATTTTGTTTTCAGATCATTGATCGATCTGAAGGAAAAAAGAACTGCTACATTTCCCTACAGCGCTGAGTTCCTGTGTGTTGTTCTTTGGTCCATCTCAGTTTGACAGCGGTCTCTCTCTCTCTCCATCTCCACAGTTTCCAGCTGGTCTCATAGTTTCATACGTTAGCTTTCTTCTCTGGAAGGGTCTTCATCTTCAGTGTGGATATCGTCGACACCAGCATGTTATTCAGGCACTGAGTTTAGCTTGTGTGAACAGCCCTGCGCAGATTTTAAAGATGAACCCTGTTTTAATCACGAAACTTTGCGCCTTTGCTCAGCAGTTTTAGTCATGAGATAATTAATTTGTCCCGCTGACATTTTCAACGCAGATGCATCAAATCTGTTGCTCTGTACAGCCAAATTTTTTCTGTTTTTTTTTTTTTTTTTTTTTTTTAATAAATGGGAAATAAGAAACCAGAATACCTACAGGAAAATACTAATACGTGAAAATAGCGGGAAAGAGGGTTGAAACACTGGAGCTTCCCAGCTAAATGGGAGACTTAACAGCTATCACTTCATCTGTGTCAGACAATGAATCGCCTCCTCCTTCTCTGTTGCGGCCATGTTTCCTCCCCCATGTGCGTATGATCAGATGAAAACAAGTGCTTTGTGCATGCGCGTTTCACCCAGATTATACTGTACTATAACATTTATTAAACTATTGTCATAGAGCATTTATAAAACAACTAAAACATCAATAATACATAAAACTACAATAATAATACAATTCTTTGAAAATTAAGTGATTTTTTTTTAACTGCAAAGTGAGGCGTTCTGTCCGAGGTCTATAGTGACATCACACACCTGACCNTACACCACACACTATAAAATATAACTGCTAAAACTGTTGGACATTTTATCAACTACATCCAAAACAAGTAGCGTTCTAACTGAATCCAGTAAAACTACCTGTATTCCTACTGAGGGTGAAGCAGCATCCAGGTGTTGCAGTTAGTTGCTGTTCCCGAGTGTTCTACGGTGCGCTAAACTGTGGTGCTGTTACTAAATAGCCTAAATTAAAGCATTTAAAATTGGAGATAAAACAGGCTAATTATATTTACATTAACAGATAACTGGGTAGAACGAGAGGAAGAGCTTTTAGTCATCAGGCTCCTCTCCTGTAGAACCAGCTTCCACTTTCACTCACTTCCACTCAGGGACAAATATTAACGCTTCTCTCATTTTGATGGGACATTCAGGTCCGTTAAGATAAGTGGCTGTTCGGCACAAATTATCAGATGACTTTCAACAGTTTCAGCATGATGCAGTTTCTCCCTTGCTTAAACAATGTAAACATTGGTCATGAGTATTTTCATAATTAACGGAAAAAACCCCAGAAAACTGACACGTATCCATGAAATTCTATTTAAAGTTGAGTCATATTCAGAAGAGGATCTGACTATGTACTAGTTCATAAATTAAGCTGATGTAATGAGGAAACATCCTTGATAATGGTTTACAGACATTCCTAGACGACAGGACACCCAGACACCCTAACCCTCTGGGGCGAACACCCCACCATAAAGAACAAAACATCTGGTCCCGTTTGATAGGGTAGAGAAAGGACATCAATTATACACGTCCATGCTTTAAAGGTCTTTTCTGTGTGACTTATGTTTGCAGATTCTCATGCAGGCCTCGCTATCTGATTATTTCTTTCCCACTGCTGTTTCCCAGAACTCCCTGTTCTCTAATCCAAGGTCACTGTTAAACAGCTACAACTGGCTCCACTGATTTGGGAGTGACGATTTACTGTTATCTGTTATTTGTTATTGCTGTGTCTAATGAGAATAAAAAGACTGAGCTGTGGTCAGAGGTGGTGCCAGCTGGGTTATTGAACCAATCTTCTTGAGTGATCGTATTTCTTATATTCTCTATAATAAAAGGTTTTAACAGAATAAGGAAAAAACCACCGTTAGTGTTCACTATAACGAGGTTTCACTGTATAAGGTATCACATGCATCAGTGCATGACTGATCATGATTGCTGTAAACCATCATTTCAGTTTAACGATTAGCTCCTACATGTGGGAACATCTTTTATCAAGGAGGTGCACTGGTAAGGCCAGGTTTTATTCAGTTTACACTTTCACCTCAAGCAGATTGATGTCACATGATTAAATGCTAAAACAAACACTGATTAAACACAGGAGGAACAAATACCACATGGCTGAGCTCTCATAACCAAACAGAACCAGAGAAATCTGAGACTTAGTTTGTCTGTGGTTCTGCAGAAGAACATGCACCCCCCCACACCACCTTCTGATAACAGGGAGCAACTTCCTGTAAAATGATTAGATAATTTAATAAATGCATGTGGGGAGAAAAAAACTCATGTACTGATGTGATGTTGGACATGTCACTGACTCCACCTGCTGGGGACAGAGACACACACACACGAGTGATAGAACACCCAGCTGTTTAATCATCCGGGTTCTCCTGAGCAGCTCAGACTGCTGGAAGACAGACTGACCACAGTGCTTCTCTCTGCTGTCTTCATGGGGAGACGTTCCTCCCGAGGGGAGACGTTGGTCCCGAGGGGAGACGTTCCTCCCGAGGGGAGACTTTGGTCCTGAGAGGAGACGTTGGTCACGAGGGGAGACGGTCCTCTTGAGGGGAGACGGTCCTCCTGAGGGGAGACGTTCCTCCCGAGGGGACACGGTCCTCCCGAGGGGAGACGGTCCTCCCGAGGGGAGCTTTTGGTCCTGAGAGGAGACGTTCCTCCCGAGGGGAGACAGTCCTCTTGAGGGGAGACGGTCCTCCCGAGGGGAGCTTTTGGTCCCGAGGGGAGACGTTGGTCACGAGGGGAGACGTTGGTCACGAGGGGAGACGGTCCTCTTGAGGGGAGACGGTCCTCCTGAGGGGGGACGTTCCTCCCGAGGGGACACGGTCCTCCCGAGGGGAGACGGTCCTCCCGAGGGGAGACGTTCCTCCCCGAGGGGAGACGTTCCTCCCGAGGGGAGACGTTCCTCCCGAGGGGACACGGTCCTCCCGAGGGGAGACGGTCCTCCCGAGGGGAGCTTTTGGTCCTGAGAGGAGACGTTCCTCCCGAGGGGAGACGTTGGTCACAAGGGGAGACGTTCCTCCCGAGGGGAGACGTTCCTCCCGAGGGGAGACGTTGGTCCTGAGAGGAGACGTTCCTCCCGAGGGGAGACGTTCCTCACAAGGGGAGACGTTCCTCCCGAGGGGAGACGGTCCTCCCGAGGGGAGACGGTCCTCCCAAGAGGGGACTGTCCTCCTGTGAGGAGACGTTTCTGAGAGAAAGTGCTGTAAAAGGGTTAAACTCAGCTTATTGAGGTTTCCTCTGATGTGGCAGCAGTTGATCTATTTATAGCTCAAGCTGCGTTGCAGTGGCCACTTTTCAGACACACCCTGATGTTAGCGCCGTCACAGATTCCAACCACGGAGAAAGGAACAGGAAGTCAAGCAGGAAAACCTCTGCACAGTCTGCAGATGTTAAACATCTGTTTTCCACAGGCAGAGCTTCTAGTTTCAGTGGAAAGAATCCAGTTGTAAAATACGGCTCCTTCAGAACTCTGAGGTGGAAACAAGATGAAACATCAAATGGGTTCAAAGACTAAGAACTAGAGAGACAAATTTTTCACTGATTAAAAAGGTTCTACAGAACCATTTAAATGTTTCCACTCAGATCCACAGAACATCACAGATCAGCTGGTCTGTTTCCAGCCTCCACGGATCAGTTCTAACATGATGTCACTGAAATCACATGATGGTCCTGCTTCCAAAAAATCATTCCAAACATCAAAGACCTGAGAGTTCTGGTTCAACAGGATCCATGCCAGTAAACTCACACACTGCTCTTAGAAGTTCCTAAATCCAGATTAAAACTAAAGGAAAGGGTTTTGCTGTAGCTGCACCCAGACTATAGAACAGTTTACCTCCACACATCCAATTCTCCAACAGCTCAAAAACTTTTAAATCTGCTCTTGAACGCATCTCTTCTCATTGGCTGTAAACAAGGTTTCATCTGATTGGTCTTATTACTGAGGTGTTTTATGTATTTTTAGAGCTTTTATTCTATTTTATTGTTTTTATGTTATCTTATTGTACAGCACTTTGGTCAGCCTTGGTTGTTTTTAAATGTGATTTATAAATAAACTTGACTCGCGCGCACGCACGCACACACACACACTCTCTCTCTCAGGAGTAACATGTCCCGCAATTAGGACACACTGCCAGATGAGCCTCACACGTGACCACCGGACCCTCTGATCACTAAATTGTATGTTGCAGAGTAAAAATATTTTAAATCAAATATTTGATTGTTTTGATTCCACATTTTTAAACTTTTACATTGGATTTCTTTCTCTGTGGCAGATTAACTCGTCCACATGTAAACTGATCATTATTATTGACAGCTGGTAGCCTTGCCCTCATCGTCACCATGGAAACGACCTGCTCCTGTAGCTTCGGACCAGGTGAGGCCGCGAACCTTTTGTTCCAGCGAAAAGCGCTGAAAGGAGAAAAGAGCAATAGAAGCTGCTGGAACCGGGATGGGGGGGGTGATCTGTGGGTTCGCTTGGACCCGCATTGGAGATAAGGACAGACCACTGGTGTTACGTTGACATATGTTCCCCAGGACAAATGTGCTCCTGCTTCGCTCCTCCCTTTTCTTAACCTCTGCCGTTTTACACAGTGAAAATTGTGATAATTTTCTGGCTGAGCAGCATCAGAGTCTCTGCTCACCACGAACAACATCACAGCGACAATTTCAATCTGCTACACCAAAAACTGAGCAGAGAGAACGGAAGTAAACCGTTTTCTACAGGGGAACATATCTCGACTCAACACCGGCATGTAGCGGGTTTCGCTGTTTGTTCGGTGCCGCGAGGAAAAAACAGAACGAGTTACCTCCTTACCTCCTCCAGCTGCTCCCCGGCAGCGCCTCCTCTTCCTCCTTCTTCTCCTGGTGAGACACACACAGAAACCTCAGCTGTTCACGAGACGTTCTAGATTGCGTACTGTTCGTGCACTCCTTTGCTGCCTTCATGGACTGTCGGAAAAGCGGATGTAGGCGGGAAAAGGGATTTTGACAGAAATGAGGGCGGGTCGGAGATGCAGGTCACGTGAAAAGCACAAACTCAACACGAATCACGTGTTGTGACTATGCTTTATCTTCAATAAAAATAGAAAATTTTACCAAATACTTAAAAAAAGAGGTCAAATTTGATAAGTTGACATTTTTGTGGATATACACATTTTTACAAATTATGTGAGAAACAGGTCTGCAGTTTCTCGTTCATAAGAGGAAAACCCACAATGTTCTTTAGCAGTTTTCAAATGCTTTTTCTGAAGATAGTCATGTGGTTCTGAAGACAAGTCACAGTTCTGAAGATGGACCTGAGGACGATCATTTTGTATTGTTAAATGTCTTGTACTTGTATCACACCTTTCAAGTATAAGGACACAAAGTGTCGAATCGTTGACCGGTTGCCCTCCGGTTATAAGATAACCTGCTCTACCTCCTGAGCTACTGCCGCCCCAACAACTCAGATTTTGCCTTGAAGGCAGCATTTGTTATAGACAAAAACATCTAAATATGACTGTAAATTATCTTAATATTCATGTGGTTACCTGAGTATTTTCTTAGAGTAATCTGAGTACTGAGTAATTTTTTTTTCTAATTATTATTTAATAACTTACTGCATCTTCAGATGCTGCTGGTCTGATATAATCAGGTTGGACCTTCCTCACAACGCATTTGTTGGTTTAATCAGAAACTTGTTGAAATGTCAGAATCTGGTATTTACAAAAATGTTTAATAGTTATGACCAAAAATAAATAACTGTTAACATAAAAGTTAGGGCTGCATGGTGGTGCAGTTGGTAGAGCTTTTGCCTTGCAGCTAGAAGGTCCTGGGTTTGAATCCGGGCTGGGACCCTTCTACATGGAGTTTGCATGTTCTCCCCGTGTATGTGGGTTTTCTCCGGGGACCCCGGTTTCCTCCCACAGTCCAAAAACATGTAAGAGGTTAATTAGTGACTCTAAATTGTCCCTCGGTGTGAGTGTTTGTGTGAATGATTGTTTGTCTATGTGTGGCCCTGTGATGGACTGGCGACCTGTCCTGGGTGTCCCCCACCTCTCGCCCAAAGACTGCTGGAGACACCAGCTCTCTGCGACCCTGAAGAGGAAGAGGCAGGTTCAGAAGATGGATGGACGGATGGATGGATGGATGGATGGATGGATGGATGGATGGATGGACATCCTACATCAGACCGAGGGTTTTTATTAACTCATCAAAAGGTTGGGTACAAGTAGATAAACAATTTGTTTAATTCTTTCTGATTACAGTTCTGCAGCAATAATGAAAAATATCAACACAAAGAAACTTCCCAAAAAGTAACTAATGAAAAGACTTTTAGCAACACTAAGTACAAGAAAGGAATAAAATCTGAGCATAATAAAAGAAAAACATTGATTAGATGTCAACAGCTTGAAACCCTTAAGAAAAGCCAGTGAATGGATGCATGTGACAGTTACCTGTAGGAGGAATTATTTTAAACACAGATCATATTTATCTTACAACATGAACCTTACTGGGTGACAAACAGAAGGCTGTTTTAGTTTGGACTTCATGGTAACACAGTTCCTGCCAGACAGGCTGGCACTGATGGAACAAAGTTAGATCTTTTACATCAACATTCTTTAGTGACCTTAAAATGGACCCGTTAGTGAACTGTCGCTGGCGTCGGCCCTGCATTCATACGTGTGACACATTTACATGAGACGCATGAAGGAAACCTCACTCAGCAGCTTCAACCGCTTCTAAAAGCTGATCAGCTCAAAGGAGGAAAGTCTGAGTCACTGAAACGTCACAGCTGCCAGGCAGAAGCTACAAACTGGGAATCTAAAGTTTATTTCATCACTTTTGAAACAAACAAACATGTTTGTAAAGGTTTATGTGAAACTAAGTCGAAAAAAGTGAATAGTCAGCTCATTTGTCCTCTTCTTCTTCCTCTTCTTCACCTGCCGCTACCTCCACAGTGAGAAGCTCCTCCCCTTCATGCTTTGGAGTCATCCTGATGATGACGGAGCTGTCTGCAGTCTCTGCCACCGACTCATCTCCATCCTCCAGAGCTGGACCCCGAGGGACCGGAGAGCGCCGATGCATAGGGGATGGAGGTGGGATTGGAGAGACGGTGGGCGGAGCCTGAGAACAGAACAAAGATGCAGGATAGAAAAAGGACAGTTTTTAGCACATGACCCCCCCCCCACTTAGTGTACCTCAGCAGGACTCTCAGATGGTATGTAGACCCTCTTCAGCTTGGCAAAGGTTCCCTCGATGCCTGCCTGCTCTGTCACCTTTAAAGCTGCCTTGAACATTTTGGGGGTGTCCGGTCGGGGGGGGATGATCTCCACTGCTTCCTTTGGAGCCTCCTTTTCCTCCGGCTTTTTGTCCTTAGTCAACATCTTCCTGCAGAATCAACAGGAAACTTGACTCTGAACTGGTTTCTGTTAAATGTAGCTACATCTCTAACGAGACGTCCCTCCGCCATCTGAACAGGAAACCTGAAGAGGATCACAGTTCTCATCTGACCTGCTTCTCAAGTAGAGTGACTGTCCTGAGCTGATTACAGAGGAGACTAATCCTGTCCAGGCCAGAGGACAGATCAGACAGACAAGTTGTTGTTGTTCCTTTTTATTTCTACAGCTGGAATTAACAACACCTTCATTTGTATTTATTTAATGTTTGACGTCATTCGATTTCATTCAGTTTTATTTATAAGAGCACAAGTTTAAGAGCACAGATTTAAATCAAGTGGAAACAGTAATCAGATTCTGATAAAACAACTTTCATGTTTAGATAAAGATAAGTAAACACAAAATGTAGTTGTAAAATGAAGGCGTTTATTACTAAAAGAATCCTAAGCTGCCTGGCTGTGAGTGGGAAAGTATCATCCCTAAACCAAAAAACTGGTTGTTCCACCCTTAGCAGTAATAACTGGCAATGAGTCGTTGACAGTACTGTGGAGGGTTTTGGACCCACTCATCTCTGCAGAATTATTGTAATTAAGCCACAGTGGAGGGTTTTTAAGCATGAACCACCTTTTTAAGGTCATATTATTGCATCCCAATCAGATTCAGGTCAGGACTTGGACTAGGCCACGCTAAAGTCTGCATGTTATCGGGCTGGTTTATAGTGGTGCTGATACAGAGAGACCCTGGACCTCATCAGAACTCTGAGTTTAGAACATCTTGATGAGATTGATGAGAATGAGAATCAATCTCATCAGGAGAATCTAATCTCTCGATTTTTGGGTAGAAGGCAGAATTCATGGTTCCATTTCCCATAGCAAGTCTACCAGGTCCTGAGGCAGCCAAACAGACAGGATGGAACACACCTTCCAGAAAATCCCCCAAAACCTGTGTCTCATCAGACCACAGAATATTTTCCCCAAAGTCTTGGGGCTCCTCAAGATGTTTTCTGGCAGATCTGAGACAAGCCTTTATGCTCCTTTTGCTCAGTAGTGGTTTTGGTCTTGGAACTCTGCCATGCAGCCAGTTTTGTCCAGGTTCTGTGGTGGAGTCATGAACACTGACCTTAAAGGTAGTAGAGAGGATTTTGTAGCAAGTTTAATGTCAAATTTACCACCAAACAGCCACCGGACCCTCCGACCACCACCAAACAGCCACCGGACCCTCCGACCACCACCAAACAGCCACCGGACCCTCCGACCACCACCAAACAGACACCGGACCCTCCGACCACCACCAAACAGGCACCGGACCCTCTGACCATCACCATGATCCTGGTATAAGACCTCTAGAAAGATGCAGACCTGCTTTATATAAAATCCTACAAAGGGTTTATTGGCTCTGTGAATCTGAGATGTGCTGGAGGTGTGAGAAGAGTAGGGGACACTTTCGCATATGCTGTATGAATGTCAAACTACTATACAAAACCTATGGGAACAAATAACATCATTCATCAACAAAGTGTTCAGGACAGATTTATCATGGCCTCCTCTTCTCTGTATTTTGGGCATAATACCAGAGGGAGTAGGGTTATCATTCCAGCGGTAGGTGGTGTAGATTAGCACTCATATGGGGTGTAGGATGGTTCTCAGACATTGGAAGTCAAGAAATGTCATTCCATTTGAGGGATGGATGGGAGAAGTTACTAAAATATCCATCTTTGAACAATTGATTTTCATGCTGAACAATAGAGGGCGGTATTTATGAAAATATGGAACCCATATATGACTATCATATGAGATAGCTGAGTGAAGAATGTTGATATATTTTCAAATAAACAATAAACCACATAATGACAGGCATAAAAGTGGGATATGTTGTGGAGGTGGAGACTGTGAAAATGAAGGAGTTGGGAGAGATTTTGGTAATGTGGACCTTTTCCATGTAGATGTATGCAACTACTGATATCCCGTAGTAGTTAGTTTATGTATAAGTGTCTCTTTGTAGTATTGTTTCTGTGTAATCCTTTTTTTTCCCAGTGAGAATGGTGTTGTTTTTCTTCTGTCCTTGTCATTGTTTGAGATTGTGTTGGGTATGTTCTCTTACAAAGCAAGTTACAAAGCAATAAAAAGGGACCTAAATCAAGATCTCCTCCCTCTTGGGTCTTACTTTGCTTTCTTGCGCAGGAGTTTCTGAGACTCTGGGTAATGAACCAAAATCTCTGCCAGGTCTTTTTTATCCAGAATGAAGAGATTGGCAAATCCATGCGCTTTCACGTTGGCTGTGCGTCGATTTCCTCCACCTCCTGCCAGGAGACTGACCAATCAGAAAAAAGAAACACCTGTCAGCAAGTTTTTGAGAAAATAGTGCCTAAAGTCATAAATATCAGACAATTAAAATACTCATTCAACGCAAACTAAATGTGAGGAGATTATTTAAGTAAAGTGGAGTTTCTACATCACAAATCCAGTCTGTTTTAGACGCATTTTAGCATCTGCTACCGATTCACATCGATTTGAATGCAGAACTACTTAGAAATCCAATTTTGAGCTTCATTTTTTTTAAAGGTCATGCATCATCTAAACTTTTTGGAGCTTTTAACCATGTTGAGAGTTTATTTCCTTATTAACCCCTCCAGAGTGGTTTTTGGTTTAAAGAGTTCCTTCCATTAAAACAGTTTTTCTGAGGTTTGTGTTGAATATTTTAGCTCCACAGGTGTTCTTACCTTCATAGTGGGTGAAAACAGGTCAACAACTTCTCTTTCAGTTTTAATCTCTCAAACTACGCAGGTGGTGATAAAACCAGAGTTCTCCTGAGTTCTAACAGCCTGTATCTGTTTCACCACAACTCCTTTGTTTGTTAGTATTCATCAGCTCCTGCAGTTGAAACCACGCCTAGCATGCTGCTGGCTAAAAGCTGTTAGCATAAGACGTAACAAACAGGAAAAGAGAACATCTGCTGTTACCATGCACAGTGGGGCAGGAAACAGTATACCTTGCTCTCATAGGCTAGTTTGTTAGCCAGTCCAGCAAATTAACATAATGAATAGGAACGAGCTGCTGCTGAAGCCTGATGGAAGGAGCTGGAACGACCCGAATCTTGATTCAGACAGATTGAAAGGTCTGTTAATCACTGTTTCCTGATGTTTCTTAGATATAACATGTTTCATATTACTGGTTAATACTTCAGAAATAACCACAAAGTCCTGAAATTTGTATGAAATGGCCTCTTGCTCTGTGACAGATCCAGCTGTTCTGTCTCTCCACATGTGGCAGAATGTGATTCAGGAACAAGACCTCACACACCTACTGTCCGCCATGTTGCATGCTGTGCCTGCCAGACACTGCTGAGGGAACCCTTAAGGAGAAATATTCTCTTCAGAATTCAGAATTGTACATTCTCAATTTGAGAGCAAGATTCCTCTAGATCCAGCTGCTTTGTGACAGATCCAGCTGCTCTGTGAAAGATCCAGCTGCTCTGTGACCAATCCAGCTGCTCTGTGACCAATCCAGCTGCTCTGTGACAGATCCAGCTGCTCTGTGACCAATCCAGCTGCTCTGTGAGAGATCCAGCTGCTCTGTGACCAATCCAGCTGCTCTGTGACCAATCCAGCTGCTCTGTGACAGATCCAGCTGCTCTGTGAGAGATCCAGCTGCTCTGTGACCAATCCAGCTGCTCTGTGAGAGATCCAGCTGCTCTGTGACCAATCCAGCTGCTCTGTGACCGATCCAGCTGCTCTGTGACCAATCCAGCTGCTCTGTGACCAATCCAGCTGCTCTGTGACCAATCCAGCTGCTCTGTGACAGATCCAGCTGCTCTGTGAGAGATCCAGCTGCTCTGTGACCAATCCAGCTGCTCTGTGAGAGATCCAGCTGCTCTGTGAAAGATCCAGCTGCTCTGTGACCAATCCAGCTGCTCTGTGACAGATCCAGCTGCTCTGTGAGAGATCCAGCTGCTCTGTGACCAATCCAGCTGCTCTGTGACCAATCCAGCTGCTCTGTGAGAGATCCAGCTGCTCTGTGACCAATCCAGCTGCTCTGTGAGAGATCCAGCTGCTCTGTGAAAGATCCAGCTGCTCTGTGACCAATCCAGCTGCTCTGTGACCAATCCAGCTGCTCTGTGACCAATCCAGCTGCTCTGTGAGAGATCCAGCTGCTCTGTGACCAATCCAGCTGCTCTGTGAGAGATCCAGCTGCTCTGTGACCAATCCAGCTGCTCTGTGAGAGATCCAGCTGCTCTGTGAAAGATCCAGCTGCTCTGTGACCAATCCAGCTGCTCTGTGACAGATCCAGCTGCTCTGTGACCAATCCAGCTGCTCTGTGAGAGATCCAGCTGCTCTGTGACCAATCCAGCTGCTCTGTGAGAGATCCAGCTGCTCTGTGAAAGATCCAGCTGCTCTGTGACCAATCCAGCTGCTCTGTGACAGATCCAGCTGCTCTGTGACCAATCCAGCTGCTCTGTGAGAGATCCAGCTGCTCTGTGACAGATCCATCTGATCGGTGACAGATCAAGCTGTTCTGTGACAGATCCAGCGGCTCTGTGACAGAACCAGCTGCTCTGTGACAGATCCATCTGATCGGTGACAGATCAAGCTGTTCTGTGACAGATCCAGCGGCTCTGTGACAGAACCAGCTGCTCTGTGACAGATCCATCTGATCGGTGACAGATCAAGCTGTTCTGTGACAGATCCAGCTGCTCTGTGACAGATCCAGCTGCTCTGTGACCAATCCAGCTGCTAAGTGTGTTAGAGTGTTGCCTTATCATGCCAGGATAAACATCAGCTGTCCTTGAGCTAGATGGATTCCCGACCTGCAGGTGCTATGCAT
>SSNP01000150.1:330362-347721 GCA_006937955.1 Pachypanchax playfairii | reverse complement strand
AAAATTGATACACTTGATGTATCAGCGTCGGAATTAAACTGGACTCCAAACAGTCCGCCTCCTTATATTTTTTTCCTTCTCTTTGAATTCTTGCTTGTATGTTCTCTCAATGTAAGTCGCTTTGGATAAAAGCGTCTGCTAAATGACAGTAGTAGTAGTAGTAGTAGTAGTAGTTGTATCAGAAGGCTTTGGTTGGTGTAACAGGTCAGTGAGTTCATCCAGACAGACTTTGTTTACCCTCGTGGATCAGAGTTTACTTCAGAATGTTAGTTAAATTAGCTGCTTCATTGTTCAGTTTCCGATTGATGCTGGTCTCTGTTTCCTGTTAGCGTTAAGCTAACATGATATGAACATGTACCACTTCTATTTTGGCTGTTCCTGGTCAGGATGAGAGTGCGAGTCTCTCCATCATTGAGTCAGCATGAATCCGTCAAATCTCAGGAATGGTTTTTCTGTTTTTAAGGAGTCTGATTCCTTGTTGATTTTCTAACTGGCAAATCTGTTTTTAACAAACTAACTAGAGCAGCTTCAGATGAGACGAGACTCATGATGTTTTTTTGTGTGAAATGGCAAAAAACAAGCTGAAATAAATTTTGGAGAAAGTCATTTTTTCATATATTTAGTGAAATCCAAACAGGACTCCCACCCAACATCTCGAGCATCTGCACCAGATCTGAATCCAGCTGGTTCCAATCTGCAGAATCTTTCAGTCAGGAGACTTTTATGGTTAATGGTCTTGTAACTGCTCAACATGCTGCTGTTTGTTGGCAAACAAAACAACAAGAAGCAGCTGATCACCTGATCTCTCCAAACACTGAACCAGCTCTGATGGTGACAAACACCGTCTGCAGGTCTGGACCGCCAACCACCTGGACCTCCCCCTGCTTGATGATGTACATCTCTCTGCCGATCTCTCCCTGAAACACATGTACATCACACATGAAGGCTCAACAGCTCCTGAACATCTGGTGTGTTCTCACCATAGAATTATAAACACAGTAAAGACTGATCGCGTGATCATGTGACTCGATGAAGAATCGCCGCCATTTTCAAAAAGGGAGTCTGTCGTCAGATTCAGGGTTTAAAACTGTCTGAGTCTTGTTGTTACAGCTGCACCAATAAACACCAGACAACATCTGGATTATTATTCTATAGGAATATAATCCTATAATATAGATTTCTGTTCAGAGTCGATTCATTGATGAAGAAACAAACACCTTCTATTGATACGATGTTGAGTAACTTCATACTTTCCTTCTGGATTACATGTCTGTCTTCATACTACATGTGTGTAAATACCTGCTGCTGCATGTGGAAGTAATAAAACATCTGGAACATGCAGGGGAGACACATTCTAACATATTGTAGCTAACAGGAAGTTACAGGCCGACAATCGTCTGTCCAATACATGTTCTCATCAGCTGTCCTGTTGTCTCTGCTACTGACTCTTATTAAAGCTTTTATTGTGTTAGATTATGTAACTGACACCATGTTACACTAGTAACAGGAAGATCTGGTGTGTAACTGAAGACTTTAATCAGTTCAAAGACAGTGAAGCTTCTTAATGACACACGTTTGTTTAACTTGTTCCTGCGTTGGCGGCCATTAGGGACACAGGAAGTCCTCCTTATGTCTCTAACTCTATTGTTCTCACCTTTTTACACACAAAGTCTCCAGGCAGGTACACCACAGACTTGAGCCTGGTTAGCATGTCAAATACCATCTGCCTGTCACAGCCCTGAAACACATGCAGACGGTTTCACTGCTGATCATCTTCACATGTTGTCAGATGTTTCTTCTGAATGTGGTTTTATGTTTCTGACCTGGAAAAGAGCCACTTTGCTGACAATGGAGTAGTTAACATCCACAGCAATGTCCATCCTCATCTTAGCAGGAAGCTGCACCAACAACTCCTGTTCATCTGCACATGAAACCTCCAGTGATTTAACAACATCAGTTTCCACTTCGTGGAGGTTGTTAAACAGCTTTACAGTAACTTCACTTTACTTCCACTGGGAGAAGGTGAGATCTACATCTCACTGCATCTTGGGTCAGTAGGTTTGTTTCTGTGTCAAGACCATGAACTGATCAGGAACCATCAGTGATCCAATCCAGGATCTACTGTTACTAAACTAACTAAAGAAGACATTATCAGCTAGCAGGACACTTCCAGGAGAAAAACACTCTCAGTGACCCTAAACATCATCCATTATGTCTGTAAAATGTGGTGAGCATCATCACATTCTTCTGAATTAATATTTGCCTCCAAAAAGTCTGAGTTCTAAGAGGTTGTTTTATCTTCAAGATCTGATGTTCATTAGAGCAAATACTCAGAAAAAACAGCAAAAAGAGAGAAGGGGTGTGGCCTCACCAAGCATGCCCTGGCTCTTCCAGGTGTAGTCATACCAGGTCTTGATGCGATTCTGGACTTCTTGAGGGATGTTGTAGGAGTTCATATACTTAACGGTGCTGTCCATACAGGCCCGGTAGTAGTTCTCACCTGCTGTTGCTGCTCCAACTACATCCCTCATCTAAGACAAAGACATCACATCAATCATGTAACTCAGCAACAGAATCAGATCTGGATCCAAGTGTTCCCAAAAGAACCAGGGACCAGAATGTTTGAGTGGTGGACTGACCTGACCAATCATGATGGAAAAAGCAAAGACACCAACAAAGTAATTGATAAGCTGGAAGCAGATCTCGAAGACAGTGGTGGGGTCTGGCAGTCCTCCAATAGTGATCAGCGTCTTTACAGCAAAATAGTAACAGCGAATGTAACTAGAAACACAGAAATAAAGATTATTTACACTCAAAGATTGTAATATAACAATGATAATGATCCCTCGTGTCCCTGTATTGACTTCTGTATAGCAGTGGGCTATCATCACTATTCTGCTTGATGGACAATGTTTGTGTTCAGTATATAATCATGGAATCTGTGACACACGGCTTGTCAAGGTTTGAGACCCAACCACTCGTGACCCGGTTAGTGGACCTTCCTTCAACTCGCGACCCGGTTAGTGGACCTTCCTTCCAGACCCGGTTAGTGTACCTTCCTTCCACTCGAGACCCGGTTAGTGTACCTTCCTTCCACTCGCGACCCGGTTAGTGGACCTTCCTTCCACTCGCGACCCGGTTAGTGGACCTTCCTTCCACTCGCGACCCGGTTAGTGGACCTTCCTTCCACTCGCGACCCGGTTAGTGTACCTTCCTTCCAGTCGCGACCCTGTTAGTGGACCTTCCTTCCACTCGCGACCCTGTTAGTGGACCTTCCTTCCACTCGCGACCCGGTTAGTGGACCTTCCTTCCACTCGCGACCCGGTTAGTGGACCTTCCTTCCACTCGCGACCCGGTTAGTGGACCTTCCTTCCACTCGCGACCCGGTTAGTGGACCTTCCTTCCACTCGAGACCCGGTTAGTGGACCTTCCTTCCACTCGCGACCCGGTTAGTGGACCTTCCTTCAACTCGCGACCCGGTTAGTGGACCTTCCTTCCACTCGCGACCCGGTTAGTGTACCTTCCTTCAACTCGCGACCCGGTTAGTGGATTGCGACCCGGTTAGTGTACCTTCCTTCCACTCGCGACCCGGTTAGTGGACCTTCCTTCCACTCGCGACCCGGTTAGTGGACCTTCCTTCCACTCGCGACCCGGTTAGTGGACCTTCCTTCCACTCGCGACCCGGTTAGTGTACCTTCCTTCCACTCGCGACCCGGTTAGTGTACCTTCCTTCAACTCGCGACCCGGTTAGTGGATTGCGACCCGGTTAGTGTACCTTCCTTCCACTCGAGACCCGGTTAGTGGACCTTCCTTCCACTCGCGACCCTGTTAGTGGACCTTCCTTCCACTCGCGACCCGGTTAGTGGACCTTCCTTCCACTCGCGACCCCGTTAGTGTACCTTCCTTCCACTCGCGACCCGGTTAGTGGACCTTCCTTCCACTCGCGACCCTGTTAGTGGACCTTCCTTCCACTCGCGACCCGGTTAGTGTACCTTCCTTCCACTCGGGACCCGGTTAGTGGACCTTCCTTCAACTCGCGACCCGGTTAGTGTACCTTCCTTCAACTCGCGACCCGGTTAGTGGACCTTCCTTCCAGACCCGGTTAGTGTACCTTCCTTCCAGTCGCGACCCGGTTAGTGGACCTTCCTTCCACTCGAGACCCGGTTAGTGTACCTTCCTTCCACTCGCGACCCGGTTAGTGTACCTTCCTTCCACTCGAGACCCGGTTAGTGGACCTTCCTTCCACTCGCGACCCGGTTAGTGTACCTTCCTTCCACTCGCGACCCTGTTAGTGGACCTTCCTTCCACTCGCGACCCGGTTAGTGTACCTTCCTTCCACTCGCGACCCGGTTAGTGTACCTTCCTTCCACTCGCGACCCGGTTAGTGGACCTTCCTTCCACTCGCGATCCGGTTAGTGTACTTTTCCTTCCACTTGCGACCCGGTTAGTGGACCTTCCTTCCACTCGCGACCCGGTTAGTGGACCTTCCTTCCACTCGTGACCCGGTTAGTGGACCTTCATTCCACTCGTGACCCGGTTAGTGGACCTTCCTTCCACTCATGACCCGGTTAGTGGACCTTCCTTGAGACACACAGTGACGTTTCTATAGGAGCTTGTAAGAAAATCAGCTCCAGAAGCATCAAAGAGGTGTTGATGACAGTTAAGAAAGTATTAATTTTTTCTAATCATGATTAATCCTGACCCACCTGTAAAACATCACAGACCCTCATCTGGACCCCCTGCAGTTCACCTACAGAACAAATGGGTCTGCAGATGATGCTGTGAATATGGACCACATCTTCCAGCATCTGGACTCCCAGGGGTCCTACACAAGGATTCTGTTTGTGGACTTCAAATCTACATTCAACACAATCATCCTGGATCTACTGCAGGACAAGTTCTCCCAGCTACATGTGTTTATCTTTCTATAGACATGACGACTGGCCAAAATACATCAGTGTTTGTCTCTTTCCTGTCAGCTCAGACCCCAGTCGGCTAAGGCAGAAGGCCGCCCATCCTGAGCCGGGTTCTGGTTCTGGTTCTGCTAGAGGTTTCTTCTTGTTAAAAGGGAGTCGTTCCTTTCCACTGTCGCCAATCATCCTGCTCAGGATGGAGGATTGTGTTGAATTAACAATTCAATCCAATCAACTGGTTCCTTTGATAGAAAATGTTTTATTATTAATTGGTTGATTTTTCTGTAAAGTGCCTTGAAATGACTTTGTCATGAACTGGAACTTTATAAATAAATAAACTTGAACTCCACCTGCAGGTGGATCACAGACCTTCTGACCAACAGGAAGCTGCGCGTGAGGCTGGGAAACTGGTTTCAGACTGCCGTACCATCAGCACTGGGGAAAACCTATCTTCCCCTGCCTCCATCAGAGTCCCCAGTGGACACAATGGTGTCCTTCCATTTCCTGGATACCATCAACTCTCTGAACTTTCAGTGGGAAATGAGCATCAACTCTCTCGCCAGGATGGACTTCCTGAGACAACCGAAAAAGTTCAACCTCCCGACATCGATGATGGTGCATTTCTACACCTTTATGATAATAATAATAATAATAATAATAATAATAATAATAATAATAATAATAAGAAGAAGAAGAAGAAGAAGAAGAAGAAGAAGAAATTCAGCTCTGTATTTAACCTCATCTATAAGGAGCAGAGGGCAGCCATGTTGTACAGCACCCAGGGGGCAGTCGGTATCTTGCCCGAGGACAATTCGACACACCGTTACTGGGGGTTAAACCCTGAATGGGAGGCGATCTCCCTCCCGCTAGGCTACGGTTACCCACAACATCTTACTGTACATCCGTACCTTATTAACACAGGTGATTTAATTAGTTCTCTGAACACCTTTTGCAACATCAACATAGTGAGAAGGAGTTCTTACGCATTGCCTTTTCCATCATAGACCCACTTGGTGGATCCCAGTCCTTCATAGTCAGAGCCCCAGTAGAAGAGACAGGCATTGATGTGCAGAGAGTACAGCAGGTAGGTGGATGTCCGGATCACCCTGACAACATCAAAATAAAAACATAGACACTAAATAAAGATGCTGTTTATCCACTGCTGACAGAGCTGCTTTAATGTGGTTAGAGTCAGTATCAATTCATTCATAAATCGGGTGGGGGGAGCTCCACCTGTCTCTATCTCAGGATGTTTACATAAAATACACGTTGCACTTCTGCATGACTCAAACTTTTTTCACCATCTAGTACAGCAGGGGTGGGCAACTCCAGGCCTCGAGGTCCACTATCCTGCACATTTTAGATGTTCCCCTGTTTCACCACACCTGATTCAAATCTGCAACCTCTCAGCAAGTCCTATAGAAGCCTGTTAACGACCTGTTCATCTGCAGCAGGTGTGGTGAAACAGGGGAACATCTAAAATGTGCAGGATAGTGGCCCTCAAGGCCTGGAGTTGCCCACCCCTGTAGTACAGTGTTTCCCAACCCTGGTCCTCAAGGCACACTGTCCTGCATGTTTTAGACGTGTCCCTGCTCCAACACAGCTGAGTTAAATGAGCAAAATACCAGACAACAAAATCCAAGTTATCGGGTAATTTGCTCATTTAACTCAGCCGTGTTGGAGCAGGGACACATCTAAAACATGCAGGACAGTGTGCCTTGAGGACCAGGGTTGGGAAACACTGATCTAGTACACTGATTCATGTCAGCATGATCTTAGCTAAAATAACTATTACAGATGAATGAGAAACACTTCCGGTATAAAATGTTGTGTGTGGGTTCCTCACCTGTAGATGTAGGCTTTCTTCATCACAGCTTCCATTCTGTCATTGAACTCAAAGAAAACCATGTACTGAAAAAAAACATCAATCAGCTGTTTATCCTAAAAAACTGGAGCTGAATGAAGCTACAAACAGGTCAGTTCACCTTCAGCAGACGAGGGAATCTCAGCAAAGAGTTAACTCCAGTGAAGTAGTAAAATATCTCCATGGGAAACAGACTGATGATGTCCATCTGAAGAACACAGACACCAAAATTCCAAGAATGTTTGTTGGTAACAGAATCAGTTTTTCTTGATCTGATAAACATTTTTAATAAAGATGAATGGACCCCGCAGCAGGACGGTAAAACATCAAGACTTTTACCAAAACACCACTGACAGGTGAACTGAACAGCAGAGGAACCTGGTCTCTAACAGACCAGGTGGAATAAAACACAAAGCAAAGTTAATAAATAAATCTCACATGAAATAATTCTAAACAAACCAAAACCAAAAATAACTAGTCACACAAAACCAGATCTAAACTGATGTTAGAGAATATTTATTCATGAAAAATATAATTAGTCCTTTGAAGTCTTTTTCTGTTGAACCAGTTTGTTCTCACCTTAAATCTCTCAGTGGTCATGTAATGTTCCCTCATGTCTTTTTTATCACACTGTAAAATAAAACAGTTTCAAACAGATCAAAGATTCCGTGTCTGAGACAGAAAATACAGAAAGTTCTTCTCTAAGTGTCCACTGACCACAATGTCTCCTCCACGGACAAACTGCAGTCTGGGCTGGAAGATGAGCATGTCGGTGATGTAGATGAAGTCACAGGTGTAGTCAGCCAGCAGCCACAGGTGGATGTTATCAGGTGTTTGGTAGGGGAACGCCCAGCGGACAGGGATCAACCACACATTCCAGTTCCATGCTGCCACAACCAAGAACAGCCAGATCACATAGATCAGATCTGAGGACACATAAAGACATCTTCACTACTGAAGACTGGAAACTACAGGATCAAATCACGTCATTATTCTTCAAGAAAAGTGCCTCTGCAACAAAAACTCATAAAACATCAGATTTACATCATCTCACACCCTGACTTCATCAGAAACACCAAAATCTGACTTCATCTGCAGCTTTTCAAAAACCGCAGGGTTCTACATTTTATATAGTTTTTAAATGGTAGTTTCAGAGTGTTCAGGAAAAACTAGAGACTTGGTTAACATGATGCAGAGGAGGACGGTGGAGATACTGTGTGTCCAAAAGACCACTTGGACAGGTATCAAGACCAGGAAGAGGAAGGTGGACATACTGTGTGTCCAAAAGACCAGATGGACAGGTATCAAGACCAGGAGGAGGAAGGTGGACATACTGTGTGTCCAAAAGACCAGATGGACAGGTATCAAGACCAGGAGGAGGAAGGTGGACATACTGTGTGTCCAAAAGACCAGATGGACAGGTATCAAGACCAGGAGGAGGAAGGTGGACATACTGTGTGTCCAAAAGACCACTTGGACAGGTATCAAGACCAGGAGGAGGAAGGTGGACATACTGTGTGTCCAAAAGACCAGATGGACAGGTATCAAGACCAGGAGGAGGAAGGTGGACATACTGTGTGTCCAAAAGACCAGATGGACAGGTATCAAGACCAGGAGGAGGAAGGTGGACATACTGTGTGTCCAACAGACCAGATGGACAGGTATCAAGACCAGGAGGAGGAAGGTGGACATACTGTGTGTCCAAAAGACCACTTGGACAGGTATCAAGACCAGGAGGAGGAAGGTGGACATACTGTGTGTCCAACAGACCAGATGGACAGGTATCAAGACCAGGAGGAGGAAGGTGGACAGACTGTGTGTCCAAAAGACCAGATGGACAGGTATCAAGACCAGGAGGAGGTAGGTGGACATACCGTGTGTCCAAAAGACCAGATGGACAACAGCCACTGGACCCTCCGACCACCACCAAACAGGCACCGAACCCTCCGACCACCACCAAACAGCCACCGGACCCTCCGACCGCCACCAAACAGCCACCGGACCCTCTGACCACCACCAAACAGCCAACGGACCCTCTGACCACCACCAAACAGCCAACGGACCCTCTGACCACCACCAAACTGCAGCCGAACCCTCTGACCACCAAACAGCCACCGGACCCTCCGACCACCACCAAACAGGCACCGGACCCTCCGACCACCACCAAACAGCCACCGGACCCTCCGGTCACCACCAAACAGCTACTGGACCCTCCGACCACCACCAAACAGGGACAAGACCCTCCGACCACCACCAAACAGCCACCGGACCCTCCGACCGCCACCAAACAGCCACTGGACCCTCCGACCACCACCAAACAGCCACCGGACCCTCCGACCGCCACCAAACAGCCACCGGACCCTCCGACCACCACCAAACAGGGACAAGACCCTCCGACCACCACCAAACAGCCACTGGACCCTCCGACCACCACCAAACAGCCACTGGACCCTCCGACCACCACCAAACAGCCACTGGACCCTCCGACCACCACCAAACAGCCACTGGACCCTCCGACCACCACCAAACAGCCACTGGACCCTCCGACCACCACCAAACAGCCACTGGACCCTCCGACCACCACNTGGACAGGTATCAAGACCAGGAGGAGGAAGGTGGACATACTGTGTGTCCAAAAGACCAGATGGACAGGTATCAAGACCAGGAGGAGGAAGGTGGACATACTGTGTGTCCAAAAGACCACTTGGACAGGTATCAAGACCAGGAGGAGGAAGGTGGACATACTGTGTGTCCAAAAGACCAGATGGACAGGTATCAAGACCAGGAGGAGGAAGGTGGACATACTGTGTGTCCAAAAGACCAGATGGACAGGTATCAAGACCAGGAGGAGGTAGGTGGACATACCGTGTGTCCAAAAGACCAGATGGACAACAGCCACTGGACCCTCCGACCACCACCAAACAGGGACAAGACCCTCCGACCACCACCAAACAGGCACCGGACCCTCCGACCGCCACCAAACAGCCACTGGACCCTCCGACCACCACCAAACAGGGACAAGACCCTCCGACCACCACCAAACAGCCACTGGACCCTCCGACCGCCACCAAACAGCCACCAGACCCTCCAACCACCACCAAACAGCCACTGGACCCTCCGACCACCACCAAACAGCCACCGGACCCTCCGACCACCACCAAACAGGCACCGGACCCTCCGACCACCACCAAACAGCCAACGGACCCTCTGACCACCACCAAACAGCCAACGGACCCTCTGACCACCACCAAACAGCCAACGGACCCTCCGACCACCACCAAACAGCCAACGGACCCTCCGGTCACCACCAAACAGCCACCAGACCCTCCGACCACCACCAAACAGGGACAAGACCCTCCGACCACCACCAAACAGCCACCGGACCCTCCGACCGCCACCAAACAGCCACTGGACCCTCCGACCACCACCAAACAGCCACGGACCCTCCGACCACCACCAAACAGCCACTGGACCCTCCGACCACCACCAAACAGGGACAAGACCCTCCGACCACCACCAAACAGGGACAAGACCCTCCGACCACCACCAAACAGGCACCGGACCCTCCGACCGCCACCAAACAGCCACCGGACCCTCTGACCACCACCAAACAGCCACCGGACCCTCCGACCACCACCAAACAGGGACAAGACCCTCCGACCACCACCAAACAGCCACTGGACCCTCCGACCACCACCAAACAGGGACAAGACCCTCCGACCACCACCAAACAGCCACCGGACCCTCCGACCACCACCAAACAGCCACCGGACCCTCCGACCGCCACCAAACAGCCACTGGACCCTCCGACCACCACCAAACAGCCACCGGACCCTCCGACCGCCACCAAACAGCCACCGGACCCTCTGACCACCACCAAACAGCCAACGGACCCTCTGACCACCACCAAACAGCCAACGGACCCTCTGACCACCACCAAACTGCACCGAACCCTCCGACCACCACCAAACAGGGACAAGACCCTCCGACCACCACCAAACAGGGACAAGACCCTCCGACCACCACCAAACAGCCACCGGACCCTCCGACCACCACCAAACAGCCACCGGACCCTCCGACCGCCACCAAACAGCCACCGGACCCTCCGACCACCACCAAACAGCCACCCGACCCTCCGACCACCACCAAACAGCCACCGGACCCTCCGACCGCCACCAAACAGCCACCGGACCCTCTGACCACCACCAAACAGCCAACGGACCCTCTGACCACCACCAAACAGCCAACGGACCCTCTGACCACCACCAAACAGCCAACGGACCCTCTGACCACCACCAAACAGCCACCGGACCCTCCGACCACCACCAAACAGCCACCGGACCCTCCGACCACCACCAAACAGCCACCGGACCCTCCGACCACCACCAAACAGCCACTGGACCCTCCGACCACCACCAAACAGGGACAAGACCCTCCGACCACCACCAAACAGCCACCGGACCCTCCGACCGCCACCAAACAGCCACCGGACCCTCTGACCACCACCAAACAGCCAACGGACCCTCTGACCACCACCAAACAGCCAACGGACCCTCTGACCACCACCAAACTGCAGCCGAACCCTCCGACCACCACCAAACAGCCACCGGACCCACCGACCGCCACCAAACAGCCACTGGACCCTCCGACCACCACCAAACAGCCACCGGACCCTCCGACCGCCACCAAACAGCCACTGGACCCTCCGACCACCACCAAACAGGGACAAGACCCTCCGACCACCACCAAACAGCCACTGGACCCTCCGACCACGACCAAACAGCCACCGGACCCTCCGACCACCACCAAACAGGCACCGGACCCTCCGACCGCCACCAAACAGCCACCGGACCCTCTGACCACCACCAAACAGCCAACGGACCCTCTGACCACCACCAAACTGCCACCAGACCCTCCGACCACCACCAAACAGCCACCGGACCCTCCGACCACCACCAAACAGGGACAAGACCCTCCGACCACCACCAAACAGCCACTGGACCCTCCGACCGCCACCAAACAGCCACCGGACCCTCTGACCACCACCAAACAGCCAACGGACCCTCTGACCACCACCAAACAGCCAACGGACCCTCTGACCACCACCAAACTGCAGCCGAACCCTCTGACCACCAAACAGCCACCGGACCCTCCGACCACCACCAAACAGCCACCGGACCCTCTGACCACCACCAAACAGCCAACGGACCCTCTGACCACCACCAAACAGCCACCGGACCCTCCGGTCACCACCAAACAGCCACTGGACCCTCCGACCACCACCAAACAGGCACAAGACCCTCCGACCACCACCAAACAGCCACTGGACCCTCCGACCACCACCAAACAGCCACTGGACCCTCCGACCACCACCAAACAGCCACTGGACCCTCCGACCACCACCAAACAGCCACTGGACTCATCCATCAGGGGCATCCGTCAAGTCAGTTTTCCTTCTTTGTCACGTTTTCATTCCTGTAACAGATGTTCTAACACTGATGATTAAAAGTTTCAGGTGTTATTTTGTCCCGTTCTTAAACTAGTACTTAAACTGCCCCTTAACAGTTTTCAGCTCTAACACAGCATTTTATCCAAAAAATCTAAGAATCCTCCATCACACAACACATCAAGGACAAGTAAATAAGATAAAAATATAAATACAATTTATGCTAAAAAAGAAGTAATCCATAAATATGGTGTGCTGTCAAAACATTCTCACTATGAAATTAACATTTATTAAAACTGTTACTTTCTGATTTAGATTTCATATTTTGATACTGTGGAGAACTTCTCACCAGTGAACGGGTCGATGCTGGAGGGGAAGTGAAAATCCAGGATGGCTCTCATCCAGTCAGGCATTGGGGGAAGTTTAGGAAGTTTGAGAATTTTAACTGGATACCCCAGAAGTTCAAACTGGAGCTCTGCCTCCTCCTCTTCCTCTTCCTGTGTTGTTGTGGCCTCCTTCTTCTCCTCTCCTGGAGGAGGTGGAGGAGGTGGTGGTGGAGCTTTGCTTGGAGCTGCAGAGATCAGGACAGAAAGTTTAGGGCATCTTCCACTGACGTAGATGGATTTTTGGTGAAATCAGGAAGGAATCTAGTAACCAGAGTTGGTAAGTTACTTAAAAAAGTCACTAATTACACATCACAAGTTACTTTTCAAAAAAGTAATATATTAAATCTAAAAGTAACTTAGTTACACTACTTTATGATTACTTTTGCAATCAAAAAGTGAGCAGCAACATTGTTTTCCTGGCATGAAGATCTTTTTGACCCATCTTTAATAAAATATATGAAAAACAAGCACAAACAGCTGTTACATAATGAACAACTGTAAACTTATGATGATCTCAAGTTACACATTTGATATAAATAAAGTTTTAACTGAGTGGGCTGTTGAACAAGTAGGACTGCAAAGGTCAACTTGTACTAATTGAAAATAAAATGACAGCTGACAATAACTATGATAACTTCAAGATACTACAAAGGAGTATTCGAGCCATTGTAGACAAAATAATAATATTTTGGATAAATTTCTACCCATGAAACTCCAATTTTGAGATTATATTCAGTTTTTTTCCAGAAAATTCTTCTCATATTCTCTATTTTCGAAAAGCTACAAATTTGCAGGAGAGAACTCAGAAATTTCCATGATTATAGGCAAACGTTTACAATATTTAAACTAAGTTATTTCCTGATATTGTAAGTCAGAAATTGCCATGAAGGTCTCAAGCCAGAGAGAGTGTGAGGAAGACGCTGCAACATGCTACATCAAGTAGCCTTGGTCTTGTTATGTTGTAACTAGTGTTACACACGTGCACCGAGGTCAATGGACCAACTTCATGCAGCATGTTGCAGCTTCTTCCTTACAGTCTCTATCATTTGAGGCGTTCATAGTAACATCTGAACACAGTAGAAGTTATTCTTAATTTGGGGGGGGGGAACTACATGAACTGTATGTATGAACTCCTCCGCCTCTGTCTTGTTATTCTTTTTGGTTCCCTCCACATGATTGCATACTGTAATAGATTAGTAATTACAAGGAGAAACCTACATTTGTTTCTTGTGTTGGAGCTCTGAGCTCCTCTGAGCTTTTTGTGGGGGAGAACAGAGCTCAGAACAGAGCTCTGGCTCGGGGGACGCTTTCACTTTCATCTGAGATGACGTTACTACAGCATCACCAAGGTAACGAGTTACATCATTGAGTTACCGATATTTGTAATATTATTGTTGTAACTATTTTACACCCAACACGTGGTGCATATAAAAAGCATCCAGAGTAGTAACTTAAAGATACAGTATGTAAGAATTAGACCTTGTTGTCAAATCCAAATCCCCCAGTTTATATAGAAAACAAACGTCCTCTCTCAGCCCCTCCCCTCCTTTAATTTTCTGTTGGGTTGCCAGTTCTGATGTTGATTCTCCTTTTGTTTCTCTTGGATTTGATCAATTTTTGGGAATGTCTGAAGGTCTATTTTTTTTAGCGTTGAGTTTTCCTAAGTGTGTTTGAACGCCCCAGCTCGGCTGATCAGTTAGAAGGATGTGGTGGTTTCTTACTTTTTGCTGCTGGTTGTTGTGGAATTACAGCTGCTTGTGTTGAAGACTTGGCAGCCTTGCAGACTCACATGTGACTCACATGTCTGCGCTGGTAAAGCCTACAATTAAAAACTTGGGAGTCACCCTCGACTCGTGTCTCAAAATGGACCCAAAGATTAATCAGGTAGTCAGGACCTGTTTCTTTCATCTCCGCCGGCTGGCCAAGAAACATCTCGAGTCAGTTGTCCACGCTTTTGTAACTTCACGTCTGGACTATGCCAACTCGATTTTATATGGCAAAGTTTGGACAAAGTTGGAAATTTGGAAAGTATGGACAAAGTTTTTTCAAACTTAAGGCTGAAAAATGGGGAGCAGTCTTGCCCGGAATCGACACAGCTAGCCGGGTTTACCATGGATTCCTGGGGCGAGTGGAAGATGGTATGCCTGTCTGCTCTGGAGGTCGGAGACATGGAGAATGTTTACATATTTGGACTACAGATCGTGGGGTACCTGCTGATCTGCGCTGGTGGTTACCTGATGTATCTACAAATTCTAAAGTTATGGATGTTATGGGCTGCTACTGGCAACACTTGGACTAAAAGATTAGGAGATCTGGATCGCAAACTGGATGCGGTCTCGGAGCAGTACCGCGACCAGCTGGCTGTGATTCTCCAATGGGACAGGGAATGCAAAGTTCGAGAGAACAAGCTGGCTGACGGGGTGCTGGAGCTGAACCGTAAACTGGCTGCGCTGCTGGATCTAAATGGAAGGAGCGGCGCCACCTTGGAGAAGTTGCAGTTTCTGCTCGGTGTGGAGAAGTGATTGATTGATTATTGATGGTGGTTCTAAGCAATTTGGCAAAAATTCGGCTGTTTTGGACCTTTCCACAAAAGTGTACAATATGGACAAACAGGAGCTGCTGAAATTCTTCAGCTTTGATCTAATCACTTTTATTCTTGTTTCGGCTGGTCTCAAGGCCAATGCACTAAATTCCCCTGGAGCAGTGAGTGCTGAGGTGCACAGCCCCTCCCTTCACCTGTCCACTGGATGCCACCAGACTGTGGAGAGACATAACATCTGAGTTGTCCCAGCGAGGGTGTCCTTGATAACTCTCCACAACACTACACAATACTGATTTGCACACACACACCCACTAAACGTCCTCGACATGTCTTGTGAGTTGTGTCCCCCGCTAAGGCTTTGTTTTCTTTTTAGAACTTAATTTTTATTTACTTTGATACAATGACAAGTCCATTTCTCTTCATGTAGGCATTTTCCCTGATTTTACAGCTGCGTCTTATCACAACTTATACAGTCAGAACCAACAGTCTTACAACAAAACCAAAGCTAAACGAGGCAACAACAAAAAAGGATGGCAGATAATGAAATAATTAAACATGATAGAAATAATAACATTGTTGCTGATGATAATGATAACAATAGAGAAAAATAATAATAATTGCTGAGGAGGGATGAATGGAAAAAAAAAAAAAAAGGGGAAAGTAAGAGAAAGATTTCCACTCTGCAGTTATGATGTAAATTTGGTGCCTGGCCATGAGGCCTATGCAACAAACTTATTGTGTTATCAGAGCTATAACAGGCTTCCACCGTTTAATAAAAATATGTTTCTGAAGTCTCAATGAGTATGTAATTTGCTCCATCTGATAGATGTCCCATATTTTCTGATTCCATACATTGTAGGAGGGATGTGGCTTCAACCATCTTATGGTTATGCATTTTAGTGCTGCTGTGAGCAATATGTTAAGAAGGTATTTCGCATCTCTCCCTTCCAGACACTCTGGAATTACTCCTAATAGTGTTATTATAGGGGTTTGTGGAATATTTTGTTTGAAGACCTCTTTGAGAGCATGAAAAACTTCTTTCAAGAATAGACTCAGTTTGGGACATAGCCAAAATATGTGTGTATGGTTGGCATTCTCAGTACCACAGTTTCTCCAACATGAGTTATGATAAGCTGGTCCCATCTTAGATGTTATAGCTGGTGTTCTAAAAAATCTGGTGACTACTTTCCACTTGAATTCCCTCCATATATTAGAGTTTGTGGCAAGATGCGCTTCAGTACATATCTCCTTCCAAGTGTCCACTGATATGTTTCTGTTTGTCTCCATCTCCCACCTCTGTCTTATATGTTCAGAGTTATATGCATTTGGTGTTGATAGAAATATTTGGTAAAGGTTACTTATTATTTTTTTGTCTTCATGACTTATTTGTGTTATGAGAAACCTTTCTATAGAAGTGGGTCTTATCAGTTTCCCCCATTCTTTATGTGTTGTCATAAAAGATCTCAACTGCAGATACCTAAAAAAGTCTGTCCTGGGAAGATCAAATTCATTTTTCAACTGCGTGAATGTTTTCAATTGACCATCTTTGACTAACTGATATAGATATTTTAGTCCACAACTTGACCACTCTTAAAACCAGAATCCATATTATTATAAATAATAAAGGTCCTCATGAGTCCAATATTTGCTAATGGTAAAAGCGCCTCTGGCAGCTTAAAGGCTGAATGTATTGTCTTCCAAAATTTTAAAGTGGTTTTTGTCCATTCAGCCATTTCTTTTACAGAGGTGTCTAAAAAGGCCAAGTTTTCCAGAGGCTCTGGGCACATGCTTTTCTCAATATTGAGCCATCGAGTAGAAGTACCACTCTGGATCCAGACAATGAGTGGCTTCATCTGGGCCGCCCAAAAATAATATCTTTAATTTCGATAATTTCGATGAGCTTGTGCAAATTGTAGCCTCAGTTTCCTGTTCTTAGCTGAAAGGAGTGGCACCCGGCGTGGTCTTCTGCTGCTGTAGCCCATCTGCCTCAAAGTTGGACGTACTGTGCGTTCAGAGATGCTCTTCTGCCTACCTTGGTTGTAACGAGTGGTTATTTGAGTCACTGTTGCCTTTCTATCAGCTCCAACCAGTCTGGCCATTCTCCTCTGACCTCTGGCATCAACAAGGCATTTCCGCCCACAGAACTGCCGCTCACTGGATATTTTTTCTTTTTCGGACCATTCTCTGTAAACCCTAGAGATGGTTGTG
>SSNP01000150.1:304541-327441 GCA_006937955.1 Pachypanchax playfairii | reverse complement strand
TGTGGACAGGTGTTATAGTGTGGACAGGTGTTACAATATGGACAGGTGTTACAGTGTGGACAGGTGTCACAGTGTGGACAGGTGTCACAGTGTGGACAGGTGTTACAGTATGGACAGGTGTCACAGCTGTGGACAGGTGTTATAGTGTGGACAGGTGTCACAGTGTGGACAGGTGTCACAGTGTGGACAGGTGTCACATTGTGGACAGGTGTTATAGTGTGGACAGGTGTTACAATATGGACAGGTGTTACAGTATGGACAGGTGTCACAGCTGTGGACAGGTGTTAAAGTGTGGACAGGTGTCACAGTGTGGACAGGTGTCAGAATGTGGACAGGTGTCACATTGTGGACAGGTGTTATAGTGTGGACAGGTGTTACAATGTGGACAGGTGTTACAGTGTGGACAGGTGTCACAGTGTGGACAGGTGTCAGAATGTGGACAGGTGTCACAGTGTGGACAGGTGTTACAGTGTGGACAGGTGTTATAGTGTGGACAGGTGTCATAGTGTGGACAGGTGTTATAGTGTGGACAGGTGTTACAGTATGGACAGGTGTCACAGGTGTGGACAGGTGTTAAAGTGTGGACAGGTGTCACAGTGTGGACAGGTGTCAGAATGTGGACAGGTGTCACAGTGTGGACAGGTGTTACAGTATGGACAGGTGTCACAGCTGTGGACAGGTGTTAAAGTGTGGACAGGTGTCACAGTGTGGACAGGTGTCACAGTGTGGACAGGTGTCACATTGTGGACAGGTGTTATAGTGTGGACAGGTGTTACAATATGGACAGGTGTTACAGTGTGGACAGGTGTCACAGTGTGGACAGGTGTCACAGTGTGGACAGGAGGTAAAGTGTGGACAGGTGTTACAGTGTGGACAGGTGTCACAGTGTGGACAGGTGTCACAGTGTGGACAGGTGTTACAGTATGGACAGGTGTCACAGCTGTGGACAGGTGTTAAAGTGTGGACAGGTGTCACAGTGTGGACAGGTGTCACAGTGTGGACAGGTGTCACAGTGTGGACAGGTGTCAGAATGTGGACAGGTGTCACAGTGTGGACAGGTGTTACAGTATGGACAGGTGTCACAGCTGTGGACAGGTGTTAAAGTGTGGACAGGTGTCACAGTGTGGACAGGTGTCACAGTGTGGACAGGTGTTATAGTGTGGACAGGTGTCACAGTGTGGACAGGTGTTATAGTGTGGACAGGTGTTACAATGTGGACAGGTGTTACAGTGTGGACAGGTGTCACAGTGTGGACAGGTGTCACAGTGTGGACAGGTGTTACAGTATGGACAGGTGTCACAGCTGTGGACAGGTGTCACAGTGTGGACAGGTGTCACAGTGTGGACAGGTGTTATAGTGTGGACAGGTGTTACAATATGGACAGGTGTTACAGTGTGGACAGGTGTCACAGTGTGGACAGGTGTTACAGCTGTGGAAAGGGGTTTCAGTGTGGACAGGTGTCACAGCTGTGGACAGGAGTTACAGCTGTGGACAGGTGTCACAGTGTGGACAGGTGTCACAGCTGTGGACAGGTGTTTCAGTGTGGACAGGTGTTCAGGCTAGCTAACCCTAACAGCTTCAAATATGAGTGGAATATATTGCTAAGTGCAAAGACATCGTCAGTCTCCGGTCTGTGATGTTGTTGAATGTTGTGTAACACACAGCAAACAACAGCGATCATTATTGTTACTTCTGTGAGTTTGTCTTTCATTGACTGAAGGGAACCAACAATGTGTCCATGTCTGTAAGCGCTATGGTTCAAAAGAATGGGAATATTTTCTGTGGAGAAAGGACAGACGTACAGGCTGTGGGACTTTCCTCCTCCGATTCATCCGGGTCCACTAACCGGTCTTTCTGGCGTTCCGTTCGACCCTTGAACAACTTGACCAGCTCGTTCAGACGCTCTTGGATCACTGTGCTGCTAACGCTGGTGACAGACTGGGGACGGATACTGTGGAGCAACAGCAGGACAATGAATGTGGAGAAGAAATGTGACATGGGAAGCTCACATTGTGTCTTTATGTCTTACTCATCTTCTGCAGTCAACAGATCTCCCTGACTTGACCAGGTCTTTAGACCAACCTTCAGCAGCTCCTCATCTTCCTCGTTTGCTGACAGATCACCTTCACTGGAAACAAAAGAACACCATCACTAAATTTAAGATCCTTTTATTTGCTTTTAAATCTTTGCATGCGCTCGGGCCACCCTACTTGGTGCAGCTTCTCTGTCCCTATGTCCCGAGGCATTCCCTGAGGTCCTCTGAGCAGCACTTGCTGCAGGTTCGTCCAGCCCGCTATAAGGCCCGCGGTGAGCGGACGTTCTCAGTTTGCGCCCCTAGTTTATGGAACCAGCTCCCCCTGACAGTCAGACTCGCCCCATCTCTTAGTATTTTTAAGATCCGTTTAAAGACTTACTTTTATTCTCAGGCTTTTAACTCTGTTGGGGCAGTCTAACCCCTTGCTGACCTTATTATTATGTTTGTTTTTATAGTATGTTTATTTTTATCTCTGTAAATAAATTGATGATGATGATCATCATCATCATTATCATCAGTCTTCAGATGTTAACTACACCTGCAAGAGGTAAAGACAAACCTTAGCTGGAATACTGGTTATATATAGGGTTAGGGTTAGAAATTATTTCATCAGACACATTTGCAACTAGAAAAGCAGTCAGACCTCTATCAAGTGGAAATATTGTAAAAAGTACTATGTCCGTATCCTTAAAAAAATTACTGGATCCAGCGGGCAGGCGGGCGGGCAGGCAGGCAGACAGACAGGCAGACAGACAGACAGACAGACAGGCAGACAGACAGGCAGACAGACAGACAGACAGACAGACAGACAGACAGACAGACAGACAGGCAGAAAGACAGGCAGGCAGGCAGGCAGGCAGGCAGACAGACAGGCAGACAGACAGACAGACAGACAGACAGACAGACAGACAGACAGACAGACAGACAGGCAGGCAGGCAGGCAGGCAGGCAGAAAGACAGGCAGACAGACAGACAGGCAGACCCAGATTAAATCATCACTTCCTTGGCGGAGCTTATGATTCTCCTGTCATCAGTACAACATGTCACAGTGATCTAAACAGTGTTTCCCAACCCTGGTCCTCAAGGCACACTGTCCTGGTCCTCAAGGCACACTGACCTGGTCCTCAAGGCACACTGTCCTGGTCCTCAAGGCACACTGACCTGGTCCTCAAGGCACACGGTCCTGGTCCTCAAGGCACACTGTCCTGGTCCTCAAGGCACATGGTCCTGGTCCTCAAGGCACACTGACCTGGTCCTCAAGGCACACTGTCCTGGTCCTCAAGGCACACTGTCCTGGTCCTCAAGGCACACTGTCCTGGTCCTCAAGGCACACTGACCTGGTCCTCAAGGCACATGGTCCTGGTCCTCAAGGCACACTGTCCTGGTCCTCAAGGCACATGGTCCTGGTCCTCAAGGCACACTGTCCTGGTCCTCAAGGCACACTGTCCTGGTCCTCAAGGCACACTGTCCTGGTCCTCAAGGCACACTGACCTGGTCCTCAAGGCACACTGTCCTGGTCCTCAAGGCACATGGTCCTGGTCCTCAAGGCACACTGTCCTGGTCCTCAAGGCACACTGACCTGGTCCTCAAGGCACATGGTCCTGGTCCTCAAGGCACACTGTCCTGGTCCTCAAGGCAAGGCACACTGTCCTGGTCCTCGAGGCACATGGTCCTGGTCCTCAAGGCACACTGTCCTGGTCCTCAAGGCACACTGTCCTGGTCCTCAAGGCACACTGTCCTGGTTCTCAAGGCACACTGTCCTGGTCCTCAAGGCACATGGTCCTGGTCCTCAAGGCACACTGTCCTGGTCCTCAAGGCACATGGTCCTGGTCCTCAAGGCACACTGACCTGGTCCTCAAGGCACACTGTCCTGGTCCTCAAGGCACATAGTCCTGGTCCTCAAGGCACACTGTCCTGGTCCTCAAGGCACATGGTCCTGGTCCTCAAGGCACACTGTCCTGGTTTTCAAGGCACATGGTCCTGGTTCTCAAGGCACACTGTCCTGGTCCTCAAGGCACACTGTCCTGGTTCTCAAGGCACACTGTCCTGGTTCTAAAGGCACACTGTCCTGGTTCTCAAGGCACACTGTCCTGGTTCTCAAGGCACACTGTCCTGGTTCTCAAGGCACACTGTCGTGATCCTCAAGGCACACTGTCCTGGTTCTCAAGGCACACTGTCCTGGTTCTCAAGGCACACTGCCGTGGTCCTCAAGGCACACGGTCCTGGTTCTCAAGGCACACTGTCCTGGTCCTAGTCTCAGTTCTTGTTTTTAGTCCTAGTTCTTAGTCTTAGTCGTAGTTCTTGTTCCTAGCCTCAGTCTTGTTCTCAGTTCTCTGTCATTGTCTCAGCACTAATCTTAGCTTTAGCTCTCAGTTTGTCTTAGTCTTCAGTCTCCGTCTCAGATCACCCTGTCTGGATTATGTTTTTTTCCCCATGGATTACTTTTGTTGTTTTTCATCTCTGGACTTTCCATCCGTTTCTCATCCCTCATGTAGTTGTTTTTGCTGCCACGTCAGCCTTTACTTTCCTTATTAAAACCTTCCGTGGTCCTTATACATGTTCAGTTGTTTTTTTCCCCACACTCACTGCACTTGAGTCCAACATTACAACCTCGCTAACCTGACAGCTATAGTCTCAGACTGCTGGAGGTTCTCCCGGTCCATCCCTTCAGTTATGCTGCTACAGACTGCTGGAAGTTTTCCCGGTCCATCCCTTCAGTTATGCTGCTACAGACTGCTGGAAGTTTTCCCGATCCATCCCTTTAGTTATGCTGCTACAGACTGCTGGAAGTTTTCCCGATCCATCCCTTTAGTTATGCTGCTAAAGTCTCAGACTGCTGGAAGTTTTCCCGATCCATCCCTTTAGGTATGCTGCTAAAGTCTCAGACTGCTGGAAGTTCTCCTGATCCATCCCTTTAGTTATGCTGCTAAAGTCTCAGACTGCTGGAAGTTCTCCTGATCCATCCCTTTAGTTATGCTGCTAAAGTCTCAGACTGCTGGAAGTTTTCCTGATCCATCCCTTTAGTTATGCTGCTATAGTCTCAGACTGCTGGAGGTTCTCCTGATCCATCCCTTTAGTTATGCTGCTACAGTCTCAGACTGCTGTAAGTTCTCCTGATCCATCCCTTTAGTAATGCTGCTAAAGTCTCAGACTGCTGTAAGTTCTCCTGATCCATCCCTTTAGTTATGCTGCTATAGTCTCAGACAGCTGGAGGTTCTCCTGATCCATCCCTTTAGTTATGCTGCTAAAGTCTCAGACTGCTGGAGGTTCTCCTGATCCATCCCTTTAGTTATGCTGCTATAGTCTCAGACTGCTGTAAGTTCTCCTGATCCATCCCTTTAGTTATGCTGCTAAAGTCTCAGACAGCTGGAGGTTCTCCTGATCCATCCCTTTAGTTATGCTGCTATAGTCTCAGACAGCTGGAGGTTCTCCTGATCCATCCCTTTAGTTATGGTGCTATAGTCTCAGACAGCTGGAGGTTCTCCTGATCCATCCCTTTAGTTATGCTGCTATAGTCTCAGACAGCTGGAGGTTCTCCTGATCCATCCCTTTAGTTATGCTGCTATAGTCTCAGACAGCTGGAGGTTCTCCTGATCCATCCCTTTAGTTATGCTACTAAAGTCTCAGACTGCTGGAAGTTCTCCTGATCCATCCCTTTCGTTATGCTGCTATAGTCTCAGACAGCTGGAGGTTCTCTGGATCCATCCCTTATGCTGCTGTAGTCTCAGACTGCTGGAGGACATACTGTCCAGATGTCTTCACTCTGCTGTCTCTCTTTACTCTACATGTTTGTATTGATTGTTACTGCTGCCATTAACTGTTTCTCTGTTTATCTTTCTATAGACATGACGACTGGCCCAAATCCATCAGTGACTACATTTACATGCAGCCAATATTCGGTTTATGATCGGGTTAAGGTCAGTATTCAGGTTTCTGAAATGTTCAGAATAACCTTTTTACATGCATAAGTAGA
This sequence comes from Pachypanchax playfairii, assembly GCA_006937955.1. Taxonomy (NCBI): domain Eukaryota; kingdom Metazoa; phylum Chordata; class Actinopteri; order Cyprinodontiformes; family Aplocheilidae; genus Pachypanchax; species Pachypanchax playfairii. The sequence continues at coordinate 321,433 of SSNP01000150.1, read as the reverse complement.
GAGAATTATCCCTGTATACATGAAACTTGTAATAACCCGATTTAAACGCAGATGTTGGGGTAGAGTCATGACATACAGACTACTTCAATACGCAATATTCATCATTTCTGATTCCTTGCGAATAGAGCATGCGCAGAACACGTTTTGATGGGGTTATGCCGATACGCGTTTACACGAGTAAATATTAGGGTTAGAAAAGGATTACCGCAGGAGTAAAATCCGGGTTTTTAAAAACCTGGTTATGAGCATATTCGGGTTTTTGCCGGTGTTTACATGGCCATGCGGAACCGGGTTATTGTGAATATTTGGGTTTTAAAAGGGTTATTGGTGGCATGTAAACGCAGTGTGTTTGTCTCTTCTCTGTCAGCTCAGACCCCAGTCAGCTGAGGCAGAAGGCCGCTCATCCTGAGCCGGGTTCTGGTTCTGTTAGAGGTTTCTTCCTGTTAAAACTGTCACCAATCGTGCTGCTCAGGATGGGGGATTGAGCTGAATTAACAATTCAACCCAATCTGCTGGTTCCTTAGACAGAAAATGTTTAATTATTAATTGGTTAATTTTTTCTGTAAAGTGTCTTGAAATTACTTTGTTATGAACTGGAACTTTATAGATTAAAAATAAATAAATAGATACTACCATCCCTGTCTCGGGTTGTCTGATTATCATGCTTTTCAGCAGGAGCAATATATCTGCACAAAGAGAGATCCTTGGAGCCGTGGCTCAGGCGGTAGAGCGGGTTGTCTGGTAACCGGAGGGTTTCAGGTTTGAATCCCCGCTCTGCCCAGAAAAAAAGATTACCTGGCCATTGTGTCCTTGGGCAAGACACTTAACCCACTTTACCTGTTTGGTGGTGGTCGGAGGGTGTGGTGGTGTCTGGCAGCCTCGCATCTGTCAGTGTGTGTCTCAAGACAGCTGTGGCTACAACATGTGTGTAGTTCATCATCACCAAATGTGTGTAGGGGTGAATGTGGTGTGAAGCGCCTTGGGGGTCGTAGGACCTGAGTAAAGCACTATACAAGTACACGCCATTTACCATTAGATATTCTGATGAACATATGAAAATATCTTCAGAGCAATTACTGAAATATTAGGATTTTGTCAGGGTTTTGTTTGCCTGCTTATGATGTTTTGTAATATTATTTTTCTATAAGTAGTGTTTTCCAGGTTAGCTGTGATTTTGGGTTTGTTTGTGTTATTAGTTCTCCTCTCCTTACCTTCTGTGCAGCTCCCTTTTTCTGTGTTAGGTTCTTGCTCTGCTTTTATTTGTGTGTCACCCTACTTCCTGCTGTGCTTTTATTTTGATACCATTTGTTCTTCCTGTCCTTCCCTGTATTCCTGGACCTTGACTGCCTTGTGTTCCTCTCCTGTCCAGTGTTTTTCTATTCAGGTGTTTTCAGTTAATCATTAGTTGAGTTTGTATTTAAGTGGCATGTGTATGTTTGTTCCTCATCGGTTTGTTCTCGTGGTCAGTCTCAGTTCTCAGTCTGTCTCAGTCTCAGTTTTCAGTCTGTCTTAGTCTCAGTCTTAGCCGTCGCCTCAGTCATAGTCTTAGTCAATCGTCTCCTTGTTTGGATTCTGCTTTTTCTTCACCCCATTGGATTACTTTTGATTTTCTTCAGTTCCTCATCCCGTCACTCATCTTCCTGTAAGTTTGTTTTGCTGCCCCGTCAGCATTTTGTGTTCCTATTAAACTTTTAGTTGTCCTCCTCAACTGCATTTGGGTCCAACATTAAAATCTTTGATTGATAGATTTGCCACCTTTGCTATGAGCATATGATTATGTCCAGACAGCATTCTTAGAAGCATATGGAAGGTACTATATGCTTGTACCACTAACCAAAGTATCCTGATGTTATGTTGCTCCTTCCCTCTGGAACTCACTTCCTCTCAGCCTGAGGGGTGTTGACTTGGTGATCACATTAAAAAAAAGCTAAAAACTTTTTTAAAAACTTGTTTTTAGACTGTTTTAATGTGAAACACTGTGATTTTTATCTTAAAAGCTGCTGTAGAAATAAAGTTTTACTTACTTACTTTGCAGTTATATGCTGCAGTATTTAACCATCTTTCTTTGATGTCAAGGTGATTTGGACTTGTTTCTGGAATGTGCCTGTAGCTGACTTTTTTCTTACTTAGAGCTAAATTAATAAACAGACTTGAATAAAATTCAATAATGTTTCAGAAACTAAAAAGAACAAATAAAGTACAGGACAGTTTTTAAAACGGCCATGTTTTCAGATCATCCCATGTTAGACCGGACAGCTGTTACCTGAACCCTGGGACCATCAGAGCATTGGGCTCCGGTTCTGGAGTGGTGATAATTTGTGGGATGTTCAAGTTATGTTTGTGCATCCTTTCTGGTTCTGCATCGTTCACTTTCAGCGTTGAAGCTCCATCCAAATCTTTTCTTTCTTTTTCTGAGGACCAGACCACAAAACAATGATTGGAGCTGAGAAAACTTGACTCACATCAAAGACACAATGATCAGAACAAAACCAGCTGATTCCACCAGAAACATTTCAGATGGACATTCCTGGTGAAAAAGTTAGTGTTGAAAACTTTGAACTGAATTTATCAGTAGGAAAGAAGAAGGAGAACATTTTTGCTACGACTTTAATTAACTTTGAAAAGTGCAGGTGTGGCATCAGAAACGTTGGACAAGATGTCTGAATGTGACCAAAAACAAAGATCTGGTGATGTTTAAACAGAGTTTTCAACACATCTTTAAATAACTGAATAAAATAAATAGACAAACACACAAAGAGTGAAACATTAAAACATAACAGTAACTTGAAGTTGTTTGAAGTTAATCAGAAGACAGTCTGTCATTTTTTGTAGCCACTTGTTCCTGTTCAGGGTCACATGGAACTGGTGTCTGTCTCCAGCAGTCACTGGGTGAGAAGCGGGGCTTCACCTGGACAGGTCACCAGTCCATCACAGGGACAGATAGAGAACCCTTCACACCCACACTAAGGGACAAATTAGAGCTGCTAATAAATCTCCCCAGAGAAAACCCTCAGGAGCATGAGGACACGAGAACAAAGAGGGGGAACAGGTCCCAGCCCGGTTTTGAACCCAGGACCATCTTGCTGCAAGGTAACAGTGCTACCAACTACATCACCATGCAGCACTATTCAAAAGATACGTGTTATCATTCTAATCAGGGCAAAAGAATGACTGTTTTCTCAGATGGTCTTATTTATTCAAACAATTTGAATAAAACTTAATTCAAGTAAAATGTACAAATTTATAACAAATCCTGAAACTATTATCAATGAGCTAAGAATTGAACCAACACTCTCTGTCCACTTGGGTATTTTTATTAGTATTTCTCCTAACATTTGAACCCAAATGGAACAACTGATCTAAATTCATGACACATGGCTGACATGTTGCACATGTTGCACATGTTCTGAATAGGTACCAGATGTCAATAAACCAAGAGCGGGTGAAGATCTTGAGGTATTCATATGTTCTGCATCATGATGACTGCAACTATTGCTTCAGTACAGTTTGTAAATGAATTCTCATCATTTGACTGTAACCAACATGTCCATGGATCTGGAATCTGAAGAACATCAAACATGGATTTTTGTGGATGAAGCGGGTTTTAACTTCTCCATAATGAGGAGGAGAAGGCATCGTTTTATTGGTCTCTGGGGCAACACATGTATCGTGTATGGATCATATCAGATAATGGTGTGGTGACTTGTACACCTCACATTGGTTCAAACGATGCTGAGCTACTTGGAACCTTTCTGGATGATGAGGCGACGCCCCCGTCTACTTTTAACACTCAACATTTTCCATGACTATCATGGATTTTGGAAGTTTCACCACAAAATGACTCTTTCATCTGAGTTCAGAGTAATTCTGAGATGGTCAGTGATGTTCTTAGATGTTATGAGAACTTCAGTGTTTGGAGGTATTGTCAGGGCTGTGGCTGCTTTTTGGCACTTGAAAGTGTCGTTGCTTCACTGAATCAGGTCTCTAAAGTTCTCTAAGGGTTCTGCTGCATGCTGGGAAAGTTAGAGCTGCCGAGGATTCTGGGAGTTGAGGCGTGTGAAGCGAGAAGCGATGCTCATGCAGTGCTGGCGTGCCTGCTTGGGAAGCTGCAACAGTTGTTGGGTCAGCTGGGTGAGTTCAGGGGGCGGGGTTGGTGTGGACAGAGTGGGAGGTGTGAAGTCACGCTCATGCAACAGTTTTCTGCAGCTCTTCAGACACGCAGCAGCAAGCGGGAACTGGAGCAGAAAACCTTCTATTGCAGCACAAATGTTGAGAACTGGACAGAAAAACATGAAAATCATGACATCATGAGACCTGCAAGGTCAACTTTCAGATTTCAAACTTTAATTCATTTAAAATTCAAGCAAAAAGTTCACAAACTCACTTCTATCAAACAGCGGCCTGAAAACCAAAAGATCGTAGTAAAATACATGTGAAACAGATTGTTGTTGTTCCTAAGAGTTCTCACCTGCAGATCCAGCTTCTTCTTCAGGTGCTGCTGCTCTGGTCTGAGAAAACATAAAATCCTCCAGAAGTTATCAAAGTGTTTCCAGCTGTGAAGGTTTGACTCTAACACGACACGCACTGAAGGAAAAATCTCTCTTTGGTTTTTTTTTTGCACTTAATCAACTCAAAGAAATGATTCATATAACATTCTAATTAAACCTGAAGGGATGCAGATGACAACATTTGAACAAGAGGACAAATACCAACAAGCCAAAACATTATGACTAAAACTGAAGTGATGGCAGTCCTGGGGATCGTGATCATTTCAGAACGTCTTAAAAACACAGTTTTATTCTCAGGCTTTTATCGTCAGGTCCCAGAAATCCCAGAGTCAGATGCTCGTTGTGTTTTAGCTCATCAGGATAAATATTCTAGACTAAAGTCTATTTCAGATGATTCTGGAGAGTCACCTGCTCCGTTGTGATGGGTACAGCCTCTGCAGGTCGGGGCTCTGGTTGTTGGGTGACTGGACTTTCCAGGTCCCTTCTATCAGACGCTGGCTCCACGTCTGTTGAAGAAGGAGTGACTTTCTCCACTTGTTCATGTGCCGCGGAAAACTCCAGATGTTCTTCTGTTAATGGAGCAGATTCTGCCTTGTTCTCCTGAGTGGTACCTTCAACCAGGTCTTCAGCTTGGCAGACATCTAACAGACACCTGGTGAAAAAAGCACATTACACGAGTGAAAAGAAAAACCTCGTGCTTCACTTCTCTGAACTCTCTGGAGGTATTCTTTGTACACTGGTGACCATCAGCAGTTACACAGTCTTTTACTGAGTATAATGTGTCACTGAGTGGGTGAAACTGCATCTTTCTGAATCTTTATTCTTCTATAGGAGAGCTGCGTTTGTAATAGCTGTACCTAAATTATAAAACAGTTATAATCACATAAGATTCTGCACAAGTTTGGCAACTTCTTTTCGCTGGTTTTAACAAAGTTTCAATTTTATATCAGTGTTTTAATTATTGTGATGTTTGATGCATTTTATCAGTTTTTATCTAAACTCATCTCATTTGTATCATGTTTTATTTCTATTATGTCATTTTAACTTTACAACATTTTGGTCAGCCATGTTGTTTTTAAATGTTATTTATAAATACATTTTTTACTTTTGACATTTTTACTTCAAAATTGTCATGTGACCAAATTTTCTCAGAAATATTATTGATATAGTATAAAATCAAACCTACCTTTTGATTTCTCGCCTTATTCCCAGAAAAAGAAGTGACAGAAAACAAGATCGAGTTTCAACTATCTGACAGGAAACAAGCGAAACTCTGCAGAAGCCAAAATGCTGCAAATGATGAACTTTAGGCGACTGAGAAACTATAAGGATCCAAACTATTGTGTCATTAGATGTCCATCTAATCCTAAAGCTAAGATAACCAAAACTAAATACTTTTACAAGAGAACAGGATGATCATTTGGACTCTCCCGGTTCATACCAAATCTGGAGTTGATAGTCATTAGTGGAGGAGGCATGTTGCATTTTTAGGTAGTCGGTTCAGCTGCTGTTGAATTTGCACGTTCATGAAAATATTAAAGTGATTTTCTGCTGTGTGTTGGCCCTGGAGTCCTTATGTTCTCAGTGACAATGCCTTGATATAGCCTTCATATAGTAATGCACGGTCATCTTATAAAACCTGTTGTCTTACGGTGGCCATACTGTTTTTCAGGTCATTGGCAGGAAGATCCTATCACTTTAGATAAATTTTGTTGGGGTATTTAAGTGGCGGCTATCCAATACTTTGAAAATTCTGAGTCTTGATCATCACATCTGTTAGAAAATTTAGAAAAGTTGTAAATTTCAAGATGTCAACAATGCAGAGAAGAGTACAAAGGACAAAGAATAAGAAGATCTGTTGGAGAGAAGACGGTGATGCTGGTGGATGCAGACCTGGTACATAAATGTCACACAAATTAGAAATTTGTGATCCCACGAAGAGGGTTTTGATTGCACATTTGTAGAAAATTTTGGGTGACAAATAGTCCAAAAATCATTAGTAGGGTGTTTGCAGCTGCTCATAAAGGTCAGTGACAGCTGTAAGATCTGTGGTGTGGATTAACAGGTAACCTGTCATTTTAAAAATGTGTGTACAAAGACTGTGGAAAGACATAACATCGGCGTTGTCCCAGAGACGGTGTCCTTGATAACGCTCCGCAAGCACCCACATACACTGATTACATTCACATCCTCAAAAAAGTTTTCAACATGTCTCGTGAGTCCCCCTGCTGGACGTTTTACATCCAGCGCCCCTCGTGTTGGGACACTGGGTGTAGGGAACCTTTTTCTCCTCCCTCTGACTTCATGTGGTCTAATTCATCTGGGTTTTTTTTAGCACATAGGTTGATGCATACTTATGTGTATGTATGTATTCTCCTGTGTGATCTTGGCTGGCCTGAGCAACGTGCGCCGGGTACACTGTGACCCTCGGCAGCCTGGAGAGTGAAGGTCAAGCTGTTCTCTGTATCTCCATGTAATAATAAATAAAGTAATAATAAAGTATATTCAATTCAATTCAAACCTTGAACACGTCTCCATCTTGGAGAGTGTCTCACCAGACTGATACCTGCAGAACCTGATTTTATTGGACCGACTCTGAACAAAAAGCAGATTTCAGCTTTTCTAAGCAAACAAACAAAAAATCAGTATCAGAGCTGATTGTAACAAGGTGAAAACTATTCCTTACTGAAAGCATGCAAGCAGTGCTAACACGTCAGTAGACTCAAGCCTTTATTCAGCAGGTAGAACTTACTGATCATGCATCTTGTCTTCAGTAACTTTCTTTTTATCATCCGTCTTTACGTTATCTGGATCAAGACTCTTATTGTCTGTGCTGTCCTCACTGTCCTCATGCAGGTTCTGCAATCTGAATGTTGTACAGATTAAACGAGTGACAGAAGAAGGATGGAGAGTTGACTGTTCAGAAGCTGCAGTAAAAACAAGACCCAGTAAAAAGTCTGGAATCTCTACTTGATGAGGATGTTTTTACTCTGTAGAAGCAGTAAAATGGAACATTTTGGTTTTGGTAAAAAACAAACACCCCAAAACTAAAAACTATTAAATAACCCTGTCACTAACCCTAACCTGAACAGAGCCATCAACCAACCACTTCTTTGTTCACACCAGCATCAAATCACCACACAGACGCAGCTGGTACTGATGTTTCTGTCAAGTGCCTTAAAATGACCTTTGTTTTTACCTCAACAATGAACACAGTCAGGTGTCTTCCATGGCCGTTTTTAAATCTCTTTTAAAAAACCATTACTTCTCCATGGCTTTTAACTTTAGGCCTGTTTTACACTTTTTTCTCTTTAATCTATAACATGATTTTATTCAGCTTCTATTGTTCTGCTGTATGTTTCTATTTTGTTTTACTCTTCATGTATCTTGATACTTGTTTTATTTTGGTTCTACTGCTAAGTGCTTTGGTCGACTGTATGGTTGTGTAGAAAGTGTTATATAAATAAATATGGCATGTACGAACACACATTTGACATACTATACAGTATTTACAATAACACCAGGGAATGTCCCACAGCTCTGCAGCTCTAATGAGATTCACACACAGGACACACAACTGTAACACAATACCACAACGATGTACACACAGCATTTACTAGCGTAGCATGACACTGTGTACTGTCATTGTTGAGTTATTCATAACTGTCAGAATTTAATAACACAACCATCTTTGATAACTGGTGCTGCTGCAGCTCACGCTCCCGTCTGCCAGAAAAACCAGAACGTGTATCACAAAATGAAAACATGAAGAAAAGATGATTGTTCTGAATGAGTTCATTATTTAGAATATTGTGTGGTTCTAAGTAGTTTTTCTGTAATCACAACATCATGATGCATATTTCATGATGCCAGTTGGGCAGCTGCAAGGCAGGAGAACGTTTGCAGTTTTAATCAGATCAAGTATGGTGGTCGACCAAAACAGAACATGAGACAAAAAGTAAAATGAGGTCATGAAGGAATTTTCTCTGTGAGACACTGTGGTCAGGGTTTTTTCACCTTCACATAAAGTAATATACTGAGTTTACCTGTTTTTCAAACCATATTGTGTTTTTTCTCTCTTTGATTTTCTTTTTGACCATTTTATTGTGTATTCTGTTATTTTTCCTGACACTCTGCATTAAATTTATTGATTAAGGTCAAGGTCAAATTTATTGGTATGCACATTTTTAGCAGTGAAGGCTGCCCCAAAGTGCAGAACAATTTTACACAGAACAGCAAGCAGATACAAACAGACAGACAGCACAGAAAGAAAATAAAAACAAAAACACAAGTAAAAAACATTTAACCAATAAAAACCAGCTCTAACCAGATTGGGTCCTCCGTCATTCTGTCTGAAAAGCCAAATCAAAATGATACGTCTTGAGTTGGGACTTAAAGTGCTCTAAACTCTGAGAGGTTCTTAAGAGAGGTGGTAGATTACAGAGCTGGTCTGAGAGCAGCTGAAAGGAAATGGCGCAAATCCAAAAATCTCTCTGACTTGTCCGAATACCAGCAAAAGCTCTCTAGCTTCACATCCTGCTTAAAGGCTGCCAAGATAGCTTTTTATCAAAACAAAATCCAAAATGCTCCTAGCATGGGAAAACTATTCAAGACATTCAATACTCTTCTCCGTCCTCCACCTGCTCAGCCACCCACCGGGCTGACTGCAGACATGTTCGCCACCTACTTCACCGACAAAATCGCCTCCATTAAAAATCAGTTTTCTGAGCCTGACAATCATAGTCTGGTCCATCCTTCCTCCGGTCAATCGCTCTGCTCCTTCCGCTTACTGAATGAGGACGAAGTCTCCCGACTCGTAGTGGAATCTAACCCAACCCGTGTCCTCTGGATCCGATTCCTACAGATATCCTGCTGAGCATTCTTCCTGCTGTCAAACCTGCAATAACCCACATTATAAACTCTTCCATGAAAACTGGCATCTTTCCTTCAGTTTTCAAGCAAGCCACTGTCACTCCGCTGCTGAAAAAACCGTCGCTCGACCCGGCCCAGGTAGGAAACTACCGGCCAGTCTCGCTCCTACCGTTCATGTCCAAGATCCTAGAGCGAGCCGTTTTCACTCAAGTCTCACAGTTCCTCCACGACAACGACCTACTTGATCCTTATCAATCAGGCTTTAAGCGAGGCTATTCCACTGAAACCGCTCTTCTCTCAGTTGCAGAGTCACTACGGGTTGCCAGATCGGCTGGTCTCTCCTCAGTACTCGTACTCCTTGACCTGTCTGCTGCTTTTGACACCGTCAACCACCTCGTTCTCCTCTCGACGCTATCTAAGCTTGGCATCTCGGGACCGGTCCTCTCGTGGTTCACCTCGTACCTTGCGGAAAGATCTTTCAGAGTCTCGTGGCATGGACAGATGTCCAGTCTGCATGAGCTGGCGACGGGTGTCCCGCAGGGCTCGGTCCTTGGTCCTCTCCTCTTCTCTTTATACACCACCTCATTAGGCGAGATCATTCGCTCCCATGGCTTCTCATACCATTGCTACGCTGACGACACTCAGCTCCTCCTCTCGTTCCCTCCAGACGATACATCCGTCTCAGTGCGGATATCTGCTTGCCTCTCAGATATCTCGGCGTGGATGAGGGATCGCCACCTTCAGCTTAATCTGTCCAAAACTGACCTCATTGTCTGTCCTGCCAGTAACTCCTTACCTCCTCAGATAAGAGTGCAGCTTGACTCCATCACGCTGTTCCCCAAAACCTCCGCCAGAAACCTTGGTGTCATACTGGACAACCAGCTGTCCTTCAAAGAGCAGGTTAACTCCGTAGCTCGCTCATGTCGATTCGCGCTTTACAACATCAGGAAAATCAGAGCCTTCCTCACAGACCACACCACACAGCTTCTGGTCCAGGCCCTGGTCTTGTCCCGGATCGACTACTGCAACTCATTGCTGGCCGGTCTTCCGGCGTCCTCGGTTAAACCTCTGCAGATGATTCAGAACGCAGCAGCACGTCTGGTCTTCAACCAGCCCAAGAGGGCTCATGTCACTCCGCTGCTCATTTCCCTGCACTGGCTTCCAGTTGCAGCACGCATCAAATACAAAGCTCTGCTTCTGGCTTACCAGACTCTAACACACACAGCTCCTACTTACCTTCACTCCTTCATCCAAACCTACATTCCCACGCGTCAGCTACGCTCAGCCGCTGAAAGACGCCTAGCGCTTCCACCACAACGTGGCATGAGATCATGTTCCAAACTCTTCTCCTCTGTTGTCCCCCGATGGTGGAATGACCTACCAAACTCGGTCCGATCCTCAGAGTCTGCAGCTACTTTTAAGAGCAGACTTAAGACTCACCTCTTTAAAGAACACTTTCAGTCTTAATGTAGGAGTGATTTATGATTTATGATATCGATTTGAGAATTTATCTCTCACAAAAAAAAAAAAAAAAAATTGATACACTTGATGTATCAGCGTCGGAATTAAACTGGACTCCAAACAGTCCGCCTCCTTATATTTTTTTCCTTCTCTTTGAATTCTTCCTTGTATGTTCTCTCAATGTAAGTCGCTTTGGATAAAAGCGTCTGCTAAATGACAGTAGTAGTAGTAGTAGTAGTAGTAGATTGTTGAACAGCCTTGGGCCAACTACCGAGAACGCTCTGTCTCCACGGGTCTTAAAACGGGTTCCAGGGACTACTAAAAAAACTTCTGAGCTGGACCTCAACCTTCTGGCTGGAGAGTAAATTGTCAGCAGCTCAGAGATATAAGATGGTGCAAGACCACACAAGAATTTTAAAACAAAAAGTAGTATTATAAAATGGATCCTGTAGGTAACTGGAAGCCAATGAAGAGAGGCCAGAACACGGGTTATATGTTCCCGCTTGCTGGTACCAGTCAGCAGCTGAGCTGCTGCATTCTGAACCAGTTGCAGACGATGCAGGGAGGACTGATCCAGACCAACTTAAAGAGAATTGCAGTAGTCCAACCAGGAAGACACAAACAAATGATATGCTTAGCAGGGAGGTATGGCTTAACGTTAGCTAGTAGTCTGAGGACTGGACAACTGCACTAACCTGTGTGTTGAGTTTAAAGGAATCATTTAAATAGACTCTGAGATTTTTAACAAAAGGGTTTAAAAACAAAGAAAAAGGACCAAGAGGACTCACGACACCATTTAATAGATCAGAGTCACCAAAAAGGAGAATCTCAATTTTTAAATCATTTAATTTAAGGAAACTGATGGACATCCATTGCTTGATGTCATTGTGACAGGCAAATAATACATAGGTTGAGTTCACACCTGAGCCAGATGAAAGGGGTAAATAAACCTGAAGATCATCAGCAAAACAGTGATAGATATTATTGTCCTTTCTAAAGATAGAACCTAATGGGAACATGTATATGAAAATAATACAGGGCCCAAAATGGAGCCCTGGGGTACCCCACATCTCATGGGTGCTGATGCTGAGGTAAAAGGACCCAGATTAACAGAAAAAGTCCTACCCTGAAGGTAAGATCTAAACCACTGAGACCAACACACAACTCCAAATGTGACAGCAAGATGTCGTGGTCAACAGTGTCAAAAGCTGTCGATGGATTGAGTAGAATTAAAGCAGCGAACGGCACGAATCAACAATTAAAATAAGATCATTAAAAACTCGTAAGACAGCACTTTCAGTGCTGTGACAGGGTTTAAAACCTGACTGGAATTTTCTGAAATATTATGACGTGACAGGTACTACTGAAGTTGAATATAAACAACTTTCTCCAAAACCTTAGAAAGTTGTTAATGGGTTTTATAATAATCAGAAGAAGGAAATTGTTGGAGAACTTCTGAGTTTCACAGGATCAGAATGTTAGTGATACTGGGTTAAAGGTAGTATATGGAACATTTTTCATTAAAAGCTATATTTATAACAAAATAAAACCTCCACGGGGTGTTTAGAGGGTTGTAGAATGAAAATACAGCATTTCCTTGAAAAATTATATTTGAAGTAAAATATTATAAAATATTAATTTTGACGGGCACAACGTTGGTATTTTGTTAACATCTACCAGCCAATAGCTGGCAGAGCAGCGGGCACCATTTTGGTTTGTCTAATACCGTAAATAATCCAACACAGTGAGGCTGGTACTGTGGAGTCTGCAGGTCAAGCAGCTGGAAGCACTGGGGACATGTGGTGATTATATACATTATTTACTTGCCATAGATGATTCCTCTGGGGTTTCTCATGTAACGTGCAAGTTCTGTGTGGAAACGTTTTTCATTAGCTGCTAAGCTAACACGGAGCTACATGTTGGTGAAGTGGAGGAGCTTCAGGCCACTTTTTGGACTGGAAGACACACCACGGAGGATTTTATTGCTTTTTTTATTTTATTGGATAAGTGGGGCGTGCAGGATGGTGTGTTAGGAGGACAGAGGATCTTTAGAGGAACTGCAGGAAGCTTTGGAGTCACGGAACAACTATGAACTCTTTGCCTCGGACTGAATCAATGACTGAGCTACAAACAGGTAGGAGCTGCTTTTATCAGAGTCAGTGTGTGATCAGCAGGAGAGCATGATTAGTGAACTGAACTCATGATATTTGATTGTCCTGCTCGGATCGGGGATCAGACTGGGTTTGATGAGGAATATTCGGCCTGAGCATCGGAGCGAGGGGGAGGGTAAACGAGCCTGGCACCCAGATGGCTGAAGGCTTTTTGCCGTGTTATTGTGTTCTGAGTTCCATATCCCACCTTTAAGTCTTTCTCCACAGATGGTTTAGACTAGTCTGTCTGGGATAAGTATTGTTAGGTCTTGTCTGCCAGCTGCAAGGCTAGTGCAGACACAGAGACACTATAAGAGGAGAAGCCTGACAACTTTAGGGCGGAGCCTCATCCTATTGTACAAGCATCAGTATGACCATTTTCATCCATGCAGGAATTATAAAAGCTTTTCCTTTTCACTCACTTCACCTCCTTGGTAAAACATTTTTCCACTACGGGCTCCACCAAAAGCTGAACCAGGTGAAGAAGAACTGGGCCTTCATCAAACAGACACACAGCAGCTGTGAGTACTCAGTAAGAAGGACTTACTCTGGATCATCTTCATTCTCCTCCTCCAGGATGTTGGGCAGCCTGTTAGGAATATGCAGCAGAAACTCATGATTAGTGATCTTTGTGTTTATGACTCAGCTTGTACTTTTTGGGTTACTGAGTTTTTTCTTGATTGAATTTGTCTTAAAACTGTTTTTTAGGCAAACTTTGAGTCTCTTAGTTGATCATTTTTCATCAGGGTTTGTTTATGTTTGCTTTTTGGACGTACTGCTCAGTGGACTCAGGCAGCGTTTCTATGATGATCTTGGATGACTGCTTGAGTTCCAGCTGTCTGACTGCCTCCTCCGCTGCCTTCCTGGCCATTTCCTCAGCAACACGAGCTGCCTCCAGACGCTCCTGCTGTAGCCTGAAACAAGAAGTAGTGATATTAATATGAGTCATAACATTTAAACTACTTTTATGTATCCACATGGCCCAAAGGATTAGGGACTGACAGTCCTCATTTCAGAATCCACAGGGAACCTAAAACCATCTCCTGGATGGTTTAACATTGGACTGCCGTTTCTCCTTCATTTACAGGCTGAACAAAGCCTGAACTGCAGTGGATAAATAAACCCAGTCAGATGATTCATGTGGAACAAAGAGGACATAAACATGTATGACAGGTGCTTTTAATTTTGAGGATAATCAGTATGAGTCAAGCTGATCAATATGTTTTAATTCAAAAAGCCTCCTGGAGCTGAAATATTGAGCCTCATTCAAGTATTGGAATAAACAAAAAGAGGAAGATGAAGATGAAGACATAATTGTCAAACCTTTCCTCTATGTGAGTAAGGACCATCTCCTCAGCCTCCTTCTTGATGCTGTCCATTAGAGGAGTCAGATGATCCACCTCTGTCTCTGCATTGTTCACCTGAAACCAGCAATAGAGACATTCTTCCTGTCAGCTTTAAATCAGACTCTTCCACTTCCTCAATGTCTCCAAATGCTGGAGCATCTATTCTGACTTTTTCTGGCTTGTTTGAAGCTGTGCCTCTTAAATTTAGCCTAAAAATCCACTCAGTCACTGTTATTTTATAATCGTGTGTATTCTAAAAGTATGACTTTATGATGTAGTCCTCAAAGATCTTTGAGGAATTATGGAAGGATTGTAACAGTCTGAAAGAGTGTTGAATCCCAAATTGCAGTAAAAATGTAACAAGGTTTATTAATTGAATGAACATGAGCAGAAATCCTCTGGGCAGGTTCACACCAAGAACAGGAACAGTCTTGTTGAAGAAGCTCCTTTTTCCCCCATAAGGAACGAGGACGATGCGGCGCCCAGCGGCTCATGACGTCACCATAGAGGCGACGTAGAGGTTAGAACCACAGTTTATTATTCTAAAAAGTTCAGAGCATATACAGTGGGGCAAAAAAGTATTTAGTCAGCCACCAATTGTGTAAGTTCTCCCACTTAAAAATATCAGAGAGGCCTGTAATTTTCATCATAGGTATACCTCAACTATGAGAGACAAAATGAGGAAAAAAAATCCAGAAATCACATTGTCTGATTTTTAAAGAATTTATTTGCAAATTATGGTGGAAAATAAGTATTTGGTCAATAACAAAAGTTAATCTCAATACTTTGTTATATAGCCTTTGTTGGCAATGACAGAGGTCAAACGTTTTCTGTAAGTCTTCACAAGGTTTTCACACACTGTTGCTGGTATTTTGGCCCATTCCTCCATGCAGATCTCCTCTAGAGCAGTGATGTTTTGGGGCTGACGCTGGGCAACACGGACTTTCAACTCCCTCCAGAGATTTTCTATGGGGTTGAGATCTGGAGACTGGCTAGGCCACTCCAGGACCTTGAAATGCTTCTTACGAAGCCACTCCTTTGTTGCCCGGGCGGTGTGTTTGGGATCATTGTCATGCTGAAAGACCCAGCCACGTCTCATTTTCAATGCCCTTGCTGATGCAAGGAGGTTTTCACTCAAAATCTTACGATACATGGCCCCATTCATTCTTTCCTTTACACGGATCGGTCGTCCTGGTCCCCTTGAAGAAAAACAGCCCCAAAGCATGATGTTTCCACCCCCATGCTTTACAGTAGGTATGGTGTTCTTTGGATCCAACTCAGCATTCTTTCCCCTCCAAACACGACAAGTTGAGTTTCTACCAAAAAGTTCTATTTTGGTTTCATATGATGTTCTCCCAATCCTCTTCTGGATCATCCAAATGCTCTCTAGCAAACCGCAGATGGGCCTGGACGTGTCCTGGCTTCAGCAGGGGGACACGTCTGGCACTGCAGGATTTGAGTCCCTGGCGGCGTAGTGTGTTACTGATGGTAGCCTTTGTTACTTTGGTCCCAGCTCTCTGCAGGTCATTCACTAGGTCCCTCCGTGTGGTTCTGGGATTTTTGCTCACCGTTCTTGTGATCATTTTGACCCCACGGGGTGAGATCTTGCGTGGAGCCCCAGATCGAGGGAGATTATCAGTGGTCTTGTATGTCTTCCATTTTCTAATAATTGCTCCCACAGTTGATTTCTTCACACCAAGCTGCTTACCTATTGCAGATTCAATCTTCCCAGCCTGGTGAAGGTCTACAATTTTGTTTCCGGTGTCCTTTGACAGCTCTTTGGTCTTGGCCATAGTGGAGTTTGGAGCGTGACTGTTTGAGGTTGTGGACAGGTGTCTTTTATACTGATAACGAGTTCACACAGGTGCCATTAATACAGGTAACGAGTGGAGGACCGAGGAGCCTCTTAAAGAAGTTACAGGTCTGTGAAAGCCAGAAATCTTACTTGTTTGTAGGTGACCAAATACTTATTTTCCACCATAATTTGCAAATAAATTCTTTAAAAATCAGACAATGTGATTTTCTGGATTTTTTTTCCTCATTTTGTCTCTCATAGTTGAGGTATACCTATGATGAAAATTACAGGCCTCTCTGATCTTTTTAAGTGGGAGAACTTACACAATTGGTGGCTGACTAAATACTTTTTTGCCCCACTGTACACAATCCAAGCTGTGATCCAAAAGTAATCCAAAAACAGAAACAGATCGACTTACAGGAAGCTGGGAAGGCTGAGGTACAGGCAGGGTCGACGAGGAGACAGCAGTCCTCAAGAGTCGAGTCCGAGTCAAAAGAAACAAGTCCAGGTCAAAATATAGTTTATCCAGTGATGCACAGAATAATTCAGGCAGGCAGAAGGGCGAGGTCAGGTCGGTCCATGTTTGGTTTCACAGGTGTCAGAGTATTTCAGAAAACAGGTTGGTAATGTCGGTCAGTGAGACAAACAACAAACTGGCAACAGGCTGAGAGCCAAACCTTCCTTATAAAGGGGCGTGGCCAGGTGGAACTGATGACCAGCAGAACCCCTGCAGGTGACCCAGATAATGTTAATGATGATA
>SSNP01000150.1:272041-297041 GCA_006937955.1 Pachypanchax playfairii | reverse complement strand
AGAACTGCCGCTCACTGGATATTTTTTCTTTTTCGGACCATTCTCTGTAAACCCTAGAGATGGTTGTGCGTGAAAATCCCAGTAGATCAGCAGTTTCTGAAATACTCAGACCAGCCATTCTGGCACCAACAACCATGCCACGTTCAAAGTCACTCAAATCACCTTTCTTCCCCATACTGATGCTCGGTTTGAACTGCAGGAGATTGTCTTGACCATGTGTACATGCCTAAATGCACTAAGTTGCCGCCATGTGATTGGCTGATTAGAAATTAAGTGTTAACGAGCAGCTGGACAGGTGTACCTAATAAAGTGGCCGGTGAGTGTATATATATATATATACAGCTAAAATACTGCACAGGACCCTCAAGCTCCCAGGCCTCCTGAGGGCACTGGGTGAGAGGAATTTTTTTCTCTTCCCTACCCTTGTGTGTCACTGTCTCTTTTCTGGTGTAATTTGCATGATTCAGGACCTCTAGAGCCTATTATTTTAAAAAAATGTAATCCAACTGTAATATGATTTTTATAATATGAAAAGATTCCACCTACTTTGGCTGTTGCTCTGGTTCCTTCATAGACCTTAGGAGACCAAAAACAAAATGAAATTGTTGATGTAAAAAAGTCTTGTTTTACATTTCTCCACAGACCCACTGCCCCCTACAGACAGACATAGAAGCTATAGACCCACTGCCCCCTACAGACAGACATAGAAGCTATAGACCCACTGCCCCCTACAGACAGACATAGAAGCTATAGACCCACTGCCCCCTACAGACAGACATAGGACTATAGACCCACTGCCCCCTACAGACAGACATAGAACCTATAGACCCACTGCCCCCTACAAACAGACATAGAGCTATAGACCCACTGCCCCCTACAGACAGACATAGAACCTATAGACCCACTGCCCCCTACAGACAGACATAGGACTATAGACCCACTGGCCCCTACAGACAGACATAGAGCTATAGACCCACTGCCCCCTACAGACAGACATAGAAGCTATAGACCCACTGCCCCCTACAGACAGACATAGGACTATAGACCCACTGCCCCCTACAGACAGACATAGGAACTATAGACCCACTGCCCCCTACAGACAGACATAGAAGCTATAGACCCACTGCCCCCTACAGACAGACATAGGACTATAGACCCACTGCCCCCTACAGACAGACATAGGAACTATAGACCCACTGCCCCCTACAGACAGACATAGAACCTATAGACCCACTGCCCCCTACAAACAGACATAGAGCTATAGACCCACTGCCCCCTACAGACAGACAGAGGAACTATAGACCCACTGCCCCCTACAGACAGACATGGAGGCTATAGACCCACTGCCCCCTACAGACAGACATAGAACCTATAGACCCACTGCCCCCTACAGACAGACATAGGACTATAGACCCACTGCCCCCTACAGACAGACATGGAACTATAGACCCACTGCCCCCTACAGACAGACATAGGAACTATAGACCCACTGCCCCCAACAGACAGACATAGGACTATAGACCCACTGGCCCCTACAGACAAACATAGAGCTATAGACCCACTGCCCCCTACAGACAGACATAGAACCTATAGACCCACTGCCCCCTACAGACAGACATAGGACTATAGACCCACTGGCCCCTACAGACAGACATAGGACTATAGACCCACTGCCCCCTACAGACAGACATAGGAACTATAGACCCACTGCCCCCTACAGACAGACATAGAAGCTATAGACCCACTGCCCCCTACAGACAGACATAGAGCTATAGACCCACTGCCCCCTACAGACAGACATGGAGGCTATAGACCCACTGCCCCCTACAGACAGACATAGAAGCTATAGACCCACTGCCCCCTACAGACAGACATAGAAGCTATAGACCCACTGCCCCCTACAGACAGACATAGAAGCTATAGACCCACTGGCCCCTACAGACAGACATGGAGCTATCGACCCACTGCCCCTACAGACAGACATAGGACTATAGACCCACTGCCCCCTACAGACAGACATAGAAGCTATAGACCCACTGCCCCCTACAGACAGACATAGAACTATAGACCCACTGGCCCCTACAGACAGACATAGAGCTATAGACCCACTGCCCCCTACAGACAGACATAGGAACTATAGACCCACTGCCCCCAACAGACAGACATAGGACTATAGACCCACTGGCCCCTACAGACAGACATGGAGCTATCGACCCACTGCCCCTACAGACAGACATAGGACTATAGACCCACTGCCCCCTACAGACAAACATTGAGCTATAGACCCACTGCCCCCTACAGACAGACATAGAGCTATAGACCCACTGCCCCCTACAGACAGACATAGAAGCTATAGACCCACTGCCCCCTACAGACAGACATAGAGGCTATAGATCCACTGCCCCCTACAGACAGACAGAGGAACTATAGACCCACTACCCCCTACAGACAGACATAGGAACTATAGACCCACTGCCCCCTACAGACAGACATAGAAGCTATAGACCCACTGCCCCCTACAGACAGACATAGGAACTATAGACCCACTGCCCCCTACAGACAGACATAGGAACTATAGACCCACTGCCCCCCACAGACAGACATAGAAACTATAGACCCACTGGCCCCTACAGACAGACATGGAGCTATCGACCCACTGCCCCTACAGACAGACATAGGACTATAGACCCACTGGCCCCTACAGACAGACATAGGACTATAGACCCACTGCCCCCTACAGACAGACATAGGAACTATAGACCCACTGCCCCCTACAGACAGACATAGAACCTATAGACCCACTGCCCCCTACAAACAGACATAGAGCTATAGACCCACTGCCCCCTACAGACAGACATAGGACTATAGACCCACTGCCCCCTACAGACAGACATAGAACCTATAGACCCACTGCCCCCTACAAACAGACATAGAGCTATAGACCCACTGCCCCCTACAGACAGACATAGGACTATAGACCCACTGCCCCCTACAGACAGACATAGAACCTATAGACCCACTGCCCCCTACAAACAGACATAGAGCTATAGACCCACTGCCCCCTACAGACAGACATGGAGCTATAGACCCACTGCCCCTACAGACAGACATAGGACTATAGACCCACTGCCCCCTACAGACAGACATAGGAACTATAGACCCACTGCCCCCTACAGACAGACATAGGAACTATAGACCCACTGCCCCCTACAAACAGACATAGAGCTATAGACCCACTGCCCCCTACAGACAGACATAGGACTATAGACCCACTGCCCCCTACAGACAGACATAGGAACTATAGACCCACTGCCCCCTACAGACAGACATAGAGGCTATAGATCCACTGCCCCCTAAAGACAGACAGAGGAACTATAGACCCACTACCCTGTACAGATAGACAGAGGAACTACAGATGCAAGACACAACATTTACATTAAAAAACGATCAGGCTTACTGTGTCTCTGAGACAGACTTGCAGGCCGGAAGGGGAGCTGAAGGAACGTTTTGCAAGAAAAAATCTTTTAGTTTAACTTATTTTCCAACATAGATTTCTAATACAATCATATTTCCAGTCTAAAATCTTTTAATGTAATTAATGTGATGATCAGTAGTGGAGACACCTTTAGTGGTAACTGGAGCTTCAGTCCCATAATTTCCATCTGTCTTAGAGGGGATCTCTGGCTGAGGAATCACCTTCACAATGCCATGTTTGATCCAGTCCATCATGCTATGAGACAAACATGCAAATCATTCACGTAACGAACATGCCCATTTTTTATATGGGGATGTTACTTTGGTTTGTGCCTGAATGCCGTTTAAAGAACAAAATATTATCCAAAAAAGGTGCCATACAAGCACAAGCCAAGCCAAAATCACACAATTTAGATGTAAATCTATTTTTTTCTAAAGAAGTAGAAGTCCTTATGGACTGGATCGCAACCTTATTTTTTGTGTGCTAACAGAATAAATGGTAAATGTCCTGTATTTTTATAGCACTTTTCTAGTCATTCAGACTCCTCAAAGCGCTTTCACACTACAAGTTTTTTTTACATTTACCCATTAACACATGCAAATCGGAGGAACAACATGGGGTTCAGTGTCTTGCCCAAGAACACTTGAGTGGTGGTGGAAGCTGGGATCAAGCCGCCAACCTTCTGATTAGAAGACGGCCGCTCTACCAACTGAGCCACAGCCGCCCCAATAATAAATAATAATTATAATAAGTTTTATTTATAAAGCACTTTTCTCAGGCTAAAGCAACAAAGTACTTCACAATTGGATAAAATATTATATAAGAAATTCAGATAAAACACAGTAGATAAAAAATGCAAGTACATAAATAGATAAAATGCAGTTGTACACAGCACTTGATCAAAAATAGACTACAATGCTTCTGGAACAGAAACATTTTTAGGTGTTTTTTGAATGTGTCCACTGAGTGCAGAGAGTTGGAGAAAGTCCCTTCCAGAGACAAGGTGATGTGGCTTTAAAAGATACATCTCCCTGAGTCTTAAAACAGGTTTGTGGTACCACCAGCAGGTTTTGTCCAGATGATCTCAGTCTGCGAGCTGAGCTGTAGGCTGTAATTAAAGCAATACTAAACAACTTTTCCGCAACTGTGTCTCAGACGGCCATTGCTGCCAATGGCCATTATTCTCTGTGGATGTGTCTCGGTGTACCTCACCTAAGCAGGTGGAGGTGTGCCGAACCATCACATTTCTCCATCCACAGCACTTCAGCTTGCATTATGTTTGCGGGATCTTTTATCACCCCCTGGCAGTTCCTCTGATCCCAAGGTGCTCCTATCTAACTTCTAGTCCTCATGTCTATCAGTGTTAGACTCCTTAGCACCACTTAGATCCCGGCGTTCTCGCCGTCGACCTGACCCCTGGTTAAACCAGCACACTCGTGCTATTAGAAGTGAAAGTAGAAAATATGAAAGACTACGGAAAAAAGAGAAAACTCTGACCTCCTTTTTGCTGCTTAAAGACACCTGGAGGCGATATCAGCGGTCAGTTAGGATGGACCGCTCTGAATTTTATTCTGCTATTGTTAACCAACACTCTGGTAACCAGCGGGTTCTTTTTTCTACTATCAACACTCTCCTGTCACCTTATGTCCCTCTTGCTAATCCCTCTGATGAGCTCTGTAACCAATTTTTACATAATTTTTGCTCTAAAGTCTCCAGTATACGTGCTCAAATCCTGCCCAGCTCCCAGATATTGCTGCTTCCTTCTTCTCCCTCTCATTTCTTTGAGTGTTTTTCTCTGATTTCCCTTCCCCTTCTTTTAACTATAGTGGCTGGCATGAGGCCTTCGGGCTCACTTAAAGACTTTATTCCCCCCTCGGCTCCTAAAGGAAGTTTTCCCTGTGGTGGCTCAATCGATCCTTGAGATCATAAATGCGTCCATGATGATGGGTAGCATTTCCCAGGTTTTTAAACATGCGGTTGTCCAGCCGGTCCTGAAAAAGCAGGGCCTGGACGCTAGTGACATAAGTAATTTCCGTCCCATCTCCAAGCTCCCATTTTTGTCCAAATTGTTAGAGAAGGTGGTTTTTAGTCAGATCTCAGACTATCTTGATCATTTTAATGTCTTAGACCTGTTTCAGTCTGATTTTCGCTCCCTTCACAGTACAGAGTCAGCACTACTTAGAGTTTTTAATGATATTTTACTCGCCTCCGACTCCGGCTCTTATGTCCTGCTGATCCTCCTGGATCTATCCGCCGCTTTTGATACCGTTGATCATGCTATTCTGCTGCAACGCCTGGAGTCCTTAGTTGGCATCCGAGGATCAGCTCTCCAGTGGTTTCGCTCGTACTCTCAGGCCTGAAGTTTTAATGTTGCATTAGGAAATTGTGCCTCTGCTGTGTCGCCTCTTACCTATGGAGTTCCCCAAGGTTCGATTTTGGGTCCACTTCTTTTTAACTTGTCTCTTTTACCACTGGCAGGCATTTTAAAGAAATTTCAGGTGAATTACCACCTCTATGCCGATGACTGTCAGTTATATGTGGCCCTAAAATCAACTGACCCAGTGCAACCCCTTTCTGATTGTATGGCTGAGATTAAGACTTGGCTCTCCGCTAATTTTCTCCACTTAAACGAGTCTAAATTGGAAGCAATACTGTTTTCCCCTTGTTCTCCTGCAGCTGTAGCCCCTCCTGCTTGTCGGCTCTACTGAAACCAAACATCAAAAATCTGGGGGTCATCTTTGACTCTGACCTCAGACTTGATGACCAGATTAATCAGGTTGTTAGATCCTGTTTTTTCCACCTCCGTAGGCTGACCAAGCTAAAACCCATTTTGAGGAGAAAAGATCTTCACTCAGTCATTAATGCGTTGGTGACATCATGCCTTGATTATGCCAACTCTCTGTTATATGGTGCTCCTTCATCCGCAACTGTTCGTCTCCAAGTAGTACAAAATGCTGCAGCATGATTTTTAACTGGGACTACTTTGAAGCACCATATCACCCCTGTACTGGCTAATCTGCACTGGCTGCCAATCCGCTATCGGATTAAATGTAAGATTCTCTTATTTGCTTTTAAATCTTTGCACATGTCGAGTGAATGGGCGTTCTCAGTTTGCGCCCCTAGTTTATGGAACCAGCTCCCCCTGACGGTCAGACTTGCCCCATCTCTTAGTATTTTTAAGATCCGTTTAAAGACTTACTTTTATTCTCAGGCTTTTAACTCTGTTGGGGCAGTCTAACCCCTTGCTGACCTTATTTTATTGTTTTTATGTTTGTCTTTATAGTATGTTTATTTTTATCTTTGTATTTGTTGTTTTTATTTGTGTACAGCACTTTGGTCTGCGTCACTGCAGTTTTTAAATGTGCTTTATAAATAAATTGATGATGATGATGATTGCTGGAACCGGTGTTCTGTTGAAATATGCTACTTGTTGAGATGTGCTACTGATTCCTTCTGCATATTTGCTGTTCTAAATTTTTCCATAAATACATTTTATCTATCAAATAAATTCTCCCAGGACAGAAACACTAAATACTGTATGATGTTATTTTTACTTTCTTTACATTGTCAGAGCAACAGGCAAATGTTTGGACACACCCAGAGGAGAAGGACCCAACAATGGCTGATAAGGACCCAGAGGGCTTTTATATAGAAAATATCAGAGAAGGATCATAAAAATATGTTTAAATAATTAACAGGAAACACTCACCATAAACAAGAATACTGTATAAACTTCTAATAACATCTCATTATGTAATAAGTTGTTAATTCGTACTATGGAGGCATTTTTCATCAGGACAGCATAAATCACCAGAACACCACTTCCAGCTGAGACCTGAATTACTGAAGTTATTTAGTCTATTGTAAAACCATCGGAGGCGCACGTCGGTGAGTATTCACTTAGACAAGTTTCGTAACAGTAGATTAAAGTTTTTAAAGTTAGTTATTTTGTACTGATTTAAGTTACTAATGTAGCTGGGAGCCTGATCATGCAGGGCTCAAAAGGTCAGGGCCAAGATTTTAAATTGGATGCAGAACGCAACTGGGAGCCAGTGGAGAGATTTTAAAACAGGTTTAATGTGGATCTCTTACTGGTGCTGGTCAACAGCCTTACAGCTGAGTTCTGGACATACTGAAGATGGACCAGCTCTTTCTTATCCAGTCAGGTGAAAAGGCTGTTATGGTGCGTTCACACTGGCCGCTTTGTAAACGTTCACAACACTTCAAGTTTGAAGCTTGTAACGCCTGCCAGCTAGAGCCAAAAAGAGCGCGTAGGCGAGGCTTCCTTTGTTGTTGGATGTCCTGAGCTATGGAGGATCATATCAAGAGGGTGGCTTGGCTTTATTTACTTCATAAATCTAGACAACGTCGATGTCGGGTGCATCGGCACCATTTGTGGAGTTTAACCATTTGCTCCAGGAGCTATGGAGGGATGAGGTTCGTTTCTAGCGCTACTTCCATCTGTCCCACGCCCAGTTTGACGACTTCCTGCTTCATTCAGGTTACGTGCAGTGACGTCACTACGATGACACCAGTGGTGGCTGGCCAATAGAAGGTGCTAGGGCAGCTCTGATCCTGGATGGTTACAGGAGTGAGGAGGGAAAATATAAAGAAGAGAACACCAGGAGACACGTGGATAACAGAAGTAAGAACAATGTTTTCTTTTTGTTTTCTGGTAGAATAAAACTGAACAGAAGGGAAACTTGTTAAACCCAGTGATAGAGAAGTCTGTAAAGAAAAACAAGTTGTTAGGAAGTTTAATATTATAACTAGTAGATGTCTGTAAGTTTATTATAATATAAAACCAGTTTTCCAGGTGTGTGACACCATCCTGCTGCACATTGAGGAGTGTTTTGTCTTCACTCAGCATCTCGTCAGTGTGACCTGCTGCATGGAGAACTGTCTCTACAGCACAGTGGGACGTTTCCTGAGACACACTGGACACAACTGTAGAGGTTTATCTAGTACTGGACAATTAAAATGATCAAACATATTTAATCTTTATATTATATTAAATATTACTTAAAATACAACATTTAATGTTAATACACAGAATGTGTCTGTTTGGCTGACTAGATTAAACTGTTCTGGTGATTGATTATTTTTATTAATTTTACAATTGAATAAAGTCTTTGTTAAATATTTAACTGAAGTTGAAAATGTATTTTTATACAGGGTTTACATTAACTCGTATTTACAAATGTTTTATTGACAGTGCACTTAAATGGATTTATGCAGCCCCACCCAAAAAATTTTTCACCAACCGCCACTGGATGAGATGAGATCTGATTGGTTGACGTGCCGCTTCAAGAGCGTCAAAAGTTCAGCTAGCTGAACTTCTGTGTTGCTCGCGTTTCAAGCTTCAATGTCTGAAATGCTTGAAAAGCTTTGAAAGTTGATGCTGCTAACGCTCACAAAGCGCCGCAATGACTCTGACGCTCCTCTGACGGACTCCACCATAGACTTTACATGTAATCTTGACGTTTCTGACGTTGACGGTCGGGCTGGTGTGAACGCACCATTACAGTAATCCAGCCGTGAGGACACAAATATATGGATGATCATTAGAAGCTCATCTTTAGACACTAAGGGTCTGAGCTTGCGCAGCTGAAGGAAACGGCTTTCCACCAGCCGGCTTAAATGATAATCTAAAGACACAAATTTATCAAGGATCACACTAAGATCCCTCAGCTGAGCTGTAACTGTGATGTTTAGGTCACCTAAGTGCTGCTTGATGAAGGGGATTACACTATCTGGGGCAATATTATAAGGGTCTCTGTTTAATCTGAGTTCAGATGGAGGCTGTTGTCCCTTAACAACTGCTTAGTCTGTGTTAAGCAATTAATTAAGGAACTCAGTTTGTGAGCTTTAGAAGCTTTAAAGGAACAGTACAGC
This sequence comes from Pachypanchax playfairii, assembly GCA_006937955.1. Taxonomy (NCBI): domain Eukaryota; kingdom Metazoa; phylum Chordata; class Actinopteri; order Cyprinodontiformes; family Aplocheilidae; genus Pachypanchax; species Pachypanchax playfairii. Next base: position 287,671 of record SSNP01000150.1, on the reverse strand, counting down.
TGGAGATCATCAGCGTACAGAGTATAGGAGACGTCACTGAAACACTGAATTATCCGACCAAGAGGGAGCAAATACAACAAGAACAGTGGGGGGCGAGAACAGAGCCATGGGGCACACCCCAAAGCAGATCACCTGGCTCTATCATGAAGTGATTGGCAGACATATTAAAAGTCCTGCCAGTTAGATATGAAGAGAACCACTGGAGTACTGAACACAACAGTCCAAACAGATCCTACTGTCTGGTCATCAGGATCTAGAGCAGGGGTCTCAAACTCCAGGCCTCGAGGGCCACTATCCTGCATGTTTTAGATGTTTCCCTGTTTCTACACACCTGATTCAAATCCTCTGCAATTCAACAAGTCCTGCAGAAGCCTGCTAACAACATTTGAATCAGGTTTGTTGAAGCAGGGAAACATCTAAAACATGCAGGATAGTGGCCCTCGAGGCCTTGAGTTTGACACATGTGATCTAGTGGCTGACCGTGCCGAGGACAGGTCCAACAGGACCAGAACTGTGCAGTTTCCAGAGTCCGCAGACATCATGATGTCACTAGACACTTTAAGTAACGCAGCCTCTGTGGAGTGATGTTTTTGGAACCCAGACTGGATCATGTCTTAGATGCTGCGTGACTCTAGCAAAGATGTAAGTTGTGTAGAAACCAATTTCTCTAACATTTTTCCTAATAAGAAGAGTTTAGAGATTGGCTGATAGTTTGGGGGTTCTGAGAGGTCCAGGTTTGGTTTCTCAGGTTTTGGTTCTATTATTGCATGTTTGAAGTTTTTAGGAAACACACCAGAAGACAGCGACATGTTAAATAGTCTGTCTACACATGGTCCAACTGCATTAGAAATATTCACAAAGAGCTTTCGTGGCAGAACATCTCTAGAACTGGACGAGGGTTTGTATTAGTTTAGTTTTTGGGAAGGATGTGGTGGTTTCTTAGGTTTACTACAAGTTACCTCAGGGCTGCTTCTTTTACTATTTGCTGCTGGTCGTTGTGAAATTACTGCTTGTGTTGAAGACTTGGTAACCTGCAGGTTCACATGTGATTCACTATGGAACCAGGAAGTCTGGTTGTGTAAACAATGATTCTGTCCTGGAACAGAAACTAGAGACCACCCAGCTGACTGAAATCCAGATCTGTTACAATCTAACTTTACTTTCATCATCAGTGGGACGTTAAACTGTTGGGTTAGTATTTACCTGGAACATTCTGACATATTGTACATTTGATTTCAGTTAACAATAAATTCAAATTTTTTTTCTGTTTTTCTGTCCTTTTACTGTTTCATTTAGGACTGAAGCAAGATTTGCCAACCTGGGAGCAGATGTCTTGTCAGTTTCATCCACATCTTTGGCTGTGAACTGAGATTCTGCAAGTGAAAAATAGGAAACCATGTGTGACTGAACAGCAGTTTAAATCACACTGTGTTTCTGCAGGAAGATTCAGTTCTGTTCTCACCTGGTGGAGCTGCTGTTTGATATACCTAAGCAGAAACCAAATTATTGTCAGTTTCACAGTTCTGATTCTACTAATGTTGGTGAAGAGGATATGTGTAATCCAGGACTCAGACAGATGTGTTAGATTTTTATGAATCACCAATCGTTGTCAATCTATACTGAACAATTTACATGAAGATTTGTGCCATTTACCTGGACTTTATAAAACTAAGACTTTAACAACTGATGTAAAATAAAGATGGATGAGCCACACTTGTTATTTTTTGTTCTTTTTAGAAACCAAATGCACAAGTCAGAATTTTAACAAAAATTATTTTACAAATACAGGTAACTCCCAGATCATCAGAAGAGTGAGGAGTTACCTGAACCTGCTGCTCTGCTGCTGATGACTCTTTACTTTTCAGTTCAGGCTGAGGAACAACCTTCTCCAAACCTTGAGAGATCCATGCGATCATTCCTTTTCTGTGGAGGTAAATCTGGTCATTCATCTTCTGTGTGTTCACAACAGACTCTAAAGGAGTCAAAAATCTAGAAAGCTCTGTCTCTGGCATCCTTTAAGTTACTGTTTCATGGAGCATCTATTTATCTTGCCTGTAATTATTTTTAAAGCAATTAAATAGCTGGCAGTCAGTTTTACTTACTCATCTTCTGATTTACTGTCATTCACAGAGAAACAAAACAAAGAGGACCATTAGTGACTCTATGTTTTAATCTGAAAGTATAATGAAATGCTTTAGTTTCTGGTGATTCAAAATGTCTGTTCCAGTTTGGCCAGCAGAGCCACTTCCACCCAAGGGAAACAAAATCATTCTTTTGTTTCTGAATTTTCTCTTTATTTTGATTTTCTCGTTATTAAATGTGGAATATGGAACACGAACACCACAGCAACATCCAGTACATGGATGCTGCAGCCACAACAACAGAAAAAGGCCTCCAGCCATCAGGGTGCCAGGCTTGTGACCCCTGCGTGTGCCCCGATGCTGCGAAAATTCCTCACCCAAACCCCCTCTGGCCCCCAATCCTCCCCAGTTGCTCCTCACCCGAGAAGGACAACAAAATCCTCAGGGCTCCAAAGCAGCTTCTCGAACCGCCAACTCCGACACCCTCCACACTACCCTACCGACTATTCACCATGTTACGCAGCCTGCAATGGTGCCCGCTATTAGCTGATGAATGTAAACATAATGTCAACACTGTGTCCATCAAAATAAATATGTTATATTTTACTTCAAATATAATTTTAAATGAAATGCTGTACTTTCATTCTACACCACTCTAAACACCCTGTGGCGGTATTATGTATTAAACAATAAAGCTTTTTATGAGAATGTTCCATATTGCACCTTTAATGTAGTTGGACTTTGAATTTAGTGAATCTAGTGGCGGAACAACTTCAAACTCAGGTGTGTTTACCTGGCTGCTGTAGTGTCTTCCTATGAGCAGACATGAAGGAAGGAAAGGAAGAAAAAAATCATCAAGAGATTCTAAAGAACATAAAGAAAGTCAAAGATTACGCAACTGTTAGTGATAAGAAACACACTGAAAAGACATGAGAGTCTCTAAAAGCACAGAGACAGTGATGGTTTCACATCTGCCAGCAGAATTTAACAGATTACTGAATACAATCAAAATACTGTACTGAATACTGTTAGTTTTTTATCTTCTAAAAAAATTATGTACATTACTTTAGGACATATACAGTGGGGCAAAAAAGTATTTAGTCAGCCACCAATTGTGTAAGTTCTCCCACTTAAAAAGATCAGAGAGGCCTGTAATTTTCATCATAGGTATACCTCAACTATGAGAGACAAAATGAGGAAAAAAAATCCAGAAAATCACATTGTCTGATTTTTAAAGAATTTATTTGCAAATTATGGTGGAAAATAAGTATTTGGTCACCTACAAACAAGTAAGATTTTTGGCTTTCACAGACCTGTAACTTCTTTAAGAGGCTCCTCGGTCCTCCACTCGTTACCTGTATTAATGGCACCTGTGTGAACTCGTTATCAGTATAAAAGACACCTGTCCACAACCTCAAACAGTCACGCTCCAAACTCCACTATGGCCAAGACCAAAGAGCTGTCAAAGGACACCAGAAACAAAATTGTAGACCTTCACCAGGCTGGGAAGACTGAATCTGCAATAGGTAAGCAGCTTGGTGTGACGAAATCCACTGTGGGAGCAATTATTAGAAAATGGAAGACATACAAGACCACTGATAATCTCCCTCGATCTGGGGCTCCACGCAAGATCTCACCCCGTGGGGTCAAAATGATCACAAGAACGGTGAGCAAAAATCCCAGAACCACACGGAGGGACCTAGTGAATGACCTGCAGAGAGCTGGGACCAAAGTAACAAAGGCTACCATCAGTAACACACTACGCCGCCAGGGACTCAAATCCTGCAGTGCCAGACGTGTCCCCCTGCTGAAGCCAGGACACGTGCAGGCCCGTCTGCGGTTTGCTAGAGAGCATTTGGATGATCCAGAAGAGGATTGGGAGAACATCATATGGTCAGATGAAACCAAAATAGAACTTTTTGGTAGAAACTCAACTTGTCGTGTTTGGAGGGGAAAGAATGCTGAGTTGGATCCAAAGAACACCATACCTACTGTAAAGCATGGGGGTGGAAACATCATGCTTTGGGGCTGTTTTTCTGCAAGGGGACCAGGACGACTGATCCGTGTAAAGGAAAGAATGAATGGGGCCATGTATCGTAAGATTTTGAGTGAAAACCTCCTTCCATCAGCAAGGGCATTGAAAATGAGACGTGGCTGGGTCTTTCAGCATGACAATGATCCCAAACACACCGCCCGGGCAACGAAGGAGTGGCTTCGTAAGAAGCATTTCAAGGTCCTGGAGTGGCCTAGCCAGTCTCCAGATCTCAACCCCATAGAAAATCTCTGGAGGGAGTTGAAAGTCCGTGTTGCCCAGCGTCAGCCCCAAAACATCACTGCTCTAGAGGAGATCTGCATGGAGGAATGGGCCAAAATACCAGCAACAGTGTGTGAAAACCTTGTGAAGACTTACAGAAAACGTTTGACCTCTGTCATTGCCAACAAAGGCTATATAACAAAGTATTGAGATTAACTTTTGTTATTGACCAAATACTTATTTTCCACCATAATTTGCAAATAAATTCTTTAAAAATCAGACAATGTGATTTTCTGGATTTTTTTTCCTCATTTTGTCTCTCATAGTTGAGGTATACCTATGATGAAAATTACAGGCCTCTCTGATCTTTTTAAGTGGGAGAACTTACACAATTGGTGGCTGACTAAATACTTTTTTGCCCCACTGTANATATACAGTGGGGCAAAAAAGTATTTAGTCAGCCACCAATTGTGTAAGTTCTCCCACTTAAAAAGATCAGAGAGGCCTGTAATTTTCATCATAGGTATACCTCAACTATGAGAGACAAAATGAGGAAAAAAAATCCAGAAAATCACATTGTCTGATTTTTAAAGAATTTATTTGCAAATTATGGTGGAAAATAAGTATTTGGTCAATAACAAAAGTTAATCTCAATACTTTGTTATATAGCCTTTGTTGGCAATGACAGAGGTCAAACGTTTTCTGTAAGTCTTCACAAGGTTTTCACACACTGTTGCTGGTATTTTGGCCCATTCCTCCATGCAGATCTCCTCTAGAGCAGTGATGTTTTGGGGCTGACGCTGGGCAACACGGACTTTCAACTCCCTCCAGAGATTTTCTATGGGGTTGAGATCTGGAGACTGGCTAGGCCACTCCAGGACCTTGAAATGCTTCTTACGAAGCCACTCCTTCGTTGCCCGGGCGGTGTGTTTGGGATCATTGTCATGCTGAAAGACCCAGCCACGTCTCATTTTCAATGCCCTTGCTGATGGAAGGAGGTTTTCACTCAAAATCTTACGATACATGGCCCCATTCATTCTTTCCTTTACACGGATCAGTCGTCCTGGTCCCCTTGCAGAAAAACAGCCCCAAAGCATGATGTTTCCACCCCCATGCTTTACAGTAGGTATGGTGTTCTTTGGATCCAACTCAGCATTCTTTCCCCTCCAAACACGACAAGTTGAGTTTCTACCAAAAAGTTCTATTTTGGTTTCATCTGACCATATGATGTTCTCCCAATCCTCTTCTGGATCATCCAAATGCTCTCTAGCAAACCGCAGACGGGCCTGCACGTGTCCTGGCTTCAGCAGGGGGACACGTCTGGCACTGCAGGATTTGAGTCCCTGGCGGCGTAGTGTGTTACTGATGGTAGCCTTTGTTACTTTGGTCCCAGCTCTCTGCAGGTCATTCACTAGGTCCCTCCGTGTGGTTCTGGGATTTTTGCTCACCGTTCTTGTGATCATTTTGACCCCACGGGGTGAGATCTTGCGTGGAGCCCCAGATCGAGGGAGATTATCAGTGGTCTTGTATGTCTTCCATTTTCTAATAATTGCTCCCACAGTGGATTTCGTCACACCAAGCTGCTTACCTATTGCAGATTCAGTCTTCCCAGCCTGGTGAAGGTCTACAATTTTGTTTCTGGTGTCCTTTGACAGCTCTTTGGTCTTGGCCATAGTGGAGTTTGGAGCGTGACTGTTTGAGGTTGTGGACAGGTGTCTTTTATACTGATAACGAGTTCACACAGGTGCCATTAATACAGGTAACGAGTGGAGGACCGAGGAGCCTCTTAAAGAAGTTACAGGTCTGTGAAAGCCAAAAATCTTACTTGTTTGTAGGTGACCAAATACTTATTTTCCACCATAATTTGCAAATAAATTCTTTAAAAATCAGACAATGTGATTTTCTGGATTTTTTTTCCTCATTTTGTCTCTCATAGTTGAGGTATACCTATGATAAAAATTACAGGCCTCTCTGATCTTTTTAAGTGGGAGAACGTAGACAATTGGTGGGTGACTAAATACTTTTTTGCCCCACTGTAAAAACAGCATGTGGAAGGTGAATACTAAAAAAAGAAGGATCTCATAAAAAAAACCAATCATATTCATTTTGAAAGATGACACTAAGAAGGAAAATAAAAACATAGTAAAATAACAACACAAACCAACATGAAAATACATCAAGAAAGAAAACAACTGAAAACACTCCAACATGGAAAACAACTGGAAAACACTCCAACATGGAAAACAACTAGAAGACACTCCAACATGGAAAACAACTAGAAGACATTCCAACATGGAAAACAACTGAAAACACTCCAACATAGAAAACAACTGGAAGACACCCCAACATGGAAAACAACTGGAAGACACCCCAACAAGGAAAACAACTGGAAGACACTCCAACATGGAAAACACTCCAACATGGAAAACAACTAGAAGACACTCCAACATAGAAAACAACTGGAAGACACTCCAACATGGAAAACAACTGGAAGACACCCCAACATGGAAAACAACTGGAAGACACTCCAACATGGAAAACAACTGAAAACACTCCAACATAGAAAACAACTGGAAGACACTCCAACATGGAAAACAACTAGAAGACATTCAAACATGGAAAACAACTGAAAACATTCCAACATAGAAAACAACTGGAAGACATTCCAACATGGAAAACAACTGAAAACACTCCAACATAGAAAACAACTGGAAGACACTCCAACATGGAAAACAACTAGAAGACATTCCAACATGGAAAACAACTGAAAACATTCCAACATAGAAAACAACTGGAAGACACTCCAACATGGAAAACAACTGAAAACACTCCAACATAGAAAACAACTGGAAGACACTCCAACATGGAAAACAACTAGAAGACATTCCAACATGGAAAACAACTGGAAAACACTCCAACATGGAAAACAACTGAAAACACTCCAACATGGAAAACAACTGGAAGACACTCCAACATAGAAAACAACTGAAAACACTCCAACATGGAAAACAACTGGAAGACACCCCAACATGGAAAACAACTGGAAGACACTCCAACATGGAAAACAACTGGAAGACACCCCAACATGGAAAACAACTGGAAGACACCCCAACATGGAAAACAACTGGAAAACACTCCAACATGGAAAACAACTAGAAGACACTCCAACATGGAAAACATCTGGAAGACATTCCAACATGGAAAACAACTGAAAACACTCCAACATAGAAAACAACTGGAAGACACTCCAACATGGAAAACAACTGAAAACACTCCAACATGGAAAACAACTGAAAACACTCCAACATAGAAAACAACTGGAAGACACTCCAACATGGAAAACATCTGGAAGACATTCCAACAAGAAAAACAACTGAAAACACTCCAACATAAAAAACAACTGGAAGACACTCCAACATGGAAAACAACCAGAAGACACTCCAACATGGAAAACAACTGAAAACACTCCAACATAGAAAACAACTGAAAACACTCCAACATAGAAAACAACTGGAAGACATTCCAACATGGAAAACAACTGAAAACACTCCAACATAGAAAACAACTGGAAGACACCCCAACATGGAAAACAACTGGAAGACACTCCAACATGGAAAACAACTAGAAGACATTCCAACATGGAAAACAACTGAAAACACTCCAACATAGAAAACAACTGGAAGACACCCCAACATGGAAAACAACTAGAAGACACTCCAACATGGAAAACATCTGGAAGACATTCCAACATAGAAAACAACTGAAAACACTCCAACATGGAAAACAACTGGAAGACACTCCAACATAGAAAACAACTGAAAACACTCCAACATGGAAAACAACTGGAAGACACTCCAACATGGAAAACAACTAGAAGACATTCCAACATGGAAAACAACTGAAGACACTCCAACATGGAAAACAACTGGAAACACCCCAACATAGAAAACAACTGGAAGACACTCCAACATGGAAAACAACTGAAAACACTCCAACATAGAAAACAACTGGAAGACACTCCAACATGGAAAACAACTGAAAACACTCCAACATAGAAAACAACTGGAAGACACTCCAACATAGAAAACAACTGGAAGACACTCCAACATGGAAAACAACTGAAAACACTCCAACATGGAAAACAACTGGAAGACACTCCAACATGGAAAACAACTAGAAGACATTCCAACATGGAAAACAACTGGAAGACATTCCAACATGGAAAACAACTGAAAACACTCCAACATAGAAAACAACTGGAAGACACCCCAACATGGAAAACAACTGGAAGACACCCCAACATGGAAAACAACTGGAAGACACTCCAACATGGAAAACAACTGGAAAACACTCCAACATGGAAAACAACTAGAAGACACTCCAACATGGAAAACATCTGGAAGACATTCCAACATGGAAAACAACTGAAAACACTCCAACATAGAAAACAACTGGAAGACACTCCAACATGGAAAACAACTGAAAACACTCCAACATAGAAAACAACTGGAAGACACTCCAACATGGAAAACAACTGGAAGACACTCCAACATGGAAAACAACTGGAAAACACTCCAACATGGAAAACAACTGGAAGACACTCCAACATGGAAAACAACTGAAAACACTCCAACATAGAAAACAACTGGAAGACATTCCAACATGGAAAACAACTGAAAACACTCCAACATAGAAAACAACTGGAAGACATTCCAACATGGAAAACAACTGAAAACACTCCAACATAGAAAACAACTGAAAACACTCCAACATGGAAAACAACTGGAAGACACTCCAACATAGAAAACAACTGAAAACACTCCAACATGGAAAACAACTGGAAGACACTCCAACATGGAAAACAACTAGAAGACATTCCAACATGGAAAACAACTGAAAACACTCCAACATAGAAAACAACTGGAAGACACCCCAACATGGAAAACAACTAGAAGACATTCCAACATGGAAAACAACTGAAAACACTCCAACATAGAAAACAACTGGAAAACACTCCAACATGGAAAACAACTAGAAGACACTCCAACATGGAAAACATCTGGAAGACATTCCAACATGGAAAACAACTGAAAACACTCCAACATAGAAAACAACTGGAAGACACTCCAACATGGAAAATAACTGAAAACACTCCAACATAGAAAACAACTGGAAGACACTCCAACATGGAAAACAACTGGAAAACACTCCAACATGGAAAACAACTAGAAGACATTCCAACATGGAAAACAACTGAAAACACTCCAACATAGAAAACAACTGGAAGACACTCCAACATGGAAAACAACTGAAAACACTCCAACATAGAAAACAACTGGAAGACACTCCAACATGGAAAACAACTAGAAGACATTCCAACATGGAAAACAACTGAAAACACTCCAACATAGAAAACAACTGGAAGACACTCCAACATGGAAAACAACTGAAAACACTCCAACATAGAAAACAACTGGAAGACACTCCAACATGGAAAACAACTGAAAACACTCCAACATAGAAAACAACTGGAAGACACCCCAACATGGAAAACAACTGGAAGACACTCCAACATAGAAAACAACAGGAAGACACCCCAACATGGAAAACAACTGGAAGACACCCCAACATGGAAAACAGCTGGAAGACATTCCAACATGGAAAACAACTGAAAACACTCCAACATAGAAAACAACTGGAAGACACTCCAACATGGAAAACAACTAGAAGACATTCCAACATGGAAAACAACTGAAAACACTCCAACATAGAAAACAACTGGAAGACACCCCAACATGGAAAACAACTGGAAGACACTCCAACATGGAAAACAACTAGAAGACATTCCAACATAGAAAACAACTGGAAGACACTCCAACATGGAAAACAACTGGAAGACACCCCAACATGGAAAACAACTGGAAGACATTCCAACATGGAAAACAACTGAAAACACTCCAACATAGAAAACAACTGGAAGACATTCCAACATGGAAAACAACTGAAAACACTCCAACATAGAAAACAACTGGAAGACACTCCAACATGGAAAACAACTAGAAGACACTCCAACATGGAAAACATCTGGAAAACACTCCAACATGGAAAACAACTAGAAGACATTCCAACATGGAAAACAACTGAAAACACTCCAACATGGAAAACAACTGAAAACACTCCAACATAGAAAACAACTGGAAGACACTCCAACATGGAAAACAACTGGAAAACACTCCAACATGGAAAACAACTGAAAACACTCCAACATAGAAAACAACTGGAAGACACTCCAACATGGAAAACAACTGGAAAACACTCCAACATGGAAAACAACTAGAAGACACTCCAACATAGAAAACAACTGGAAGACACTCCAACATGGAAAACAACTGAAAACACTCCAACATGGAAAACAACTGGAAGACACCCCAACATGGAAAACAACTGGAAGACACTCCAACATGGAAAACAACTGGAAGACACTCCAACATGGAAAACAACTGAAAACACTCCAACATGGAAAACAACTGGAAGACACTCCAACATGGAAAACAACTGGAAAACACTCCAACATGGAAAACAACTAGAAGACACTCCAACATGGAAAACATCTGGAAGACATTCCAACATGGAAAACAACTGAAAACACTCCAACATAGAAAACAACTGGAAGACACTCCAACATGGAAAACAACTGGAAAACACTCCAACATGGAAAACAACTAGAAGACACTCCAACATGGAAAACATCTGGAAGACATTCCAACATGGAAAACAACTGAAAAACATTCCAACATGGAAAACAACTAAAAAAAATCCAACATAGAAAACAACTGAAAACACTCCAACATAGAAAACAACTGGAAGACATTCCAACATGGAAAACAACTGAAAACACTCCAACATAGAAAACAACTGGAAGACACTCCAACATGGAAAACAACTGGAAAACACTCCAACATGGAAAACAACTAGAAGACACTCCAACATGGAAAACATCTGGAAAACACTCCAACATGGAAAACAACTGGAAAACACTCCAACATGGAAAACAACTAGAAGACATTCCAACATGGAAAACAACTGAAAACACTCCAACATAGAAAACAACTGGAAGACACCCCAACATGGAAAACAACTGGAAGACACTCCAACATGGAAAACAACTGGAAAACACTCCAACATGGAAAATAGGACTAGGAAAATGCATGGGGTCATTTCGGAGGAAACTCTTCTTTTCTTTAGCCGGAACCATGTGGATTCAGGATTCCATCTGACCCACTGGTGAGTAACTTTCCAGAAATTTATAGAAATATCTTTTGTTTGACTGCATTATTTCTGTTTGAATCTGAGAGAAGCTCCTGCTGCTGTCAACAGACCCGATAACTGATTCTCATTCCAGGTCAGTGTACTTTCCTCACCTTAGAGGTGGAACTGGCTCTGTTTAGGTTAGCTTGGACTGCTGGGTGAGGGAGTGTGCTGCTGATTCTCATCAGCATGCTGGGAGCTGGTCTGTTTACATAAAAAACAACACGGGTTTCAGGTTCTTCACTCAGAACCAGACTTGACAAAGACTGATGCAGTCTGAATGAAAACAAATCAAACATTATTTTGAAGGCTGTATAGAAAAGGTTCATATAATTTTTAGAGCCAGCGTTATCCTATTGATAAAGTGCCTCATCTTGAATTTAACTTGCAGTGTGTTCAGAAACTCACCCATTCCCCGAAGCTGTCTGTGCATCCTGCTTTGATTTTTCTGTTTTTACAGATGCAGATCAAACCATTGTATGAGTTTCATGTGAAAATCCCGACCAAACCGAATCACATTATGTTTCAGATACCAGAGCTCTTACCCTCATGTTTGCACTCATCTTCAAACGTCACTTTCTTCTCCTGTTTTAAACATAAAGCCATAATCAATATAAAGTGGGAGTTTGTATAAACCATATACATTTCTAGTCATTCACGGGCTCTGTACATGGCTCTGGCAACACAGCTTTACTGATTTTTCTGTTTCTTATGTTGCTGTAAATATGTCACTGGAAGTGATGTGGCTGAAAATAGCAAATGAATCTAAGGTGTCATGATTATCAGTGTTTTATTTTCATTTTTTACATTTCTTTATTTAATTCGGACAGGGGTTGAGCAAACAAAAAATCAGCCCTAGAATAGTAAATCATAAAAATCTGATTAAAATAAACAGTTATTTCTACAAAACCAAAAAATAAAACCATTAGATGTGTTTTGAATATTGTTTCTCCACTTTACTGACAAGTTACAATCACCGATTGTAGCCCGTCAGGTAGCCATCCACTTTTCAAGTCGGCTGTCATGTATCGTCCCTCCTCTGTCTGTCGGTCTATGTCCTGTTTTTTTCCACACCTTTATATCTTAGTTTCTCCTAGGGGGTGTGTTTTTGTTCTTAGTTCGAGTCGTTTAGTTTCAACTTACTTTAGTTCTGTGTTCTTGTGTTTATCCTGGTGTGTTAATATCTTATATCTTGTTAATAAAACCCTGGGCTGAGGTTAGATGAGCCAAACAAGCTAAGTCAAGGAAACGCAATCAGGGGAGCCATCTGCCCCGACAGCAGTAGATCCCCCGCAGCCACCGAAGCACTGACACAGGGCACCCAGGGGAGGTAGGGCGGAGACCCCCACCTCCACCTTGGCACACCCGGAAAGCAGCCAGGCCGCCACAGCCGACCACTGCCCCCGCGGTAGAGGGCTCCCACAGAGGAATACTGGAAAAAGATAAGACAAGGTTAAAATGTAAGATGATAAAAGCTAAATTAATTGAATGGTAATATATTAAATTATATAGCTATAAAAATGATATTGATCATAAATCTCTGTCAAAATAGAACATATAAAAATGGAAGGAAGGAAGGAAGGAAGGAAGGAAGGAAGGAAGGAAGGAAGGAAGGAAGGAAGGAAGGAAGGAAGGAAGGAAGGAAGGAAGGTTGTAATAAAAATGGTCATTTAAAAGCCAAGCTAAAAAGGTGAGTGTTGAGCCTGTTCTTAAAAACATGAACGTTCTCTGCAGCCCTGCAGCTGTCCTCTGACCCAAAGGGAATGATAAGGAGACAGCTGCCAGAGGAGTGCAGGGACTGCGAAGGTTCATATGGTAAAAGCATTTCTGAAAGATAAGAAGGCTCAAGACCATTAAGACACTTAAAATCAATTAATAGCATTTTAAAATCGATCCGGAAACATACGGGGAGCCAATGCAGTGATTCTAAAACCGGAGTGATGTGCTCCCGCTTCCTGGTTTTCGTCAGGACACTTGCTGCTGAGTTCTGTAAAAGTTATAGACCTGAAAGCAGGGCATTGCAGTAGCCAATTCTACAGGTAATAAAAGCATCAGCGTCTCCGTATTGGCCCGAGAGAGAATGGGGCGGACTCTGGCGATGTTCTTTAAATGATAAAAACCTATTTTAGTAATGTTTTTAATGTGAGGATTAAAAGTCAGCTCAGAGTCAAAGATCACACCCAGGTTCTTCACTTGTGAAGAAGGATTAAGAAACATTGAATGTAGTTTTGGTAAAAGTTTCTCTCTCTGAGCCTTAGGACCGATGACTAAAACTTCAGTTTTGTCCTGGTTGAGCTGGAGAAAGTTTTCTGCTATCCAGGATTTAATGTCTAAAATTAAAAAGTGTATCCATTGGCTGTGTGTCATCAGGTGACACGGATATATACAACTGTGTGTCATCAGCATAGCTGTGGAAATTCACCCCATGTCTCCTGATGACGCTGCCAAGAGGGAGCATATAGTGGTTAAAAAGCACTGGGCCTAAAATTGAACCCTGGGGCACACCACATGTGATCTTATGGACCCCAGAGGAACAGGTATCCAAACTCACCATAAAAGTCCTGTCTGTGAGGTAGGACGTGAACCATCTATGAACAGCACCAGAGAGGCCGATCTGTTTCCAATGGGTTAAAAGAATAGTGTGGTCTACTGTATCGAAAGCAGCGCTTAGATCCAGCAGAACCAACACTATCACCCTCATGGCGTCATAATTTACTCTAAAATCATTTAAAATCTTCAGAAGGGCCGTCTCTGTGCTGTGGTTCACCCTCAAACCTGACTGAAATTTCTCTGGTACATTGTTAGTGTTAATAAAATCTTTAAGTTGAAATAAAACCATTTTTTCTAAAATTTTAAAATCATAAAAATCATAAAATCACTCAAATCTAAATTACTCTTCTTTAACAGGGGCCTCACCGCCCGTTTAAAAGCGGCAGGAAAGACCCCAGTCTGAAGCGAGCAATTCATCAGAGTTACAATCTCATCTCTAAAAGAATCATAAAAATGTTTAAAAAACCTTGTGGGGATAGGGTCCAGAACACATGTTGTGGATCTCACTGAGGTGAAAACTCTATCAAGACTCTCAGCTTCAACCAGGTCAAAACTTTCCAGTGTTTCCTCAGGTAGACACACACTCTCAGATTTGTCTAAAACCATCTTAAGTTGGGAGAATAAAATTTTACATCTGATGATGTCTACCTTCCCTCTGAAGTGGGCTGCAAACTCTTCACAGAGGGAGTTGTCTGAAATGAATTAGGATCACAGTTAAAAATATTATTAGTGTGAATGCTGGAGGCATTCACACTCTATGTTTTTCTGTTTATCTTTATTATTATTATTATTATATCTTCCGTACGTTTTTTGGCATCTAACTCGTCCCACAGTTTTCAACTGATTTCAACAATTTATATATCAAACTGTTCAGCTTGTTCAGGACAATGGAGCTATGACTTTTGGTATTGATATCTCTTCAACTTTTTAAATTATTTCACTTTTTGTGCTTTTTTTGGCCCCATTGAAATACATTGAAATCGCTTAAAATTCTTCAAATTTCTTCAAATTCCTTCAACTACTTTGCTTTTCAACTACTTCAGCATACTTCAACTTAGAAACTTCATTCAACTTTTAAACAAGTCACAAGACATTCAGCTATTGTCGTATGATTCAGCTTTTTGATATCTTTTGCGGTTTTTGAGAAATCACAGTTTAAGTTTTTAAAACTTTTCAACTCGCACACTTGAAATCTGACCTAAAATGAATGGAAAAGATAGGGAGGAGATGTGGACTTTGCCTGCTTCTGGAACCCACAGCAGGAGAACCGTAAGGCCTAGAGAAATAAGAGTTACATCATCTGAAAGCAGACAAAAATCCCTGCGTTTTGATGTATAATTTGTGAGTGTATCATGGAAGATGTGGAGGCAGGAGGGAGTAGTTCGCTTAGGGAACGTTGATTTCAGACAGCCACACACTCTAGCGTCAGAGTGGGAG
>SSNP01000150.1:251489-270677 GCA_006937955.1 Pachypanchax playfairii | reverse complement strand
TAGTTCTGAATATATCCGATGATTTGTTGTTAACTTATTTTTCCTCCATCTTCTCTCTGCCACCCTGCAATTTCTCTTTAGTTTTGTTATTAAGTTTTCATTTCTCCAAGGTGATGTATGCTTTGACTGTATATTTTGGTTTTTAGTGAAGCAAGCAAATTAAGAGCTGACTCAAGTCTCCTGTTAAAATCGTTGACAATAAAATCACAAGGGGTGGAGACGTTATTTGGAGGGATCTTGTTAAAAGCTTCAAGAAAACCAGCAGCCACTTCAGGGGTTAGATGATGTTTCCTTACAGTTCTCACAGGGCACCCACGCTGGATAATGCTGGTGATGTTAAAAAACACGCAATAATGATCTGACACTGCCAAGTTGACAACAGAGGACACACTGATGGACAGGCCATACGTGATGAACAAATCCAGGGTGTGTCCTCTGTTGTGTGTTGGCTGCGTGGCATGCTGGGTAAAATCCATATAGTTCAAAATGTTTAAAAAATCGGTTACTAAAGGGTCTAAAAGGTTATCCAGATGTAGATTAAAATCACCAGCTAAAATAATCATATCAAAGGAGTTGTGCAATATTGATAAAAACTCTGAAAACTCTTTGATAAAAGGTGGGCTTTGTTTAGGAGGCATGTAAACAGTGACACATAAGATCTGAGGAATGCTAAAAGCGACTGCAGTATATTCAAATGTGTTAAAATTATCAAATAAAACAGCTTTTGCTAAGTGTTGATGAACTTATAAAAGCAGTACAGCCTCCTCTTTCCCCATTCCTCGTTGAGTAATTAAAGTTATAATTTGACGGAGAAGCCTCTGTGAGAGCAACAGGAGCATCTGAGCTCAGCCAAGTTTCTGTTAAAAATAAACACTGAAGATTAAAATCCGAAATCAGGTCATTTATAATAAAAGTTTTGTTCAGCAGAGAGCATACATTAATAAGAGCCATATTAACAGTGACGAAAGGTGGGGTGACTGTGTGATTTACAAAACTTGAGGTTTTTGGTAGCTGTTTAAGGTTATTGAAATTGGGTTTGCTAGATTTATGTCTGATTGATCGCTATCTGCTGATAATGACAGGTATTTGATTAATTTGGCAGGGTCCAAGTCCAATATGTTAGTTACTGTTAAAATCAAGGCTGGGTTTGTAGGTGCTTGAACCAGGGGTGCATCAGGCTGATGGGGACGGAGGGGGGGATGAGTGAGAGGGGGTAGCATGGGTCAGTGTGGAACGCAGGGGGGGACGTGGGCAGGCCAGGCTCATTGTTATGGTCAGGGTGCCATGTCTGTTCAGGTGGAGTCCATCAGCGCTGAATAGATCCCTCCTGCCCCAGAAAATGTTAAAGTTGTCTGTATAATCAAGGTTGTTCAGTGTTCTCCTTCCAGGGGATTCCTTATCAGTACAACCCCCTGCCGTTTGGTTATTCTCTTGCTCTGCACACGTTCTCCAAATGCGTGGAAATGTGCTGCAGCCATTATATATGGCAAGAATGAGAATTTTCTTTTATCTGGACGGCCTGCTGCTGCTGGCTTGGTCCAGAGATGAAGCAGCTGTGCAGACCAGAATGTTAGCAGCACACCTGCAAAACCTGGGTTTTACCAAAAACTGGGAAAAGGGCTTGGTTGGAGTTAAACTCAACCATAATGAGGGCTCAGTTATCACAGCCAAGTGCCCAGGCCCTGTCTGTGCTTCTCCACCTCATCAAGCCTCACAGTGTGGTGACGGCTCTGTCGGTGATGCGGCTGCTGGGCATTATGTCAGTGGCTCACGTGGTTGTTCCACTGGGTTTACTCCACATGAAACGCCTTCAGAGTAGTTCTCTTGGCTGCGAGTAGATCCTATGTGCCTGAAGGTGCATGATCTCTGTTCCTCCTTCAGTGAAATCAACCCGAGTCCCTGGGGAAACCCTCACACTGTGTCAGAGGGGGTTCCCCTCACCAGACCTATGTCATACATCCCGGTGTTCATGGCGGTCTCCCTGTCAGGTTGGGGAGGGACGTGTCTGTCCGTGGCCAGACCACATGTCTTGCCACATAAATGAGCTGGAGCTCCTCACGGTGAGAAAAGTGACTCAGTACTTTCCCTCTCTGCAACAGGATCAGCATGTTCTGAGCCACACAGACAGAGTGGCAGCAGCGTACACAAACTGCCAAGAAGGCGTGCACTTGGTTCAGCAGCTGGACATCACCAGACAGCTGCTGTGCTGGGCGCACACAAACCTGCTCTCCATTAGAGCAGTGTACATCCCCGGGGTCCTCAACAGAGGAGCAGACATCATGTCCAAGGGACGTCTTCATCTCAGACACTGGAGTCTCCAAACCAAACTGATCTCTCAGATCTGGAGCAGATTCGGCAGAGCAGAAGTGGATCTGTTTGCTTCACGGGAGAACACAGTGCCAGCTGTGGTTCTCACTGAGCCCTTAAAACAATCCACCACTAGGCGTGGACACCTTCACTCACAGCCTGTGGCCAAAACTGCTTCTTTATGCATTTCCCCGAGTTCCGCTGATCCTGGGTCGAGTCAGGGAGGAACAACTGTCATTGATCCTTGTAGCCCCCAAGCGCAAAAGTGCACCATGGTTCCCGAACCTGCAGCATCTGGACAGGACGCCCATGGAAGGTTCAGTGGAGGGAGGACGCACTCCTCCAGGTGGGAGCAGTGATCAAAAGCTACCCAGAGATCCAGACCCAGCCTCTCTGAGTCTGGCCGCTGAACAGGATTGCTTGGTCTCCCTCAAGATGTAGCTGGGGTTTGTCACAGGGGCCATTTCACAGCACTCCTGCCTTCGTCCCCTAACCGCAGATTTTTTTTTTTTCTGCTTTGTCTCGGTGAGGACACACACGTTATTAGTCTGCTCCTGCTTCGCCCCCCCCGCCTGTTCCCTGCTTTGTTTGCCATATATTTGGATTATTGATCACGGGCACGGGCTACGGGATAAATATGGAATGTACAGGTCTTATCTGGCAGCTCTAAGATCTGGATCTGGATCACAAACTGATGTGGTCAAGATTTCACTGGAAGGATCGGTGAAGCTACAGGTTTAGCTCAGTGTGGAAGAGTGATTGATTCTATTGACTGTTTTCATGTGATTTTGTCTAATTCAGCTGTTTCGAATTGCCACAGAAAAGAGCTCTATAAGGACTTCAAGGCTGTTGAAATTCCTCAGTCTGCCCCTAATCTCTCTTATCTTATTTGGTGGGCCTAAAGGCCAAACATCTCCAACCTCCCCTGAGGAAAATGCTGACGAGAAACTCGGCCCCCCTCTCCTGCCCCCCACTTCAGATGCTGACCTGACAGAGGTCAGGCTGCCAATCATATTATGAGAATCATATTGTGAAGATAATAAGGACAATAACCTGTTCTCTCAATTGGTGTTTTCTTTTGTTTGGATATACACTCACTGGCCACTTTAGTAGGTACACCTTGTTAGTACCAGGTTGGACCCCCTTTTCCATCAGAACTGCGTGGCATACATTCAACAAGGTACTGGAAACATTCCTCAGAGATTTTGGTCCATATTGACATGATAGCATCACGTAGTTGCTGCAGACTTGTCGGCTGCACATCCATGAGGTGAATCTCCCATTCCACCACATCCCAAAGGTAAATGGTAAATAGTGTGTACTTGTATAGCACTTTGCTCAAGTCCTACGGCCCCCAAAGCGCTTCACACTACAGTTTGTCATTCTCCCATTCACACACACACTTACTCGTTTGGTGGTAATAAACTACACATGTTGTAGCCATAGCGGTCCTGGGACACACACTGACAGAGACGAGACTGCCAGGCACTACCAAACAGGCAAAGTGGGTAAGTGTCTTGCCCAAGGACACAATGGCCAGGCAATCTTTTATCTGGGCGGTGCAGGGATTCGAACTGGTGACCTTCCAACCACGACTGCCCCACCAGTGGTCACGGATTGTCATACAGAGCATCTTAACATACTGTATCTGTGTGTGGTTCACCAGCTCAGAGGAAAGGGCTCCAGAGTGTCATTAATAACGCACAAAAGATCATCGACCTTCACTATACCCACTGTAAAAAATAGAGAGCAGAGCATAGTGAAGGACACATCTCACCCTGGACACTCCATGTTCCAACTGTTACAATCAGGCAGACACTTTTTTGATTTTGTTGCACATGTTCCATATTGCAATGACAATAAAGATCTTATTTATCTTATCTTAAAAGACAAAGGAGATTATAGTGGGAATGAGGATGGTGAGGACACCTCACCCGTCTCTGTTCATACTGGAGCTTGAAGTGGATAGTGTGAGCAGTTTCTAGGTATCCATATTTGTACGGGCCTCACATGGTCTGTCAACACCACCCAGTTTGTTAAGAGAGCCAAAATAATATGATATATATAACACACACAAAAGTACAGTATATTGAAGCGTTTTTTAATTATTTAAATGGTTTTTAGCATTTATTTAATGAATTGCTGTTATTGTTATTGATTGTTATATACAGTACTTTGAATTTTGTGGTCTTTCACTGACCCCAAATTGTGCAAGAAGACTTATCCTATGGTTGGAAAGTAGTATGCTGGGATCAAATTTTGCATTAATTACTTATTATAAGTAAAATTACTGCACTTTGATGGTAAAACAGTAACTGCTGAATATTCCTTTCTTTAAAATGCACATCAAACAATTCATAGTGTGTGAGTTCAACTATCTGATATGAAAATATGTTAAATATCCAAATTTTCCTTTTTAAAATAAAAAATATTTTTGGTATATTTGGTTTTCGCAGCATGTTTAAGTAAAAAAATACACAAAATTATATAAGTAACTTATACATACAGGTGGTGGGGCTGCAGTAGGGGGCAGGGCGGCATCAGGTTTTCTCCGGTCTTGATCCTCGGTGTTTCTAGCTGGAGTTTCTGGTAGCTGGGGAACGACTTTAACCACCCAACTTAACATTGTTACTGAAATAACAAAAAACATGACTTCACTTCTGGAATGTACTTACTCTACGTATAATTATAATTGAACTCATAGATGCATTTATTAACCAAGCCAGGTGCAAAGCACTGATCGCAGGTGTTCATTAGTACTCTCGAACGATGCATGGTGAGCGGTAAAACACTCCCCCGGAGCTCACCTGTGTGCACTCTGTTTAGTGTGTGTATTTTTCAGAGGGGGCAGTAACTCTTCTAATATAACTGTATGTAGCTTATTACAGCTCAGTCACTGAAAACTGTTTCAACAGTAAATTAATTCTGAAACAGTAATACTGTTACCATTTCAACTGGCAAATCGTTCCGCCCTACTTCAAACATAACAATAAGTCAGCAAGTTTACAAAAAACCCACTGGATAACCACATCTATGGAGCAGAATGGCTTTAATCATTCTAGATTTAAATATGTCACTGCTGCACATTCTTTATCCTGCTGTGGGGTTTCTTTGCAAAATCATGTCTCCAGGTTTTAACTGAAAACAACACAATTGATGCGTTTCGTGCATGGAACCATGCAGGTAAACTCTAAAACACATATTTAGTATTTCCACAGCAACTATAGGGTTTATACAAGGTTACCTGAAGGAAATATAGGTGTGCTGGTCAGAGGTGGAGCTCTGATTATCAGGGGTGTTCTGTCCTACCTCTGTTGTTCCGTTGGGGTCCAGCAGCATCCCACAGAGCTGTGATGAAGAATTCCTGCAAGGCTCTGAGCCCTGTTGGAAGATTACTGAGCTAACAGGATTACTGAGGAACTGAAGGATAGATCTGGACTGAGACCGTTTCAGATTACACCGTCAGCAGCTAACCCAGAACATGAAGGGAGAGATGGACCAAAACACAGTGTCAAAGAAGTAGATTCTTCAAGAGAACCTCAACATTCATGATTAAGGTCAATGTGTTTGGTGGTCAGAATATTCTCACTCGGTTCATGAGGTTTGCTCCAGTGGACTGCATAAAGCTGTTAATGTTCCCCTGATTAGGATTAACTCTTAACAAGGTTATGTCCAGTGTCAGCAGAACATAGGATTGGAGCTCAGGAGCTGCAGTTACCTGAGCCAGACCACATGACAAAAAGAACTCAGAGCTTCGAGTACTGCCTAAAGACAAATAAAATTGTAATATTTGAAATTTACTGCATTTCATGTAAAAAATATACACAGCAGAAACAGGAAGAACATTTCACAAAAGCAAACAGGAACAAAAAAAATGTAAAAGGGATGTTTTGAAGCCCTGAGAGGCAAGGTGAAAAAAATATTTTGAGGATTTCACATTTTCTAAGTCTGACCAACTTTTTTTTTTTTGCCTCTGACTTTCTGCCCTAAAAAAAGGAAAAAAGAGTGAGAGGAAAAAAATAGTAAATGACGTGTACCTGTATTAACGCATTTCTTAATTCCTACAACTCCCAAAGTTGTTCACACTACAGTTTGTCAATCACACACTGACAGAAGTGAGGCTGCCAGACATCACCGGACCCTCCGACCACCACCAAACAAGCACCAGACCCTCCGACCACCACCACACAGCCACTGTACCCTCCAACCGCCACCAAACAGCCACTGGACCCTCCTACCACCAACAAACAGCCAACGGACCCTCCAACCGCCACCAAACTGCCACCGGACCCTCCGACCACCACCAAACAGCCACCGGACCCTCCTACCACCAACAAACAGCCACCGGACCCTCCGACCACCACCAAACAGCCACCGGACCCTCCCACCACCACCAAACAGCCACCGGACCCACCGCCCACCACCAAACAGCCACCGGACCCTCCGACCCCCACCCACCAGCCACCGGACCCCCGACCCCCACCAAACAGCCACCGGACCCTCCGACCACCACCAAACAGCCACCGGACCCTCCTACCACCAACAAACAGCCACCGGACCCTTCAACCCCCAACAAACAGCCACCGGACCCTCCGACCACCACCAAACAGCCACCGGACCCTCCGACCACCACCAAACAGCCACCGGACCCTGCGACCCCCACCAAACAGCCACCGGACCCTCCGACCCCCACCAAACAGCACCGGACCCTCCGACCACCACCAAACAGCCCCCGGACCCTCCTACCACCAACAAACAGCCACCGGACCCTCTGACCACCACCAAACAGCCACCGGACCCTCACCAAACAGCCACTGGACCCTCCGACCGCCACCAACCAGCCACCGGACCCTCCGACCGCCACCAAACTGCCACCGGACCCTCCGACCACCACCAAACTGACACCGGACCCTCCAACCAGCACCTAACAGCCACTGGACCCTCCGACCGCCACCAAACAGCCACCGTACCCTCCGACCGCCACCAAACAGCCACCGGACCCTCCTACCACCAACAAACAGCCACCGGACCCTCCAACCGCCACCAAACTGCCACCGGACCCTCCGACCACCACCAAACAGCCACCGGACCCTCCTACCACCAACAAACAGCCACCGGACCCTCCAACCCCACCAAACAGCCACCGGACACTCCAACCACCACCAAACAGCCACCGGACACTCCAACCACCACCAAACAACCACCGGACCCTCACCAAACAGCCACTGGACCCTCCAACCGCCACCAGACCCTCCAACCAGCACCTAACAGCCACTGGACCCTCCGACCACCACCAAACAGCCACCGGACCCTCCAACCACCACCAAACTGGCACCGGACCCTCCGACCTCCACCAAACAGCCACCGGACCCTCCGACCCCCACCAAACAGCCACCGGACCCTCCGACCCCCACCAAACAGCCACCGGACCCTCCGACCACCACCAAACAGCCACCGGACCCTCTGACCACCACCAAACAGCCACCGGACCCTCACCAAACAGCCACTGGACCCTCCAACCGCCACCAGACCCTCCAACCAGCACCTAACAGCCACTGGACCCTCCGACCACCACCAAACAGCCACCGGACCCTCCGACCACCACCAAACAGCCACCGGACCCTCCGACCACCACCAAACAGCCACCGGACACTCCTACCACCAACAAACAGCCACCGGACCCTCCGACCCCCACCAAACAGCCACCGGACCCTCCAACCACCACCAACCAGCACCGGACCCTCCGACCACCACCAAACTGACACCGGACCCTCCGACCACCACCAAACTGACACCGGACCCTCCAACCAGCACCTAACAGCCACTGGACCCTCCGACCGCCACCAAACAGCCACCGGACCCTCCGACCACCACCAAACTGACACCGGACCCTCCGACCACCACCAAACAGCCACCGGACCCTCCGACCACCACCAAACTGACACCGGACCCTCCGACCACCACCAAACAGCCACCGGACCCTCCTACCCCCACCAAACAGCCACCGGACCCTCCGCCCCCCACCAAACAGCCACCGGACCCTCCGACCACCTACAAACAGCCACCGGACCCTTCGACCACGACCAAACAGCCACCGGACCCTCCGACCACCACCAAACAGCCACCGGACCCTCCGACCACCACCAAACAGCCACCGGACCCTCCGACCACCACCAAACTGACACCGGACCCTCCGACCACCACCAAACAGCCACCGGACCCTCCTACCACCAACAAACAGCCACCGGACCCTCCAACCCCCACCAAACAGCCACCGGACCCTCCGACCACCACCAAACAGCCACCGGACCCTTCGACCCCCACCAAACAGCCACCGGACCCTCCGACCCCCACCAAACAGCCACCGGACCCTCCGACCACCACCAAACTGACACCAGACCCTCCAACCAGCACCTAACAGCCACTGGACCCTTCGACCGCCACCAAACAGCCACCGGACCCTCCGACCACCCCCAAACTGCCACCGGACCCTCCGACCACCACCAAACAGCCACCGGACCCTCCTACTACCAACAAACAGCCACCGGACCCTCCGACCACCACCAAACTGACACCGGACCCTCCGACCACCACCAAACTGACACCGGACCCTCCAACCAGCACCTAACAGCCACTGGACCCTCTGACCACCACCAAACAGGCAGGATGGGTGAAGTGTCTTGGTCAAGGACACAATAGCAAAGTGAAAAATAAATTTTTCTTTTAAAAAGTTTATTTTCCATTCAATCTAATCAGAAGACACAAAGAACAAGAGTTGGTGACCTTCTTCCAGGTCAGTAACTGAGGCAGATTCAGGGTCTGCATTCTTTCAAGGTCGTATTTTTAGGATGTTATGTCACACCGCCAGGACGAGAACTGTCCAAATTCCAAGAATTCTTCAAATACTTCCTCAAACTGCGTACTATTTTCCCCGAATTTTAAGGATGGGTCTGGTGTATCCTTTCACGTTCTACGTATCCCACAATTCTTTTCGGCAATTCGGCAGAGAGTTTAAACGAGCGGTGGTGCAGATGGAGAGGAGTTTGGATTCAGATGAAACTTTAAAAAAAAAAAACTAGTGGTAAAAAAAGTATATTCTTACAGCGGTGCAGGGCCGTGAAGAGTCCTTTGAAGGGGCAGGTGCTCAAAAGTTATAAAGGGGCACATAGAACCCGGTTTAATAACAACAACCCACCTTTCGTCAAAAATCTAATATGGAATCTTCTCATTACTATATGATGGTCAACAGGAGGGACAACACAAAGCAAATGTAGCCTCTGTTTTACCTAATGAGGAACAATGTTGTTGACAGGTTGGTGCCCCTGCTGATGATAAAGTTGATCTGAGACATTAAAAAGATCATATGAGACATGGTAGCTGATGGTAGTGTTATGAAATAGTAAAATGTAAAGATTAGTGATAGGCCTGGGTGATTAATCATTTAAATGAATTAATTCGGATTTTTTGTTGCGGGTGGATTTTTTGTCTGCGTCACCAGTGACTAGACAGAGCTGTCAAACAGCACACCAGTTCAAAAAAATGATACCGAATTTCATTCAGGTATAAAAGCTATGAGGTGATCAACAAACAAAAGAACTGCAGTTTGCAGATAATGCGGATCGAGGATTACAGATGGAAAGGCAACAACTTCCAACGTCGTTCGACAAGTTGCACAGCGTAAGTGATGAATTAAAGCTAACGCTTATCAGCTAAGTAACTTGCTAGCTGCATAAACAATAAACTCACTGTAGCTAAAGGTTGAATATTAGCAATCTGCAAATACGTCATCATCATAATGCAGGGTCAGATAAACACATTCAGAACTATAAGACCTGATGCAGTGATGGCCACTGCAAAGAAGTTATTAAAATAAAGTTGACAGAAACAGATGTTCCGGTGCTTTTGTGTTCGGCAGAGTGCGAGATCATTGGTGTGTAGCTTAAATGCTGGTCATGGTTTGTCAGTGGAGAGCAACAAAGCAGCATGTAAGCGGTTCACCCCGCGTCCTCCATTAATTTCAGATAATAACAGCTCCTCGGACAGCAGCCCGCCACCTATTCCACGGTCACTTACGAAACAAATTAATATTAAATCCATTATGTAAATATTTTTTTATCATTTAAATTGTAAGTTTTGCACAAGAAGCGGTTGAGCGGACTATTTAATGCTCTCGTTGCAATGCATTGCCGAGGTAACCGGCCTAAAGATCGGTCTTGTGTGAAATTCAGTTCCCCTGAAATATTCTGTTTCCCCTGTGTTGCGAGCGCGCGCAGCAGTGATTAGTGTTTTTAAACAAGTCTTATTAACCGTTATACCTCCTGTCCTGTGAATTTGAAGACATATGCTCCCCATTTGCCAAAGTTGGGGGTAAGAATATTGTGCACAACTGTATGTTTGCTGGGTCTACACGAGTCAGGCCTAAGTCTTCGATCAAAAAGACTGCAGCAACATCCAACTACTGTAGAACTTCCTTTTATTGAATTCGCAGTAAATGGGTGAGTTAGGTTGCAGTTACAGATGCGCAGTCATCATTTTAGTGTGTGGGTAAGTCTGTGTGTGTATGTGTGGTTTCCTATAAAAGACAAACATAATAAAGATTGCATGAATTACAATATTCATCAGATTAAACAATATAAAACAAGAGTATCAAACCGTATTTAAATTCAACTTGCAAGTCAATTATAAACATATTAACAGGCATTTAGAAACAACTGAACCTTAGGCAGTGCAATTATACCATAATCCACAAGGCGGCACCAGAGACCGCAAAATAAATTTCTCTGCTGTCAGCCGTCGTGGTGCTAGCACAGAGTGAGGCTCGATGTTTAGCTTAGCAGTAAGAAACAAGACAATGTAAGAGCTGTCAGCTGAACTCTAACTCAAAATGATATCCACACACAGAACTAATCAAACTACAGGAACAACATACTGAAAGATGCATTGACGCAAAACATTATTAACAAATTAGAAGAGTTCAGAGTCTACCATCTGTCCTTTGCCGCTCTCACAGCGTACTGACTACGTAGCTGCGTGCGCATGTCCCAAGAAGGCAGCAGTGGGGTAAACATAGTCTCTTAAAGGCACAGTGCATGGAAGCAGGGACATTTGCACAAATATTTCAGCTAACTGAAGAATATTCTAATGTAAAGTTTTACTAAATACAGATTTTAAAAGCATACATGATTTGTAGTACTCTGTTGATAAAAGGACTGAAAGGACTTGAATCTCACTTGGGAGTTGACTTGAGACTCACATATCTTGGGACTTGACTCGACTTGAGGGCAAATGTGTTCTGTTTTAATATAATTACACAAAATGTGTTGTTTGTTTAGTTTCATAACTGGAGCTGAAGAGCTTTAAACTGCTGTCTGCCCCTTTAAGTTGTAGCCCCGTCTGTTTTGTCTTACTTTAAACTTAGCATTCATGCTGACCTCCTTACATTGAATCATATTGAGTTTTTGTTCACAAATCAGTTGCAACAACAATATGATGTTTATTGATGGGCATTTGCTTGAAGACACATTTTAAACTTTCAATGCTGTAGAAAGTGAACTTATTTTATTTAAATTTTTTTATTAAGGACTGTTAGTGGGCATAACATGGCGGTTTTCTGCTTCTTTTGCTTTGTATCCAGAAATAAATGGGGATTTCCCTCTCCAAACTCAACACAGTGTCATGGCTACTTACTACCAGCACAACGCAGACTTAGTTACACTAAGACTTGAGACTTACTTATGACTTGCAAAACAATGACTTTATCCCACCTCCGGATGACACCCTCAACCAGCTGAAGGCAGCAACTGCGAGTGATACTTTGCTGAAAGAAGTGTGTGAAACTCACAAGACAGGTTGGCCCACAAAAAGAAAGAGCTTAGACAGAAAGCTTCACAGCTACTGGCCAATGAGACAAACTATCAGCATTCAAAATGACATCGTCATGGTGGGACAAAATTGTGATTCCACAAAACGTCTAAAGTGTAATCTTGGAAAAGTTACATCTGGCTCATCAAGGAATTCAACACACCAAATCTAAAGCACGCAAAATACTCTACTAGCCTGGCATGGCACAAGATATTCGCTCGAAAAAAGCAGTGCAATCAGGTACAGGCCCACATCTAGTGCTATTGTCTCTGCAGAACACCCCTGTTACAGGACTAAATGTGCCACCAGCACAAATGTTAATGGGAAAAGTCCTGCGCAGCATGTTACCATGTTCCACTGCTGTCCTCAGACAATTGCTCCTATTAAACATTCCCGAAAGGATTAGAGACATACAAACATGGCAAAAGAGACACTTTGATGAACGGGCAAGACTGCTACCAGAGATGATACTGTACACACACACACAGATGAGTTGGGAGCCAGCAGTTGTCATCCATCAAAGACAGTGTGGGCGCTGGTAGTATCAGAATGGGAGGGTTGCGCGATAGTAGTTGTGAGTTGTGTCGCAGTGGGGGTTTGATAGTCACATTTGCAGCGATGTGAGACCGTTTGCAGCATGTAGTCAGTGCTTGTAAGACAGTCCTTCAGGTGATATAGCTACAAATAGCCAGTTGGAAACAATGGATGGCGGAAACTGTCGGAAATCAGGAGAAAGTTGGCTCTTAGAGATTTTCCGGAGGGGCACTGAAATTCAGGAGTCTCCCGGGAAAATCGGGAGAATTGACACGTATGCCCGTGAAACTTTCCACCCCTTAGGTGAACTGTATTAAGGGCATCCAGTGCAAGCTGTGGCCACTGGGTGGCGCTGTGAGTGTTGTTCTTCTTCATGTGCTCATTAGTAAACATTCAAGACTTCAACCGTTCCATCTCAGTCTGTTGTTAGAGGTGCCACTAGAGCATTAAAGTAACCCACAATCCTACAGAGGTATTATGAAAGACATAGAACCACAACATGGGTTTATGATTTGGGTGAGAAAAACAGAGAATTATAATTAATAACTGATCAATAGCTGATCAATAGCTCTGACTGGAAACCAGCTGCTCATCCTCGACCTGTTGCTGGAGGAACCTGAACTTTAAGGTAGTTAGAAGGAGTTGATTCATTAATACTAACATGATCCTCCTGCTGCAGGTTTCTATTAGACTCAATAATCAAAATAATGAACTGTTATCATTAACTAACAGAAACTCAGATGAGAAAGATCTAATAAATAAGACACATCTAATGGTTTATTTATTGGTTCTGTATTAGTAACTGTGTTTATTTTAATCAGATTTTGAGGATTTATTGTTCTGGAGCTGATTGTTTATTTAATTTGGATCGTGGTTGAGCAGACACCGTCTCTATAGGAAAGTGGAAAGGTAACGTCAGAGAAGCTGCAGAGAGGTGTGTAAGACTACAACTCTGGATCCTGGTCTGAATTCTGGTCTGGACCCTGGACTGGACTCTGGTCTGGACCCTGGTCTGAATTCTGGTCTGGACCCTGGACTGGACTCTGGTCTGGACCCTGGTCTAAACTCTGGTCTGGACCCTGGACTGGACTCTGGTCTGGACCCTGGGCTAGACTCTGGTCTGGACCCTGGTCTGAATTCTGGTCTGGACCCTGGACTGGACTCTGGTCTGGACCCTGGGCTAGACTCTGGTCTGGACCCTGGTCTGAATTCTGGTCTGGACCCTGGACTGGACTCTGGTCTGGACCCTGGTCTGGACTCTGGTCTGGACCCTGGACTGGACTCTGGTCTGGACCCTGGGCTAGACTCTGGTCTGGGCCCTGGTCTGAATTCTGGTCTGGACCCTGGACTGGACTCTGGTCTGGACCCTGGTCTGAATTCTGGTCTGGACCCTGGACTGGACTCTGGTCTGGACCCTGGGCTAGACTCTGGTCTGGACCCTGGTCTGAATTCTGGTCTGGACCCTGGACTGGACTCTGGTCTGGACCCTGGTCTGGACTCTGGTCTGGACCCTGGGCTGGACTCTGGTCTGGACCCTGGACTGGACTCTGGTCTGGACTCTGGTCTGGATCCTGGTCTGGACTCTGGTCTGGACCCCGGTCTGAATTCTGGTCTGGACCCTGGACTGGACTCTGGTCTGGACCCTGGTCTAAACTCTGGTCTGGACCCTGGACTGGACTCTGGTCTGGACCCTGGGCTGGACTCTGGTCTGGACCCTGGTCTGGACTCTGGTCTGGACCCTGGTCTGGACTCTGGTCTGGACCCTGGGCTAGACTCTGGTCTGGACCCTGGACTGGACTCTGGTCTGGACCCTGGGCTAGACTCTGGTCTGGACCCTGGTCTGAATTCTGGTCTGGACCCTGGACTGGACTCTGGTCTGGACCCTGGTCTAAACTCTGGTCTGGACCCTGGACTGGACTCTGGTCTGGACCCTGGGCTAGACTCTGGTCTGGACCCTGGTCTGAATTCTGGTCTGGACCCTGGACTGGACTCTGGTCTGGACCCTGGGCTGGACTCTGGTCTGGACCCTGGACTGGACTCTGGTCTGGACCCTGGTCTGAATTCTGGTCTGGACCCTGGACTGGACTCTGGTCTGGACCCTGGACTGGACTCTGGTCTGGACCCTGGGCTAGACTCTGGTCTGGACCCTGGACTGGACTCTGGTCTGGACCCTGGGCTAGACTCTGGTCTGGACCCTGGACTGGACTCTGGTCTGGACCCTGGTCTGAATTCTGGTCTGGATCCTGGTCTGAATTCTGGTCTGGACCCTGGACTGGACTCTGGTCTGGACCCTGGGCTAGACTCTGGTCTGGACCCTGGTCTAAACTCTGGTCTGGATCCTGGTCTGAATTCTGGTCTGGACCCTGGACTGGACTCTGGTCTGGACCCTGGTCTGGACTCTGGTCTGGACCCCGGTCTGAATTCTGGTCTGGACCCTGGACTGGACTCTGGTCTGGACCCTGGTCTAAACTCTGGTCTGGACCCTGGACTGGACTCTGGTCTGGACCCTGGACTGGACTCTGGTCTGGACCCTGGTCTGAATTCTGGTCTGGACCCTGGACTGGACTCTGGTCTGGACCCTGGGCTAGACTCTGGTCTGGACCCTGGTCTAAACTCTGGTCTGGACCCTGGACTGGACTCTGGTCTGGACCCTGGGCTAGACTCTGGTCTGGACCCTGGACTGGACTCTGGTCTGGGTTCTGGTCTGGACCCTGGTCTGGACTCTGGTCTGGACCCTGGGCTGGACTCTGGTCTGGACCCTGGACTGGACTCTGGTCTGGACCCTGGTCTGAATTCTGGTCTGGACCCTGGACTGGACTCTGGTCTGGACCCTGGGCTAGACTCTGGTCTGGACCCTGGTCTGGACTCTGGTCTGGACCCTGGGCTAGACTCTGGTCTGGACCCTGGACTGGACTCTGGTCTGGACCCTGGGCTGGACTCTGGTCTGGACCCTGGTCTGAATTCTGGTCTGGACCCTGGACTGGACTCTGGTCTGGACCCTGGACTGGACTCTGGTCTGGACCCTGGTCTAAACTCTGGTCTGGACCCTGGACTGGACTCTGGTCTGGACCCTGGACTGGACTCTGGTCTGGACCCTGGTCTGAATTCTGGTCTGGATCCTGGTCTGAATTCTGGTCTGGACCCTGGACTAGACTCTGGTCTGGACCCTGGTCTAAACTCTGGTCTGGACCCTGGACTGGACTCTGGTCTGGACCCTGGGCTAGACTCTGGTCTGGACCCTGGTCTGGACTCTGGTCTGGACCCTGGGCTAGACTCTGGTCTGGACCCTGGACTGGGCTCTGGTCTGGGCCCTGGTCTGAATTCTGGTCTGGACCCTGGATTGGACTCTGGTCTGGACCCTGGGCTAGACTCTGGTCTGGACCCTGGTCTAAACTCTGGTCTGGACCCTGGACTGGACTCTGGTCTGGACCCTGGTCTGGACTCTGGTCTGGACCCTGGTCTGAATTCTGGTCTGGACCCTGGACTGGACTCTGGTCTGGACCCTGGTCTAAACTCTGGTCTGGACCCTGGACTGGACTCTGGTCTGGACCCTGGACTGGACTCTGGTCTGGACCCTGGTCTGAATTCTGGTCTGGACCCTGGTCTGAATTCTGGTCTGGACCCTGGACTGGACTCTGGTCTGGACCCTGGTCTAGACTCTGGTCTGGACCCTGGGCTGGACTCTGGTCTGGACTCTGGTCTGGACTCTGGTCTGGACCTGGTCTGGACTCTGGGCTGGACTCTGGTCTGGACTCTGGTCTGGACCCTGGGCTAGACTCTGGTCTGGACCCTGGTCTGAATTCTGGTCTGGACCCTGGACTGGACTCTGGTCTGGACGCTGGTCTAAACTCTGGTCTGGACCCTGGACTGGACTCCGGTCTGGGCCCTGGTCTGAATTCTGGTCTGGACCCTGGGCTAGACTCTGGTCTGGACCCTGGTCTGAATTCTGGTCTGGACCCTGGACTGGACTCTGGTCTGGACCCTGGGCTAGACTCTGGTCTGGACCCTGGACTGGACTCTGGTCTGAATTCTGGTCTGGACCCTGGACTGGACTCTGGTCTGGACCCTGGGCTAGACTCTGGTCTGGACCCTGGTCTGAATTCTGGTCTGGACCCTGGACTGGACTCTGGTCTGAATTCTGGTCTGGACCCTGGACTGGACTCTGGTCTGGACCCTGGTCTGGACTCTGGTCTGGACCCCGGTCTGAATTCTGGTCTGGACCCTGGACTGGATTCTGGTCTGGACCCTGGACTGGATTCTGGTCTGGACCCTGGACTGGACTCTGGTCTGGACCCTGGGCTAGACTCTGGTCTGGACCCTGGACTGGACTCTGGTCTGAATTCTGGTCTGGACCCTGGACTGGGCTCTGGTCTGGACCCTGGTCTGAATTCTGGTCTGGACCCTGGTCTGGC
This sequence comes from Pachypanchax playfairii, assembly GCA_006937955.1. Classification (NCBI taxonomy): domain Eukaryota; kingdom Metazoa; phylum Chordata; class Actinopteri; order Cyprinodontiformes; family Aplocheilidae; genus Pachypanchax; species Pachypanchax playfairii. Next base: position 253,563 of record SSNP01000150.1, on the reverse strand, counting down.
CTCTGGTCTGGACCCTGGTCTGAACTCTGGTCTGGACCCTGGACTGGACTCTGGTCTGGACCCTGGGCTAGACTCTGGTCTGGACCCTGGACTGGACTCCGGTCTGGGCCCTGGTCTGAATTCTGGTCTGGACCCTGGGCTAGACTCTGGTCTGGACCCTGGTCTAAACTCTGGTCTGGACCCTGGACTGGACTCTGGTCTGGACCCTGGGCTAGACTCTGGTCTGGACCCTGGACTGGACTCTGGTCTGGACCCTGGGCTAGACTCTGGTCTGGGCCCTGGTCTGAACTCTGGTCTGGACCCTGGACTGGACTCTGGTCTGGACGCTGGTCTAAACTCTGGTCTGGACCCTGGTCTGGATTCTGGTCTGGACCCTGGACTGGACTCTGGTCTGGACCCTGGTCTGAATTCTGGTCTGGACCCTGGACTGGACTCTGGTCTGGACCCTGGGCTAGACTCTGGTCTGGACCCTGGTCTGAATTCTGGTCTGGACCCTGGGCTAGACTCTGGTCTGGACCCTGGTCTGAATTCTGGTCTGGACCCTGGACTGGACTCTGGTCTGGACCCTGGGCTAGACTCTGGTCTGGACCCTGGACTGGACTCTGGTCTGGACCCTGGGCTAGACTCTGGTCTGGGCCCTGGTCTGAATTCTGGTCTGGACCCTGGACTGGACTCTGGTCTGGACCCTGGTCTGAATTCTGGTCTGGACCCTGGACTGGACTCTGGTCTGGACCCTGGTCTAAACTCTGGTCTGGACCCTGGACTGGACTCTGGTCTGAATTCTGGTCTGGACCCTGGACTGGACTCTGGTCTGGACCCTGGGCTAGACTCTGGTCTGGACGCTGGTCTAAACTCTGGTCTGGACCCTGGACTGGACTCTGGTCTGGGCCCTGGTCTGAATTCTGGTCTGGACCCTGGGCTAGACTCTGGTCTGGACCCTGGTCTGAATTCTGGTCTGGACCCTGGACTGGACTCTGGTCTGGACGCTGGTCTAAACTCTGGTCTGGACCCTGGACTGGACTCCGGTCTGTACCCTGGATTGTCACAGTTTTGGAGGAGTAATAAATTTGTCCATATTTCTAGAAAGGAGAGCTGCACCATTCAAAGTGGGATGGATACCAGTTGTCAGTGAAGCCCACCTTGTCGAGACTTCAGCTGGTCAATCAGCCTCAACCACAATGAAGTTGTTACTAAAGGAAATTGGACTTCATTTTTTGAAACCTTAGGAAGTAGAGAAGGTCATCTAGTTGGAAAGTTTGAATCCAGGTCCATCCTAAGGGCTCTGCTGTTGACCTGCCTTGCCTATGTGTGAGGTCAGTCAGCTGGTCAGGTTACCAACATCTGAGTGTGACCGAGTACAGATTGGATTGGGTTTCATAGATCTGATCCATCATTATTATCCAGGAGTGTCACGGACTCAGTGATCTTGTTGACCCACATTGCAGGACTCAGACTCAGACAACCAGCTCAAGTGCAAAAGTGACAAGGTTTATTTACAAGATATACAAAAAAACACTGAACCTGACAAGGAGTCTGAACTATTCAAACAGGAAATTGAGGTGTTCCAATCTTCAACATCCTGATTCAGTGTAAATATTAGATCTCATGACACAGAGAAAAGAGAGGTCAAAGACTTCAGATGGGGAATGACAGGCTCAACAAACTAAAACCATCTGCACTCATAGCCCCGCCCCCAAACTCTACATTGTGTCTTTTCCTGGTTATTTTGCACTAATTTTGTTTTCTGTGAAAAAGAACTCAGAGGTGCTGAAACACAAGTCAGAACATCTGAGGAAGCATCGTCTGCTGATGAAACTCCATCCTCCTGTGTTTACAGGACAGAATGTGAAATGATATTTCTGTTGTGAAAGTTCTGTTCAGGTTCTGAGCTGATCAATCCCATGTTCCCTGTGCTCGCTGACAGCTGCTGCAGTTAGCCAATCAGAACGTAGAGTTTCCTCTGAGGAGGGTGTGGCTATCCGGACCTCACTGAGGAATTTCTGTTTCTGCTGAGGCTGATGTGGAAAAGTCTGCTGCACTGATTCATCCTGTGTGTGTGTGTGTGTGTGTGTGT
>SSNP01000150.1:228412-251479 GCA_006937955.1 Pachypanchax playfairii | reverse complement strand
TGTGTGTGTGTGTGTGTGTGTGTGTATGTGTGTGTGTGTGAGTCAGCTGGTGTACTGGTGTATAAACACCACACCCTGTTCAGTTCTGGATCAGAACTGCTCACTGCCTCTCTGAAGGTAAGACACATCCTCAGTTTTCACTCTAATTTCTCTCCTGCTGCTCTGTTAAAAACAGGAAGCTTCTTTAAGTCCTTTAACATGCAGAAATAAAAGCTTTTTGTTGACCAAAGGCTTTTATTTTGAAGGTGGAGTTGTCGATGACCTGCAACTAATGATTTTAATTACACTGTTTTTTAGAAACATGTAAAAGACGTTTACAGGAATAAGTTCTTCAAAATAAGGGTTTGAGTTTGTCTACAAGTTTAAATAACTGACACATTTCTCATTGTTAAACATCTAATTATTGTTTTGACTCAGAAGATCTTTTTTTATTTACTGTAAAACAATTAAACATGGATATTTTTATTCATAGAAAACTGAAAAAACTGTTAACTCATTGACTTTTAACCACTTCTGATTAAACAGAAACACTAAATGTCCGTTTTTATTGACATCTTTGTGGGGGTTCATACATTTTTATTGAATAAAATCAGTCTAAGTATTCATTAAGTTTTCTGTCAAACAAATTATTATTATATTATAAGAATCTACAGAAGAAATCATTTTCCGGACATATGAAAAGGATCTCAGCTCACGGGAGTCACAAGGTTATTATTAAAGCTCCAGAACACAGCTGGACTGAAACCCGACCTTCAGAACTGTTTGAATCAGAGTTTGCTGGGTGGTGAAATCCTACCAGACTTGCTGCTGGACTTTCCAAGACGATCGAAGGTTTTTCACTGCTGGACTCCAATCAGCAATGCTGCAGTTGCACAACAGAGTCCACATTCCTGCTCGAGTTTGAATAATTTTCCTTATCAGCAGACACGCCTTCTAGCACATCCTGCTCAATAAATCAAACAAACCTCCAGCATTGGATGTTTTCAGTCCTCTGGACTCTGAAACTACTTCTTCTGTTGTATCCAGAAGAGCTGAGAAGGAAATCCAGTGTTTCCACTGTCAAAATAAAAGCACAAAAACCTAAAGTCAGAAACAAGGACATTTCAAATCAACAAATGGTGATAGTGGTAGAAGAATCAGAACACATTGAAACAGACTCTGTGACTGACTCACATTTGAAATGAAGCTGTGAGGTGTGTTTTCCAGGTGAACTCCTCATGGCGCTGGTGTCGGAGTTTCTGGGTCAGCTGACGCTGTCGTACAGTGGGGTGAGCATGTCATTGTTTAATCCTACTCTAACCTTGCTGATGATTCATTTTATTTCAAATAAACAGTCAAATAAGTAACTTCTGATCGTTCTGTAACTGTAATCTGTGAACAGTGATCCAACTCTATCTAAGGAACTTTACTGCTGTCATAAAACACACAGACTTTGAGCTTTAACTCAACCCTTCAGCTCTAATACATCATAAAGACGTTAGGGTGTGTTCCTGCTTACTACAGGACAACTGAAACGAACTCTGGACAGGGTCAGATTGCTTCAGTCCAGACCTGAAATATGAACTCAGTGTGTGTGTTCCAAAGAGCTTCCGGTTCTGTCGGAGAATACAGGCCAAAGAGGTCCAAACTAACAAAACTTTTATTGTTTCAACTGACCTTGTTCTTCTGAATTTAAAACTGTGATCCAGACTAAATCAAAGGCAAATGACCCGAGAACAATGTTCAATGTAGAACTGGTTTACTGGTTCTGGTCCTGGGAAAACCTTGAATGCAGGAGAACCCAAATGATTCAACACAGTCAGTAAGAACCAAACTCAGTCACTTAAAAAATAAACAGGTGAACATTTATAAAACAAGATTTCACAAATACAGAATTAAAGAATGATGAGCAGACTTCTCGTTCTCTGTTGAGACCAGCTGACACATACTTTTAAAATAAATAATGACATCTGGAAGAAGATTTGGACCTTGATATTTACATCTTGACTTGTTAATGTCTTGAAACATTTTTTCCTGTGGTCACACAAGCAGTATTTATAGAGCTTTTTATTCTTCTGCAGGAAAAAGAGCCTAAATTCCCAACTGTGGTGCCAACGCGAGACTTTGACCCGTCCAAGGATGCTGCCAGAATCGATACTTCCATTAAAACTAAAGGTAGACATGCCTGGAGCCACCTACATTGGCCTCTGTTTTCTTAATGGTGGTGCATGTCCTTCATCACCATCACCTCCATCAGAGACTCTGTAACACTAACAGTCTTCATTGTGTTTGCAGGAGTAGATGAGCAAACCATCATCGACATCCTGACCAGACGGAGCTATGAGCAGCGCAGAGAGATCGCCTTTGAGTATGAACGAATCGCTAAAAAGGTTTTTTCAAATTTCTTTTTTCACAAAACAGAAGATTTGTATTTTCAGTTTCTTCTAACATTTAAAAAAATCGAATTCAAATTGAATCAAACCAAAATAAATAAATAAATAATAATAATAAACTTTATTTATATAGCACCTTTCACAGATAAAATCACAAAGTGCTTCACAATTAATTCAATAAACAGCATAAACAGTAAAAAGATAAAAAGAATAATAATCACACCAAAAGTCAGTCAACCAAAAGCCCAAATAAAAGTGTCTTCAGCTGCCTTTTAAAAGAATCAACAGTGTCAGTCTCACGAAGGGGCAAAGGTAGGGCATTCCACAGATTTGGAGCCACGGCCTGAAAGGATCCATCTCCTCTAGTTTTAAAACGAGTTTTTAGAACCATGAGGAGGTTCTGGTCTGAAGATCGGAGCGAGCGACCAGATATGTACGAGTGAAGGAGATCACAAATATATTTTGGAGCCTGCCCATGCACGGCTCTGAAGGTCAAAACGAGAATTTTAAAATCAATTCTAAATTTAATGGGAAGCCAGTGCAGAGAAGACAACACTGGCGTGATATGTGACCACCTGCTGGACCCGGTTAAAAGTCTTGCAGCAGCATTTTGGACTCGCTGAAGACGATCAAGAGCATTTTTGTTAAAACATGTAAAAAGAGAATTACAATAATCTAAACGAGAAGAAATAAAAGCATGAATCACCAACTCCAAGTCAGTGTTTGATAAAACTGTCTTCAATTTTGCAATATTTCTTAGATGATAAAAACAATTTTTGACCAAAAGTCTTGAATGTTTGTCCAGAGACAGAGACTGGTCAAACCAAACACCAAGATTTCTGATGCTCGACTGGACAGAAGAGCCCAAAGAACCAAGGTGACTCACAATAAAAGAGATTTTCTGCTCCGGAGCAATTATCAAAGTCTCCGTCTTATCAGAAAAATCCAACAGTAACTCTCTAAAAATATGTAAATATATATATATATATATATATATATATATATATATATATATATATATATATACACAGTGGGGCAAAAAAGTATTTAGTCAGCCACCAATTGTGTAAGTTCTCCCACTTAAAAAGATCAGAGAGGCCTGTAATTTTCATCATAGGTATACCTCAACTATGAGAGACAAAATGAGGAAAAAAAATCCAGAAAATCACATTGTCTGATTTTTAAAGAATTTATTTGCAAATTATGGTGGAAAATAAGTATTTGGTCAATAACAAAAGTTAATCTCAATACTTTGTTATATAGCCTTTGTTGGCAATGACAGAGGTCAAACGTTTTCTGTAAGTCTTCACAAGGTTTTCACACACTGTTGCTGGTATTTTGGCCCATTCCTCCATGCAGATCTCCTCTAGAGCAGTGATGTTTTGGGGCTGACGCTGGGCAACACGGACTTTCAACTCCCTCCAGAGATTTTCTATGGGGTTGAGATCTGGAGACTGGCTAGGCCACTCCAGGACCTTGAAATGCTTCTTACGAAGCCACTCCTTCGTTGCCCGGGCGGTGTGTTTGGGATCATTGTCATGCTGAAAGACCCAGCCACGTCTCATTTTCAATGCCCTTGCTGATGGAAGGAGGTTTTCACTCAAAATCTTACGATACATGGCCCCATTCATTCTTTCCTTTACACGGATCAGTCGTCCTGGTCCCCTTGCAGAAAAACAGCCCCAAAGCATGATGTTTCCACCCCCATGCTTTACAGTAGGTATGGTGTTCTTTGGATCCAACTCAGCATTCTTTCCCCTCCAAACACGACAAGTTGAGTTTCTACCAAAAAGTTCTATTTTGGTTTCATCTGACCATATGATGTTCTCCCAATCCTCTTCTGGATCATCCAAATGCTCTCTAGCAAACCGCAGACGGGCCTGGACGTGTCCTGGCTTCAGCAGGGGGACACGTCTGGCACTGCAGGATTTGAGTCCCTGGCGGCGTAGTGTGTTACTGATGGTAGCCTTTGTTACTTTGGTCCCAGCTCTCTGCAGGTCATTCACTAGGTCCCTCCATGTGGTTCTGGGATTTTTGCTCACCGTTCTTGTGATCATTTTGACCCCACGGGGTGAGATCTTGCGTGGAGCCCCAGATCGAGGGAGATTATCAGTGGTCTTGTATGTCTTCCATTTTCTAATAATTGCTCCCACAGTTGATTTCTTCACACCAAGCTGCTTACCTATTGCAGATTCAGTCTTCCCAGCCTGGTGAAGGTCTACAATTTTGTTTCTGGTGTCCTTTGACAGCTCTTTGGTCTTGGCCATAGTGGAGTTTGGAGCGTGACTGTTTGAGGTTGTGGACAGGTGTCTTTTATACTGATAACGAGTTCACACAGGTGCCATTAATACAGGTAACGAGTGGAGGACCGAGGAGCCTCTTAAAGAAGTTACAGGTCTGTGAAAGCCAGAAATCTTACTTGTTTGTAGGTGACCAAATACTTATTTTCCACCATAATTTGCAAATACATTCTTTAAAAATCAGACAATGTGATTTTCTGGATTTTTTTTCCTCATTTTGTCTCTCATAGTTGAGGTATACCTATGATGAAAATTACAGGCCTCTCTGATCTTTTTAAGTGGGAGAACTTACACAATTGGTGGCTGACTAAATACTTTTTTGCCCCACTGTATATATATATCTCAGTCCAGAAAAGTGCAGTACTCGGAACAGCTAAAATACTGCGCAGGACCCTCAAGCTCCCAGGCCTCTCTGGTAGAGGACCCGAGCTTGGAACGGGAAAAAACACCACCCAGTGGTGAGGGGGGAATTTACATTTTTAAGAAATATACATTTTAGAGAGTTATACATATACATATGTGTGGATGGATCCCTAAGATATCGTTTTTGACAAACAGATAAAGCAACAAAACTTTGTGTCCAAATATTTCTGGGCCTAACTGTAAATACAGTTTGATTTGGTGAACAACCACTTATTAGGTTTAGGGACCAGTTACATTTTCACAACATGGGTGTGTGTCCCAAAGTGAAGAATGGAAGGTCAGGTATCAGTATTTTCAAGTTTAAATTTATTTATTTATAAAGCTCCAGTTCATAATCAACCAATTAATAATAAAACATTTTCTATCTAAGGAACCAGCTGATTGGATTGAATTGTTAGTTCAGCTCAATCCTCCATCCTGAACAGGATGATTGGCGACAGTGGAAAGGAACGACTCCCTTTTAACAGGAAGAACCAGAACCAGAACCCGGCTCAGGACGGCCGACTGGGGTCTGAGCTGACAGGAAAGAGACAAACACTGATGGATTTGGGCCAGTCGTCACGTCTATAGAAAGATAAACAGAGAAACAGTTAATGACAGCAATAATAATAAATACAAACATGGAGAGTAAAGAGAGACAGCAGAGTGAAGACATTATTTTACATCAAAGATGAAAATCTGTGATCATTAGATTAAGATCCCTCTGAGTCTTTGGCTTCTGTGGATGTAATCCACATTCTATGTGACCTTTGACATGCTATCCAATTCAGTACGGATGTACATAACATATATAAACTATAAAAGTAGTCATGTCATGACCTCTGGGAGTTTTCTGATCCTTATGTAGACTCACATGGACTACAACTCAGGTGCGAAAAAGGTTTATTTACAGTGAACAATGAGAATGTGCAGGATGACGCAAGATACTGATCTGAGTGACTGTGCAGGGAGATGTTATCCGGGATGCACGTCAAGTGAGCAAGCGTCGGAGAGTGGGCAAGCAGGGTGGAGGAGCTCAGGAACCAGGGTGATGTGTGCAGGGAGATGCGGGAGGATCCTTACAGGGAGCACAGGAACACCAACTCGGGAGGATCCTTACAGGGAGCACAGGAACACAGACTCGGGAGGATCCTTACAGGGAGCACAGGAACACAGACTCGGGAAGATCCTTACAGGGAGAACAGGAACACAGACTCGGGAGGATCCTTACAGGGAGCACAGGAACACCAACTCGGGAGGATCCTTACAGGGAGCACAGGAACACCAACTTGGGAGGATCCTTACAGGGAGCACAGGAACACAGACTCGGGAAGATCCTTACAGGGAGAACAGGGACACAGACTCGGGAGGATCCTTACAGGGAGCACAGGGACACAGACTCGGGAGGATCCTTACAGGGAGCACAGGAACACAGACTCGGGAGGATCCTTACAGGGAGAACAGGGACACAGACTCGGGAAGATCCTTACAGGGAGCACAGGAACACAGACTCGGGAGGATCCTTACAGGGAGCACAGGAACACAGACTCGGGAGGATCCTTACAGGGAGCACAGGAACACAGACTCGGGAGGATCCTTACAGGGAGAACAGGGACACAGACTCGGGAGGATCCTTACAGGGAGCACAGGAACACAGACTCGGGAGGATCCTTACAGGGAGCACAGGAACACAGACTCGGGAGGATCCTTACAGGGAGCACAGGAACACAGACTCGGGAGGATCCTTACAGGGAGCACAGGAACACAGACTCGGGAGGATCCTTACAGGGAGCACAGGAACACACAAGGAGCGGGAGCGTTCAGATGTAGATCCTGAAGAGAGAACAGGTTACTCACGAACACTAACTTGGAAAATACTTTTAAATCTTTAACACAATGGGAAAACTCTGAAGTGGCTTTGGTATGTTAAAAGTTTGGTTAACAACCAGGTGATGAATGAACGTCAGCCTGCTGCTTAGGAACGCTCCCGCTGCCTCATCAGCCTGATTTCCAATCAGCCTGCTCCAACTCACCAGCGCAGATCTTATTCTGAGCAGAGAACTCACTCGACACACAGAAAACACAACCGCTGCTCACTAAACCTGACAAGTCATTGTGCATTTTATTTCATAAAATTGTAATTTGTAATGTTCCTGTACATGAAGACATTCTAGAATCTACTTGTTGATGTTTTCAGGATCTGATCACTGCCCTGAAGGGGGCGCTGTCTGGCTCTCTGGAGTCTCTGATGTTGGGTCTGATGAAGAGCACTGCCCAGTATGATGCTTCTGAGCTCAAGGCTTCTATGAAGGTCAGAGTCACAAACCTGCAAGAGTAGAAACAGTATTAATATCAGACTTTCAGGTTGTCTCCAACGTTTGTTCAGTTTACTTTTAACCTTGTTTTCAGAAAATGAGTATGTCTCATTAATCATGAGCATGCTTGTTAGAGTGAAACCTGCAAACTGAAACTAAAACAAATGAGCATCTCCCTAGAGACAGTTTTGAGTTTTAAGTCCCTCCCCTCTCATGTAAACAAATGGCACGTTTTCTTGACAAAACAATAAACTGCACCTCAGATCATTTCTTACAGGTGAAAAGACTTAAAGGACTCTTTTGATTGACATATTTCTCACCCTACTGTTGCATGTAAAAATATTTATTTTTGCAATATGTTTAACTGTGATTAGTTATGTAATGGTTATATGCTTGTATGTGGGTGATGTCACTGTAATGAGTGAAAACTCCCCCTTCCTGCTGTAATATTTCAGTGGATTGTATAAAAATGACTCTCCTAGTGGTGATGCTGTTGTTTTCAGGGACTGGGAACAGATGAAGAGACCCTCATTGAGCTTGTCTGCTCTAGAAACAACGAGGAACTGACAGAGATCAAAAAGGTTTATAAAGAAAGTGAGTTTTAACTCTGCTATGCTATTCACAGGAAATGACAAAGAAAAGTTAGTCTGTTTTTAACAGGTGAAAAACAGTTTTGCTCAACAAGCTTTAAAATAAATCAGTTACAGTCAGGTCCATAAATATTGGGACATCGACACAGTTCAAACATGTTTGGTTGTGTACATCATCACAATGGATATGAAATGAAACAAACATTATGTGTTATAACTGCAGACTGTCAGCTTTAATTTGAGGGTATTTACATCTAAATCAGGTGAACAGTGTAGGAACAGTTGGCATATGTGTCTCCCACTTGTTAAGGGACCAAAGGTTATGGGACAAGTGTCTTCTCAGCTGTTCCATAGCCAGGTGTGTGATATTCCCTCATTATTACAATTACAATGTGCAGATAAAAGGTCCAGAGTTCATTTCCAGTGTGATATTTGCATTTGGAATCTGTTGCTGTCAACTTTCAAGATGAGATCCAAAGAGCATCACTATCAGTGAAACAAGCCACGATTAGGCTGAAAAAAAACCCAAAATAAACCCATAAGAGATATAACAAAAACATTAGGCAAAACAAGTGTTTGGAACATTCTTTAAAAGAAGGAACACACCAGTAAGCTCAGCAACACCAAAAGACCCGGAAAACCACAGAAAACAACTGTAGTGGATGACTGAAGAATTCTTTCAATGGTGAAGAAAACACTCCTCACAACAGTTGTCCAGATCCAGAACACTCTCCAGGAGGTAGGAGTATGTCAAGGTCCATAATCAAGAGAAGACTTCACCAGAGTGAATACAGAGGGTTCACCACAAGATGGAAACTATTGGTGAGCCTCAAAAACAGGAAGTCCAGGTTAGTCATCTAAAACAGCCTTCACAGTTCTGGAACAACATCCTATGGGCAGATGAGACCAAGATCAACTTGTACCAGAGTGATGAGAAGAGACGAGTATGGAGAAGGAACTACTCATGATCCTAAACATACCACCTCATCAGTGAAACATGCTGGTGGTAGTGTCATGGTATGGGCATGTATGGCTGCTAATAGAACTGGTTCTCTTGTTGATGATGTGACTGCTGACAAAAGCAGCAGGATGAATTCTGAAGTGTTTTATTATCTGCTCATATTCAGCCAAAGGAAACTCATTGGACGGCACTTTACAGTGCAGATGGACAATAACCCAAAACACACTGCAAAAACAACTAAAGAGTTTTTTAGGGCAAAGAAGTGGAATATTATGCAATGGCCAAGTCAATCACCTGACCTGAATCTGATTGATGCATTTCACTTGCTGAAGACAAAACTGAAGGGAAAAAGTCCCAAGAACAAGCAGGAACTGAAGACAGTTGGACTAGAGGCCTGGCAGAGCATCCCCAGGGATGAAACCCAACGTCTGGTGATGTCTATGTGTTCCAGACTTCAAGCTGTAATTGACCGGAAACGATTTACAACCAAGTATTAAACAGTGAAAGTTTGATTTATAATTATTATTCTGTCTAAACTGTTTAAATTGTTCCTACACTGTTCACCTGATTTAGATTAAATACCCTCAAATTAAAGCTGACAGTCTGCAGTTATAACACATAATGTTTGTTTCATTTCAAATCCAATGTGATGATGTAAACAACTAAAAATGTTTACACTGTGTTGATGTTCCAATATTTATGGACATGACTGTACAATGATCTTGATGCCACTTCAAGTTCATTTATATTAAATAGCTGAAGGGACAAGTGAATGACTGGATGAAGTCAGTCAGCAAGAAGCTGGAACAGTAGCATCATCTCAGTTTCTTTATTTATCTAAGTCTTGTCTTTTTACGACTGCAGTGTTTAAGAAGGAGCTGGACAAAGACATTGCAGGAGACACCTCAGGAGACTTTGCCAAACTGCTTCTGGCTCTTGTTCAGGTACCATCAGAACAGATTTTCAGATTATTGCCTTTTCTTCCTTTTTGGAATGTGCTGGTGAGGGTTCTGCATCCTTCAGATCATGGTGATCTAATTTCCCTTTTCCACTGGCATCTACTCAGCCCGCCTGACTCCCCCAGACTCAGCCTAACACCACACGGCTCGTATTGTTTTGTGTAGCCATTGTGTTCACAGACGTGAGGGCGAAGGTGTGGAGGAGGGTGGGGTTTCGATTTGCAAGCAGCTCGAAAAGTCCGTGATGCAGAAAGTAGTCGACATAGAAAACCCAGCAACAATGCAGGAAGCTTCCCAGGCTTGGTTTCAGAAAAACACCCAGGATTTTATTCAAAGTGTTTCCAGCGGGGCAGCCGTATGCCGAACCAATCAGATGGCAGCAGTGACGGGGTGGTTACTAGTGTCATCAACCATCCTAGCCAATCACTGCATAACGGATGCTGCGGCCTGACTCAGCCCTGCTCATACAACCTCCAGAGGTCGTACAAAAAAAAGTGGCTCAGCCCTGAAAATGGATAGTGGGAATGCTCTCAAAAAGAGTGCAGTGTGGGGAGGGGCGGGGCTGAGTAGATGCCAGTGGAAAAGGGGCATATGTAGGTTCAAAAAGAGACAACTGAATGTGACCAAGACAAAGGAGATCATTGTAGATTTTAGGAGGATCAGCAACATGACAAAACACATTTCCATCATGGGAGAAGTGGAGGAGCATAAATACCTGGCGTTCACCTGGACAACAGACTGAACTGGAGACACTGTGATGCTGTTTAGGAAGGGACAGAACAGACTGGACTTCCTCAGGAAGATTAGATCCTTCAACGTTTGCAGCAAGATGTTGAAGATCGTTTATAGGTCTGTTGTTGAGGAGATCCTTCCTGTCCACATCTAGAACCCTCTACAGGAGAACCTTCCCGTCCACGGCTAGAACCCTCTACAGGAGATCCTTCCCGTCCACGGCTAGAACCCTCTACAGGAGATCCTTCCCGTCCACGGCTAGAACCCTCTACAGGAGATCCTTCCCGTCTACAGCTAGAACCCTCTACAGGAGATCCTTCCCGTCCACAGCTAGAACCCTGTACAGGAGATCCTTCCCATCTACAGCTAGAACCCTCTACAGGAGAACCTTCCCGTCTACAGCTAGAACCCTCTACAGGAGATCCTTCCCATCTACAGCTAGAACCCTCTACAGGAGAGCCTTCCCATCTACAGCTAGAACCCTCTACAGGAGATCCTTCCCGTCCACAGCTAGAACCCTCTACAGGAGATCCTTCCCGTCCACAGCTAGAACCCTCTACAGGAGATCCTTCCCGTCCACAACTAGAACCCTCTACAGGAGATCCTTCCCGTCCACGGCTAGAACCCTCTACAGGAGATCCTTCCGTCCACGGCTAGAACCCTCTACAGGAGATCCTTCCCGTCTACAGCTAGAACCCTCTACAGGAGATCCTTCCCGTCTACAGCTAGAACCCTCTACAGGAGCACCTTCCCGTCCACGGCTAGAACCCTCTACAGGAGATCCTTCCCGTCCACAACTAGAACCCTCTACAGGAGATCCTTCCGTCCACGGCTAGAACCCTCTACAGGAGATCCTTCCCGTCTACAGCTAGAACCCTCTACAGGAGATCCTTCCCGTCCACAGCTAGAACCCTCTACAGGAGAACCTTCCCATCCACGGCTAGAACCCTCTACAGGAGATCCTTCCCGTCCACGGCTAGAACCCTCTACAGGAGATCCTTCCCGTCTACAGCTAGAACCCTCTACAGGAGATCCTTCCGGTCCACATCTAGACCCCTCTACAGGAGAACCTTCCCGTCCACAACTAGAACCCTCTACAGGAGATCCTTCCCGTCCACGGCTAGAACCCTCTACAGGAGATCCTTCCCTTCCACGGCTAGAACCCTCTACAGGAGATCCTTCCCGTCCACGGCTAGAACCCTCTACAGGAGATCCTTCCCGTCTACGGCTAGAACCCTCTGCAGGAGATCCTTCCCGTCTACAGCTAGAACCTTCTACAGGAGATCCTTCCCATCTACAGCTAGAACCCTCTACAGGAGATCCTTCCCGTCTACAGCTAGAACCCTCTACAGGAGATCCTTCCCGTCCACAGCTAGAACCCTCTACAGGAGAACCTTCCCATCCACGGCTAGAACCCTCTACAGGAGATCCTTCCCGTCCACAACTAGAACCCTCTACAGGAGATCCTTCCGTCCACGGCTAGAACCCTCTACAGGAGATCCTTCCCGTCTACGGCTAGAACCCTCTACAGGAGATCCTTCCCGTCCACGGCTAGAACCCTCTACAGGAGATCCTTCCCGTCCACATCTAGAACCCTCTACAGGAGAACCTTCCCGTCCACAACTAGAACCCTCTACAGGAGATCCTTCCCGTCCACGGCTAGAACCCTCTACAGGAGATCCTTCCCGTCTACGGCTAGAACCCTCTACAGGAGATCCTTCCCGTCCACATCTAGAACCCTCTACAGGAGAACCTTCCCGTCTACAGCTAGAACCCTCTACAGGAGATCCTTCCCGTCTACGGCTAGAACCTCTACAGGAGATCCTTCCCGTCCACGGCTAGAACCCTCTACAGGAGATCCTTCCCGTCCACGGCTAGAACCCTCTACAGGAGATCCTTCCCGTCCACGGCTAGAACCCTCTACAGGAGATCCTTCCCGTCTACAGCTAGAACCCTCTACAGGAGATCCTTCCCGTCCACAGCTAGAACCCTCTACAGGAGATCCTTCCCATCTACAGCTAGAACCCTCTACAGGAGATCCTTCCCGTCCACGGCTAGAACCCTCTACAGGAGATCCTTCCCGTCCACAACTAGAACCCTCTACAGGAGATCCTTCCCGTCCACGGCTAGAACCCTCTACAGGAGATCCTTCCCGTCTACAGCTAGAACCCTCTACAGGAGATCCTTCCCGTCTACATCTAGAACCCTCTACAGGAGAACCTTCCCGTCCACAGCTAGAACCCTCTACAGGAGAACCTTCCCGTCCACAGCTAGAACCCTCTACAGGAGAACCTTCCCGTCCACAGCTAGAACCCTCTACAGGAGGACTTACTACAACATTTCATCTACCTTTAGGGATCATGACGTCTGACTGGATTTGAATGTTGTTCTCTTTTTTCTATCTAACTTGATGCTCCTCAGATGATACGCAAAAGTCCAGCTGCCTTTTTCTTAACCTACTAGAACTACTCTTTTGAATGTGAAATAAGTGATGAGAACCTTAAATCTTCACTTTTAACCTGGCTATCTGATTTTGTTTGTAGACAAAAAGAGATGAACCAACCAATGTTGTGGACTACCAGAAGATCGATGATGATGCTCGGGTGGGTTACGACACATTTTTGCATAATTTTATTCAAAAGTGTCAAACATTTTTTTATTTTATAGCAAGTAAAAGTTGTGGCAAAGTATCTGAGGTTCTGCGGGGTCAGGGTTTAAGATTAGTCAGAGCCTGTGAGGCTTATCTCCCACTTTTAACATGGGCTCATGTGGCCATTGGCCCAAAATATGTCTAGATAGAAATGTCTGGGCCATAGGTCACACAGCTCATTAGGATGTTAGGTACCATTCTGACCACTGGGCAACTGTGACACACCAATGCCAAAGAAACTGAAGGTGGTGCTGTTGGATAATTTTACATAAGATAAGCATTTGGGACACCAACCAACCAACCAACCAACGACAGCTTCTGTCATTCAGAAGTGGTTACGTGTTTCTGAATATGTCAGATAGACCAGAATACACCTCAGCTATGGTTGACAAGTTGGACACTTTAAACCTTTCCTGCCTAAACTGTAAGGCCACTGGCCATTCATTGGGTGTTTTGAAACCAAATCGTAACAATCCAGCCAACATGGTGGACAAATAGGAAAAAATTAGCCATATAGAAAAAGTTATTATATCTAATGGAATCAAAAGTGAAAAATTGATCCAATGGGCTGGATGGACCCAAAACAAACCTGGTCACCAGCTACCAAGTGGCCATTTTGGGATGGCAGGACAAAAGGGAACAATGGGCCTCATTCATGAACATGTTCTTAAAAATCTTCTTAAGAACGGTACTTAAGAAGGTTCTTGGGAGAAAGTGCGCCAGATTCACGACACGTTCTTAACCAGGGGTAATCGTTCACACAGGTGTTCTTAGGTTTCGTGAATGCCAAATTGCAAGCGTGTGCTGACTCATCTGCATAGGTTACCGCCTATTTTTCCCATATAAGGGGCAAAAAAGTACCGTGTGCAAAGCAATCCATCAGAGGACAAAGTGCCAAAGCGCAAGTGTGAGACCGAGGAGCAGCCTGACAAAAGAAAGAAAAACTTCAACTCTACAGAAATAGAAGTGCTGTTACAAGGAATAGCTGAACACAAAGATGTGTTATTCTCTAGCGTTTCAAC
The DNA here is from genome assembly GCA_006937955.1 of Pachypanchax playfairii. Taxonomy (NCBI): domain Eukaryota; kingdom Metazoa; phylum Chordata; class Actinopteri; order Cyprinodontiformes; family Aplocheilidae; genus Pachypanchax; species Pachypanchax playfairii. The sequence continues at coordinate 237,176 of SSNP01000150.1, read as the reverse complement.
AGGTCATCAGGACATTCAAAAAAACTCCACAGAAAGACGCACCACCGCAGAGGTAAAAAAAAAAAAAGTGGTTCGACTTAAAATCAGAGTCCAAAAAGAAAATTGCTGAACACCAGAGGGATGTGGTAGGAACTGGAGGCGGACCATCAACCAGTGCTGGCGTTTCGCAGGTGGATAAAGGGATTGCAGCCATAATCGGAGAGACTGCCATCAGTGGAGTCCCAGGCCATAGATCCAGATGTGGACTTCTCAATCGTCTTATCTGAATCCGACGGTAGGTTACTTTTTTGGTAACTTTTACACCTTTTTGCTTTAAACGTTTTTTCCAAAAAATACGTCTCTATTTTTGTCACTGCACATTAAAAAAAAAAATAGGCCTTAATATTAGGTAATTTCAATTCTACATCTTAATTCACTATATTGGCCATATATACCTAATATTTGTTTTTCCACAGACGACCTTGTTGGAGGAACATCTGTGCAGAGCGGCACTCCAGCACAGGCAAGAAACCTGACTCAGGCCAAGGCCCGGACCCCGACACGTGCTCCTTCAGCGTCTGCCCGTCAACCAAGAATAATCTCAGACGCTGTGCTAGAAAATCAAGAGCGGATAGCAGAGTCACTCTCTCAAATTGTATCTACTCTTCGTGAAATGTCTGACACACTTCAACAAATTTGTACAATAATGGAAAAATAAATAAAACCAGACAGTTGTTCCTGTTATTTAGTTTATTTTGACATGTTACATTTGATCAATAATGCGCTGTCTAATTAATAAGGCCGCCCTGTGTTCTGGCTCAAGATGTAGCTCAGGAGGCCGCATGTTGTCTGGGGGAGTCACGTGCGCAATTGGTACACCACGCTTCATTGCAACATTGTGCAGGACACAGCATGCAACGATTATTCTGCACACCTGCAACATTAATTAGTTAGATTAAAATGTTTTACTCATAACACATTGAATTGTAAAATATACCTTTTCTGGCTTGTACAGCAGCTTTCCACCTGCTGTGTCCAAGCACATCCATCGACCCTTGAGGACACCGATGGTGCGTTCTACGCATGAGCGTGTGCGCGCATGCTTTTGATTGTAAACCATCTCTTGCTGTGTCCTTGGGTTAGTTAATGGAGTCGTGAGCCAGGGTGCCAGTGTGTAACCTCGATCACCTGAAATATACTGGGTAAATTATGTCTATTTACGTGTTTGGTGGTCATCAAATTGCAGAGAATACACATTTTACGCACCGATAAGCCATAAGCCTATATTTTATTTGCACGGTAATTTGAAATAAAATAACTTATTTATTTCATGAGCGCAGTTGCACATTCAAAGTGTGAGTGTTGTCTGTGCGTAAGAGTCCTCCTCTGTGTTCTTAGGATTTGTTCTTAGATCTGAGAACAGTGAGTTAAGAACTCGTTTCGTGAATGTCAAAAATCTACTTAAGAAGGCACTACACACAAACACATTTGTGCGTAAGAACGCTTCATGAATGAGGCCCAATGTTCTCAAAACTTGGCAGAACTGTATTGTTGCAACCTACGGCCCAGTGTGGAGTCAACAATTGAGATGGGGATTTTTGGACAAAGTTTTGTAACTCTTGGGGCTTCACCGGAGGATGGTACCATTGGGCACATAGGTTACACTACAATTTGAATGGGCTCAGTTTTCTCTAGTCTGAAGTGACTCTATGGGGAGGGTTTAGGGCCAATATACAGATGAGGGAATGAGACCCAATATAATTCCTAATGCACTCCCACATTAATTTGACATTTTTAGCTCTTTGATCATATTTGCAGCAGTTGTCACAATAACTGGAAAATTCAGCTTTCCTGGTTGCCTGAGAGTTTCTCACTCATGCACCCAGTGGCAATCCCCTTCATAGTTTCTTCAGGGATTTTCTAGTATTATTATTGGTCTTGTTTATTATTCCTGATTTAGTTTAACATCAAGATGTTTATCAGCAGAATTTTCAGGACATTAGAAACTAACACATGCCAACAGTTTTTCATCCCTAGTATCAACAGACCATTTGGAATGAAAGCTGACTCACAGGCAACATTTTACCCTTCAGTCTCTGTATGAAGCTGGAGTGAGGCGGAAGGGAACAGATGTGGCCACCTGGATCTCCATCATGTCTCAGAGGAGCATCCCTCACCTGCAGAAAGGTGAGACACAAAGCAGCCGAAGGTCCGCTCTAAACTTAACACAAAATTCAACAAAAAAAATCTGACAGACAAGTACTCCTTATCTATCTATCCATTCTCCTCTGCTTATCCGGACTGGGTCGCAGCGGCAGCATCTTAAGCAGGGAAGTCCAGACTTCCATCTCCCCAGCCACATCAGCTGGCATTCCCAAGACAGCCAAGAGACATAGTCCCTCCAGTGTGTTTTGGGTCTTCCCTTGGGCCTTCTCCCAGTGGGACGTGTCCAGAACACCTCACCAGGGAGACGTCCAGGAGGCATGCTGATTAAATGCCCGAGCCACCTCAACTCACTTCTCTTGATGCGGAGGAGCAGTAGCTCTATTTCTAGTCCCTCCTGGATGACCGAGCTTTTCATTCAGACACCCTGCCGAGAAAACTCATTTCGGTCGCTTGTATTCGCCATCTCATTCTTTTGGTCACTACCTAAAGCTCATGACCATAGATGAGGGTAGGAACGTAGATCAACTGGTAAATCGAGCTTTGCTTTCTGGTTCAGCTCCCTCTTCACCACAACAGACCTGTACAGTGCACGTATCACTGCTGAAGCTGCACTGATCTGCCTGTCGATCTCATCCTCCAGCTTTCCCTCATTCATGAACAATACCCTGAGACACTTAAAATCCTCCACTTGAGGTAGGACCCCATCCCTGACCCGGAGAGGTGGTGGTATGTTGTGGTCAGAGGGTCCGGTGCCTGTTTGGTGGTGGTCAATTACCAAAAACAGTTAAAGATTGGTGGGGCTTTGTAGCCTCCGGACAGTGTTGGTCTCGTGACCGCGTGTGTGGCTGCCGGGGAGGTCTGTGCTGACATACATGGGTTACTGACCTGGTGACCATGCGGCTACCGTGGGGGTCTGGGGCGGGTCTGGGGGTCTATGGTCCTGGGGAGGTCTGCCTCTCGGCTCTGACTCTGGATGGGCTGGGTCCTGTGTTGTTGGCTGCTGGGTTTGTGGGTGCCGGGCTTTGGGCTGGGGGCTTCTAGTGTGTCAGGGGTTCTGGGGCATCAGGAGTGTGTGGGGGGGCTGGCTCTGCGGGGTGGGGGAGGGGGCTGCGGGGGGCTGAGGACGATCTCAGTCTGGGTGTCTATTGTTCATATGTAGTATAAATGCTGACAGCAAGTGGGGTTAGATCTCCTTTGGGGTGGGCCTGGGTGGGTGGCTGGAGTTTCAGTCTGTCCCGTTGCGGTTGCCATCGGGCCCTCCTTCCGTGGACGGGTTGCGGGGAACAGGGGTGCCTATGGGGGTCAGTAAGGGAGCTGGCTCCCTGGGGGAGACTTCGCCTCCTCCAGTCCTTGCCTCCCTGTCCTCAAACGCCTCCCTCCTCTCGCTCATTTATACGGCTTCTCCTCACACACTCAGGGTTTTGGGGCATGGATGGGTCGTGGGGGTGGGAAGGATCCTCCCTCTCTCTAGCCTCATGGCTGCCTGTGCTCCAATTTTAATCCACACCTTAGACCCATCCATTTTAAGAACAACCACAAATACACACTCATATGTAGGGCTCTGGGGGTGGGGGCGGTGCTGGGTAGGGACTGGTCACCCGGTTTATTTCTCCTGCTTGCCCTAAACCCTACAAATGAATAACATTTTGACACTGAGGGTTTGGGGGTGGGGGCACCATCTGTCTCCTGATGGAGGGATGTTCCCAGGTGCCCCAACCCCAATTTCTTTTAGCTTTTAATTACATTTTAGTACATCATGCACCATCAGTACATTTGAGCGGGAGGAGTGTAGTGTGGGGTCTTCTCCGACTCCTGTTGGCTGCTTTCCATCTGCGGTGTGGGGGGCTGGTGGGCTGGTTGGCTCCGGGTGCCCCCCATGGCTACGCCTCAAGACAGAAGGGGAAACTCCTAGTTTTGGGACTGGTTGCCTTTCTTGGGTGATGGTGCCTAGATTTGGGAGTATAGAGTGTGTAAGGGGGAGCAGACGAGAGTGTCCATTGTCTATTCCTGTTTTGTCTTTGTCTGCGTGGGTGTGAGAGTATGTGAGTGTGCATGAGGGTCGGAATGTGTGGAATGTACTGTATGTTCTTGTCTGTCTGTCAGGTTGGGCTTCGGACTCCTCTCTCTTGTGGCACCCTTGGCTTCTCTACAGGGAGGCTGCCTCTCCCTCCTTGCTGGGCTGCCCTTTCTGGGTGGCACCCCTGGAGTTCTCTGCACTGTGGTTGTGGGGCGGTCATGTCTGGTGGTCATTGCTGCTCTTGTCTGGTGGGGTCGTGGTTCGCCCTGCGCTGTTTTCCCGGGTACTCCTCTGCCTCTGGGGGGGTCCTTGGGTGTCCTGGGCCTCGGTCTCTTGTGGTCCGCTTCAGGGCCTGTGGGATGTAGCTGAGGATTTATTTATTTATTTTCAAAATATTCAATGTTGAAATTCTGCAATCACAAGCGCGTCACTGCACTCAGGTGTTCACTGAGTAGTCCACTCAGGTGTTTGCATATATTAAATCTGGCTGTGACATCACTAAAGCACAGTGTTTAAAAAGGTCAGTTAGGTGTGAGTTTATGTTAAATTATCCTTTTTTCTTAGTTTTTTCTTTTAGCATAAATGTTTGCTGTTGCTGTGTTCTCTCTGTTCTTGTTTTTGTGTCTCCGCAGGTGTTGAAGTAGATACTTTGTGTTTTCTCTCTATAATTAATCATATTTTTTCTCTATTCTTTCCCCTTTGTCTCTTTTTTCTCTCTTTGTGTCTCTGTCTCCTGTTGAAAGATGTTCTTTCTTTCAACATGGCAATGGGTTTTCTTTCTCTTTGGTGTTTAAATTCATATTAAAAAAAAAAAAAAGCAAGGCTGCAGATACAGCATGATATACCAACAGGAATCTCCTCTGGTTCTCTTTAACTGAGCTGTGGCAAAAAAAAAACAGTTACAGGTTAATAAAATAAATAAAAGAATAAAATAAAAGAAATTAAACAAATCGTTTCCTGTGAGTAATAGCCGGTCCAGTGCCTGTTTAGTGGTACAGTGGACTACGGTTTTATGCACAAAACTGCTGGGCACGTTCCTGTGTCATAGAGAATCCATATGCTTATATGCACAGCGCCGACAGATATATGCACATAAAATTTGGAGATATCATATATACATCTCACTAAATCTCGCTATTTCGCACTAGCTGCTTGACCGTACACCTCTGCTGATGTTCTCCCACACACTCTCGCTGTCAGGTGGCTGGAACTAGACTGCTCTGGCGTTAACGTATGTGCATCTGAAGCTGTCAGAGGGTCGCCAAAAATGAATCACCGACTTCTTCAGAGTGAAATAGTGTCAAAACATTTTTTCTACGGGTTTTTAGTGCCCGTGTGATAGTGGATCAAAGTAAAACTTGGTCTGTTTGAGAGATGTATTCTCCTGATATATTGTAATTGCATTACTAAATCATTTCCGATGATCTCTTATCAATACTGAACACTGCTACCTGTGTTTACACTCCAAATGATCACCGACGGATAACTGCACACAACGCTTATATGCGCAAAACTGCTAGATACCGAGGTTGTGGATATAACCATTGACCACTGTAGTCAGAGGGTCCAGTGCCTGTTTGTTAGTGGTCGGAGGCTCCGGTACCTGTTTGGTGGTGGTCGGAGGGTCCGGTGCCTGTTTGGTGGTGGTCGGAGGGTCCGGTGCATGTTTGGTGGTGGTCGGAGGGTCCGGTGCCTGTTTGGTGGTGGAGGGTCCGGTGGCTGTTTGGTGGCGGTAGGAGGGTCCGGTGCCTGTTTGGTGGTTGTTCGGAGGGTCCGGTGCCTGTTTGGTGGTGATCGGAGGGTCAGGTGCCTGTTTGGTGGTGGTCGGAGGGGCCGGTGCCTGTTTGGTGGTTGTCGGAGGGTCCGGTGCCTGTTTGGTGGTAGGAGGGTCCGGTGGCTGTTTGGTGGCGGTCGGGGGGTCCGGTGCCTGTTTGGTGGCGGTCGGTGGGTCCGGTGCCTGTTTGGTGGTGGTCAGAGGGTGCGGTGGCTGTTTGGTGGCGGTCGGAGGGTCCGGTGCCTGTTTGGTGGTAGGAGGGTCCGGTGGCTGTTTGGTGGCGGTCGGAGGGTCCGGTGCCTGTTTGGTGGTGATCGGAGGGTCCGGTGCCTGTTTGGTGGTAGGAGGGTCCGGTGCCTGTTTGCTGGTGGTCGGAGGGTCCGGTGCCTGTTTGGTGGTGGTCGGAGGGTCCGGTGCCTGTTTGGTGGTAGGAGGGTCCGGTGGCTGTTTGGTGGTAGGAGGGTCCGGTGGCTGTTTGGTGGCGGTCGGAGGGTCCGGTGCCTGTTTGGTGGTAGGAGGGTCCGGTGACTGTTTGGTGGTGGTCGGAGGGTCCGGTGCATGTTTGGTGGTTGTCGGAGCGTCCGGTGCATGTTTGGTGGTTGTCGGAGGGTCCGGTGCCTGTTTGGTGGTGGTCGGAGGGTCAGGTGCCTGTTTGGTGGTGGTCGGAGGGTCCGGTGCCTGTTTGGTGGTGGTCGGAGGGTCCGGTGCCTGTTTGGTGGTGGTCGGAGGGTCCGGTGCCTGTTTGGTGGTGATCGGAGGGTCCGGTGCCTGTTTGGTGGTAGGAGGGTCCGGTGCCTGTTTGCTGGTGGTCGGAGGGTCCGGTGCCTGTTTGGTGGTGGTCGGAGGGTCCGGTGCCTGTTTGGTGGTGGTCGGAGGGTCAGGCGCCTGTTTGGTGGTGGTCGGAGGGTCTGGTGGTGATCAGAGGGTCCGGTGCCTGTTTGGTGGTAGGAGGGTCCGGTGCCTGTTTGGTGGTGGTCGGAGGGTCCGGTGCCTGTTTGGTGGTGGTCGGAGGGACCGGTGCCTGTTTGGTGGTAGGAGGGTCCGGTGGCTGTTTGGTGGCGGTAGGAGGGTCCGGTGCCTGTTTGGTGGTTGTTCGGAGGGTCCGGTGCCTGTTTGGTGGTGGTCGGAGGGTCTGGTGGTGATCAGAGGGTCCGGTGCCTGTTTGGTGGTAGGAGGGTCCGGTGCCTGTTTGCTGGTGGTCGGAGGGTCCGGTGCCTGTTTGGTGGTAGGAGGGTCCGGTGGCTGTTTGGTGGCGGTAGGAGGGTCCGGTGCCTGTTTGGTGGTTGTTCGGAGGGTCCGGTGCCTGTTTGGTGGCGGTCGGAGGGTCCGGTGCCTGTTTGGTGGTGATCAGAGGGTCCGGTGCCTGTTTGGTGGTGGTCGGAGGGTCCGGTGCCTGTTTGGTGTTGATCGGAGGGTCCGGTGCCTGTTTGGTGGTGGTCGGAGGGTCCGGTGCCTGTTTGGTGGTGGTCGGAGGGTCTGGTGGTGATCAGAGGGTCCGGTGCCTGTTTGGTGGTAGGAGGGTCCGGTGCCTGTTTGGTGGTGACGGAGGGTCCGGTGCCTGTTTGGTGGTGATCGGAGGGTCCGGTGCCTGTTTGGTGGTGGTCGGAGGGTCCGGTGGTGATCAGAGGGTCCGGTGCCTGTTTGGTGGTAGGAGGGTCCGGTGGCTGTTTGGTGGCGGTAGGAGGGTCCGGTGCCTGTTTGGTGGTTGTTCGGAGGGTCCGGTGCCTGTTTGGTGGTGGTCGGAGGGTCTGGTGGTGATCAGAGGGTCCGGTGCCTGTTTGGTGGTAGGAGGGTCCGGTGCCTGTTTGGTGGTGACCGGAGGGTCCGGTGCCTGTTTGGTGGTGATCGGAGGGTCCGGTGCCTGTTTGGTGGTAGGAGGGTCCGGTGCCTGTTTGCTGGTGGTCGGAGGGTCCGGTGCCTGTTTGGTGGTGGTCGGTGGGTCCGGTGCCTGTTTGGTGGTGGTCGGAGGGTCCGGTGCCTGTTTGGTGGTGGTCGGAGGGTCCGGTGGTGATCAGAGGGTCCGGTGCCTGTTTGGTGGTAGGAGGGTCCGGTGGCTGTTTGGTGGCGGTAGGAGGGTCCGGTGCCTGTTTGGTGGCTGATCGGAGGGTCAGGTGCCTGTTTGGTGGTGATCGGAGGGTCCGGTGCCTGTTTGGTGGTGGTCGGAGGGTCCGGGGGCTGTTTGGTGGTTGTCGGAGGGTCCGGTGCATGTTTGGTGGGTGGAGGAGGGTCCGGTGCCTGTTTGGTGGTTGTAGGAGGGTCCGGTGCCTGTTTGGTGGTGATCGGAGGGTCCGGTGCCTGTTTGGTGGTAGGAGGGTCAGGTGCCTGTTTGCTGGTGGTCGGAGGGTCCGGTGCCTGTTTGGTGGTGGTCGGAGGGTCAGGTGCCTGTTTGGTGGTGGTCGGAGGGTCCGGTGCCTGTTTGGTGGTGGTCGGAGGGTCCGGTGCCTGTTTGGTGGTGGTCGGAGGGTCCGGTGCTTGTTTGGTGGTGACCGGAGGGTCCGGTGCCTTTTTGGTGGTGATCGGAGGGTCCGGTGCCTGTTTGGTGGTGGTCGGAGGGTCCGGTGGTGATCAGAGGGTCCGGTGCCTGTTTGGTGGTAGGAGGGTCCGGTGGCTGTTTGGTGGCGGCCGGAGGGTCCGGTGCCTGTTTGTTAGTGGTCGGAGGCTCCGGTACCTGTTTGGTGGTGGTCGGAGGGTCCGGTGCCTGTTTGGTGGTGGTCGGAGGGTCCGGTGCATGTTTGGTGGTTGTCGGAGGGTCCGGTGCCTGTTTGGTGGTGGTCGGAGGGTCAGGTGCCTGTTTGGTGGTGGTCGGAGGGTCCGGTGGCTGTTTGGTG
>SSNP01000150.1:224897-228361 GCA_006937955.1 Pachypanchax playfairii | reverse complement strand
GTCCGGTGGTTGTTTGGTGGTGATCGGAGGGTCCGGTGCCTGTTTGGTGGTAGGAGGGTCCGGTGCCTGTTTGGTGGTGGTCGGAGGGTCCGGTGCCTGTTTGGTGTTGATCGGAGGGTCCGGTGCCTGTTTGGTGGTGGTCGGAGGGTCCGGTGCCTGTTTGGTGGTAGGAGGGTCCGGTGGCTGTTTGGTGGCGGTCGGAGGGTCCGGTGCCTGTTTGGTGGCGGTCGGAGGGTCCGGTGCCTGTTTGGTGGTGATCAGAGGGTCCGGTGCCTGTTTGGTGGTGGTCGGAGGGTCCGGTGCCTGTTTGGTGGTGACCGGAGGGTCCGGTGGCTGTTTGGTGGTGGTCGGAGGGTCCGGTGCCTGTTTGGTGGTAGGAGGGTCCGGTGACTGTTTGGTGGCGGTCGGAGGGTCCGGTGCCTGTTTGGTGGCGGTCGGAGGGTCCGGTGCCTGTTTGGTGGTAGGAGGGTCCGGTGCCTGTTTGGTGGTGACCGGAGGGTCCGGTGCCTGTTTGGTGGTGATCGGAGGGTCCGGTGCCTGTTTGGTGGTTGTTCGGAGGGTCCGGTGCCTGTTTGGTGGTGGTCGGAGGGTCTGGTGGTGATCAGAGGGTCCGGTGCCTGTTTGGTGGTAGGAGGGTCCGGTGCCTGTTTGGTGGTGACCGGAGGGTCCGGTGCCTGTTTGGTGGCGGTCGGAGGGTCCGGTGCCTGTTTGGTGGCGGTCGGAGGGTCCGGTGCCTGTTTGGTGGTGACCGGAGGGTCCGGTGCCTGTTTGGTGGTGATCGGAGGGTCCGGTGCCTGTTTGGTGGTAGGAGGGTCCGGTGCCTGTTTGGTGGTGATCAGAGGGTGCGGTGGGTGTTTGGTGGTGGTCGGAGGGTCCGGTGCCTGTTTGGTGGTGGTCGGAGGGTCCGGTGCCTGTTTGGTGGTGATCGGAGGGTCAGGTGCCTGTTTGGTGGTGGTCGGAGGGTCAGGTGCCTGTTTGGTGGTTGTTCGGAGGGTCCGGTGCCTGTTTGGTGGTGGTCGGAGGGTCTGGTGGTGATCGGAGGGTCCGGTGCCTGTTTGGTGGTAGGAGGGTCCGGTGCCTGTTTGGTGGTGGCCGGAGGGTCCGGTGCCTGTTTGGTGGTGGTCGGAGGGTCCGGTGGCTGTTTGGTGGTGGTCGGAGGGTCCGGTGCCTGTTTGGTGGTGGTCGGAGGGTCTGGTGGTGATCAGAGGGTCCGGTGCCTGTTTGGTGGTAGGAGGGTCCGGTGGCGGTAGGAGGGTCCGGTGCCTGTTTGGTGGTGTTCGGGGGGTCCGGTGCCTGTTTGGTGGTGGTCGGAGGGTCTGGTGGTGATCAGAGGGTCCGGTGCCTGTTTGGTGGTTGTCGGAGAGTCCGGTGCCTGTTTGGTGGTGGTCGGGGGGTCCGGTGCCTGTTTGGTGGTGATCGGAGGGTCCGGTGCCTGTTTGGTGGTGATCGGAGTGTCCGGTGCGTGTTTGGTGGTGGTCGGAGGGTCCGGTGGCTGTTTGGTGGTTGTCGGAGGGTCCGGTGCATGTTTGGTGGGTGGAGGAGGGTCCGGTGCCTGTTTGGTGGTTGTAGGAGGGTCCGGTGCCTGTTTGGTGGTGGTCGGAGGGTCCGGTGCATGTTTGGTGGTTGTCGGAGCGTCCGGTGCATGTTTGGTGGTTGTCGGAGGGTCCGGTGCCTGTTTGGTGGTGGTCGGAGGGTCAGGTGCCTGTTTGGTGGTGGTCGGAGGGTCCGGTGCCTGTTTGGTGGTGGTCGGAGGGTCCGGTGCCTGTTTGGTGGTGGTCGGAGGGTCCGGTGCCTGTTTGGTGGTGATCGGAGGGTCCGGTGCCTGTTTGGTGGTAGGAGGGTCCGGTGCCTGTTTGGTGGTAGGAGGGTCCGGTGCCTGTTTGCTGGTGGTCGGAGGGTCCGGTGCCTGTTTGGTGGTGGTCGGAGTGTCCGGTGCCTGTGTGGTGGTGGTAGGAGGGTCCGGTGCCTGTTTGGTGGTGGTCAGAGGGTCCGGTGCCTGTTTGGTGGTGATCAGAGGGTCCGGTGGCTGTTTGGTGGCGGTCGGAGGGTCCGGTGCCTGTTTGGTGGTGGTCGGAGGGTCCGGTGGCTGTTTGGTGGTTGTAGGAGGGTCTGGCGGTGTCTGGCAGCCTCGCCTCTGTCAGCATGTGTTCCAGAACAGCTGTAGCTACAACATGTGTGTAGTTTATCACAACAAACGTGTGTGTGAAATACAAACTGTAGAGTCAAAAACTTTATGTCCTTTGACTTGAAAGGTGTGAGGGTCCGGTGCCTGTTTGGTGGTAGGAGGGTCCGGTGCCTGTTTGCTGGTGGTCGGAGGGTCCGGTGCCTGTTTGGTGGTGGTCGGAGGGTCCGGTGCCTGTTTGGTGGTAGGAGGGTCCGGTGGCTGTTTGGTGGTAGGAGGGTCCGGTGGCTGTTTGGTGGCGGTCGGAGGGTCCGGTGCCTGTTTGGTGGCGGTCGGAGGGTCCGGTGCCTGTTTGGTGGTGATCAGAGGGTCCGGTGCCTGTTTGGTGGCGGTCGGAGGGTCCGGTGCCTGTTTGGTGGTGACCGGAGGGTCCGGTGCCTGTTTGGTGGTGATCGGAGGGTCCGGTGCCTGTTTGGTGGTAGGAGGGTCCGGTGCCTGTTTGCTGGTGGTCGGAGGGTCCGGTGGCTGTTTGGTGGCGGTCGGAGGGTCCGGTGCCTGTTTGGTGGTAGGAGGGTCCGGTGGCTGTTTGGTGGCGGTCGGAGGGTCCGGTGCCTGTTTGGTGGCGGTCGGAGGGTCCGGTGCCTGTTTGGTGGTGATCAGAGGGTCCGGTGCCTGTTTGGTGGTGATCAGAGGGTCCGGTGGCTGTTTGGTGGCGGTCGGAGGGTCCGGTGCCTGTTTGGTGGTGGTCGGAGGGTCCGGTGGCTGTTTGGTGGTTGTAGGAGGGTCTGGCGGTGTCTGGCAGCCTCGCCTCTGTCAGCATGTGTTCCAGAACAGCTGTAGCTACAACATGTGTGTAGTTTATCACCACAAACGTGTGTGTGAAATACAAACTGTAGAGTCAAAAACTTTATGTCCTTTGACTTGAAAGGTGTGACACAAGTACAAGACATTTACAGTTTGGTGACGTCCCCTTTTTTTTTCCAATATAAATGCTTGAAAAACTAGTTCTGGAGGGTTGTATCAATTATTTTAAAACACAGTCATTTTCACCCATTTTATATATTTCAATATTTTCTCTTTAATCGATTGAATTTTTTTGCAGTGAGAAGAATTTCCTTTTGTTTACATGAAAAATACACGGTGGTTGAAACAGAGAGCCTTTTACAGCTAATAAAAGTAAAAGCTGTCGAAATATAAAAACATTTGTGTGTTTGTCTGTGTGCATGTGCGTGTGTCAGTGTTTGAGCGATATAAGAGTTACAGTCCCTACGACATGAAGGAGAGCATCAAGTACGAGGTGAAAGGAGATCTGGAGAAGTCCTTCCTCACTCTGGGTATGACT
>SSNP01000150.1:214897-219897 GCA_006937955.1 Pachypanchax playfairii | reverse complement strand
TGTGTGTGTGTGTGTGTGTGTGTGTGTGTGTGTGTGTGTGTGTAGGTGTGTGTGTGTGCGTGCAGACTCTGAGTGTGTGTGTGTGTGTGGGGGTGGGTGTGTGTGTGTGTATGTTTGTGTGTAGGTGTGTGTGTGTGTAGGTGTGTGTGTGTAGGTGTGTGTGTGTGCGTGTAGGTGGATGTGTGTGTGTGTGTGTGTGTGTGTGTGTGTATCTGTTGTGTTTGATGTGGGTGATGTCAGACCCAAGTGCAGAGAACAGCCAGGGAAAACAGGATAACGAAAACCAAAAGTTTTAATGATAAAGTAAAACGTTGATGTAGCAGCCAAACAAACTTACATGAGGGGTGACGACGAAGGCAACGACAGAAACACTCAGCAACCACATAAATCCATAAGATAATCCCGACGGTGACAAGACTCGAACAAAGACTGGGAGAAAGACTTGAACAAAGAACGAAGTGACGCTGGACAGACATCTACACAGGACTTAAATACAAACATCACTAATTACAGAACTCAATACACCTGGACAGAAAAACACTAGACTGAAGAGACAAGATGAACTGACAAGATACTGAATGACACATGAGGAGAACAGGAAGTACATACATAACCAAAATAAAAGCAAAACAGGAAACCAGTTCATGAGAAAATAAAAGCTGAACCTAAAGGCTGGGGATAAATCAAAACACTAGATACACATAGAAACATGAGGAACAAGGTGAAAACACAACTTCACAAAAACTCACTAATAAATAAACAAACCAAAAACCCCAGAACCTGACAGTATCTGCATCAGATTGAATGTCATTTGTAATAAAAGGTTAATATGCAGTTCAAACATTCAGGGAAAGACGTGTAATATATTTTCTTTAGATATAATAATGTATATTTTCTTCTTGTTATGTTCAATCCAACACAAAGAACATTTTTAAACCATTAATACTTTGTTGTTATTAATAATTGTCAAGTTTGCAATTATTTAAATTTCTAATGAAGATTGATTATCTGTAACATGGTAAAACAGCACAATAATATCCTGCTAACAGTAGTAAAACTACTTGTACTACTACTACTAATAATAATTATGTGTATTTCAGGAACACACCAAGGGAGACTATCAGAAAGCTCTGCTCAGTCTTTGTGGGGGGGATGATTGAATGATCTGGACTCCCAGCGCTCAGTGAGGCACAAACACTCTGATTCTGTCACAAAATCATGACATGATGTGACCTTTTCATGTACATGATCAATTTCAGTTAATTCAATAAAAATTTTTTGAAAACTGCTTTAGTGTTTGTGCACGTTTGTGACCAGCAGGGGGCAGCAGAGACTAAACTCTCTCTTCTTCTGACAGAAGTCTGTTAAACTTTATAAAACACAATGTGAGGGATTTAAATTACTTTACAAAAGACAAACTACAAATATAAATGAAGGTAGATGTAATAAGAATGAATGACTTACCAAAAAACTTCAAAGAATCCAGATTGATGCAGAATGTTTTTACACTTGAATCATTTCACTGGTCCAACCCTTCGCTTACTAAAACACTCTATATTTGCCTTTAACTTTTGGATAATAGCAAAAACAAAAATTATCAACTGATGTTTCAAAAAACGGGTCCAGGCAGAATTCATCACGGTTCTGGTGGAGGTTTCTTCTTGTCTCAATTTGGTGCTGCTCAGGATGATGGTTCTGCTGGTTCTTCAGAAAGCATCTTTGTACTGATTAAACCTGGACCTGCTGGTATGAACCTATCAGAATAAAAGCTTTCCTTCTTGGAACCGTTCCTTCCCTTCATAGCTGTGAGGGAAACAAGAGGAACTCGTTCAACAGGCAAGTTAAACACTGAAAATAATTTAAAATTGTATCTAGAAAAATGAATCTTTAGAACACTGTTTTGTTTTTAAAGGAACGTCTGTGGTGTTTCATGCTGATACAGAGAGGTGGAAGCACAGACCCGGAGATAATACAACTACTACTGCTGAAGGATTGTGTGGGTTCGAGTCCAGAAACACAAACTGTTACCAGATAGTCTGTAATCTGAAGGGGTTTAGGGACCGGCTGCGGCTCTCTTGAGGATCATTCAGTGTTTGTGGGATCAAAGTCAGAATCTGAATTATAATATTGGTTATTAATGAGTCCCATCAGGCTGATTAATAATTAGTGTTTGTGTTGGTGAGATGGCTCCTGATTTACTGTTTGATCATTGAGTCCAGTCACATTCCTTCAGGTTGTGGTTTGTAGGTTTTCATTTCACCCCCAGCTGTCTTGAGTCTAATTGAAGTTTTTGTTTTCCAGTTCAGACTCAGAGGAAACACATTAAACATGAAATTAAACATGACGTGTTGGAGTCTCCCCTCTAGGGATGGACATTGCAAATTAGCATTGGCCATAAATGTTGTGGTGCGTGACAGGTTTAGTGTACATACTTGTCCCTATCAATTAAACTACTACTACTATTACTACTACTACTCAGTTCAGTGATTTGATCCTAAAAACAGACTGATTGTGCTCGTACTGGTGAACAAGTCGACATGAAGAGTCTGCATGATCCCAGATCGCCGGGTAGAAACCAGCTGGAGGAGCTTTTGGGGGGTTTAAGGTTTGACATCACTGTCCTGGTCTTGGTCCCTCTTAGATGTAGTCCTATGGTACTGGTTTCCTCTCTGGCAATGGACAAAGGCCTGTTGTGGATCTTTAACCGGATCATTTAGTGAAGGAAACAATCTGGGAAGACGTGAGAGATTAAATCCAGCCGTCAGTCATGAATAATGCACAGCAGCACGTTTCAGGCACTCAGTTAAACCACTTAGCGGCTTTTCTACTCAAATCAAAGCATCAACTCATGAATTGTGATGAGCTCACCAGGAGGCTGGGTCTCTATGTAAAATGAACAATTAAGAAGCGCCATGCTAATTACACTGTGAGATCAAGCGGTTTCTTTTTGTTTGCCTGGAGGACATTTCTCCACCTGGCCCCTGATCAAAGCTCAGCCTGTGGTGGTGATGGAGCTCCACGGCAACACAGTTCCTCCGGCTAAATGCAGATTAATGCTCCGCTCACACAAGACAAACGTAAAAACTGACACAGGCAGAAAACACAACAAATATTTCCTGCTGAACAGGATTTATGAAAGCAGGAGCTTGTTGAATCATCATTACAAGATGAAGAAGCTGCAGCAGCTGAAAACACTTGTTTGTGTGTGAAAACAAAGAGGCTTCCTGGAACCCTCCAAAACTAAATGCTAATCACAGGCAGCGGGCATGGCAACTTTTAAAGTTTGATTTAAGCCCGCTGTCTGAGCTGCACGTGTTTCATGTTCCTGGGAATATGCAAACTTTATCAGGCTTGTTTCCTACTTTCATGTCAGCCTTGGCTTCCTGACGAAGCAGCTGACAGAGATTGAAGAGTCAGGTAGCAACGGCGTTCGCCTGCAGGTCTGAATGATGCCCGTCTCTGCTAATCGACCCTGACGTGCTCCTGATGCCAGCCCGTCATTAGAAACACCTTAAAAGAAGCTCCAGCCTTTGATTCGTGCTCCTCTGCGGGTTTTCTGCCTGTCAGAACGACGGCGCTGCTGTCAGCTCCTCATCGCTGCCTCTTCTCATCTTTTGTGGGAAGTTTTGCAACTATTAGCATAAATGTTTCATGTCCTCGTGCCCTGTGTCACCCAGTGTCGCTCTGCTGGAACAGGCTAGGAGCAGGAAGATGACAAACTGTCGTAAAGTGTGCTTGAACACACTGAGATGAAACCAAACAGATTTTCTTTTGTGGAATCTTTTGCTGAACATATTTGGAAGCAGCAGATTTTGATTATTCTCCACATTTATTCGTGATTTATTTCTCAGTAACTTATTTACATTCTAGATGGAGGTTTACGGAGGAAGTGGCAGCTCCCTGCTGATGCTCAGAGTTGTGGGAAAAAGTCAAGAAACTTTCAGGTAAAATAGTGCAGAAAACTCCTTCAGCCTCCTGCTTGTTTCTGCAGATAATCAGAGCTCATCATTAAGGTTCCTGCGAGTGCCTGCAGCCACTGCAGCTAAATTAAATATATACTTACAAGTGATTTCAAAGGAGGTGAAAAGCCTCTCTGAGGAAGACTTCACTTCATCTGAGGAAGAACATCATTAAAATTAGAAGGAACTGAACACTTCAGCAACTCTGCCATCGGCTGTGGCTCCGCTATTCAAAACAAACTGCAGGCCGGGTGTCTGTCGGCGTCACCGATCCGTTTCATTTCATTTCTTACACTGAAAAGAAAAGGAAATAACAAACAGCACGTTGTAAACACAAAGTTTAGAAAGGAATTACTTACTACAAGGAGCTGCAGTGGGAGACAGACCTGCCAGAAAGTTGATGGTTTGATTCCCTCTCATCAAAACACTGAACACACACAACATCTATCTTGTACAGATAGCTGAACTTATTAACATTAACCTTCTATTTCAAAGCAGTGTTACCAAACATGTGTGTGTGTGTGTGTGTGTGTGTGTGTGTGTAGGTGTCTGTGTGTGTGTAGTTATGTGTGTGTGTGTGTGTAGTTATGTGTGTGTCTGTGTGTGTAGGTGTGTGTGTGTGTGTAGGTGTGTGTGTCTGTGTGTGTAGTTATGTGTGTGTGTGTGTGTAGGTGTGTGTGTCTGTGTGTGTGTGTGTGTGTGTGTGTAGGTGTCTGTGTGTGTAGTTATGTGTGTGTGTGTGTGTGTAGGTGTCTGTGTGTGTGTAGTTATGTGTGTGTGTGTGTGTAGTTATGTGTGTGTGTGTGTGTGTAGGTGTGTGTGTGTGTGTAGGTGTGTGTGTCTGTGTGTGTAGTTATGTGTGTGTGTGTGTGTGTGTGTGTGTGTGTGTGTAGTTATGTGTGTGTGTGTGTGTGTGTGTGTGTGTGTGTGTGTGTGTGTGTGTGTTGTGTGTGTGTGTGTTGTGTGTGTCTGTGTGTGTAGTTATGTGTGTGTGTGTGTGTAGGTGTGTGTGTCTGTGTGTGTAGTTATGTGTGTGTGTGT